>JAGPOW010003364.1:2276678-2296479 GCA_030014935.1 Caiman crocodilus | reverse complement strand
CGCGCGGGCGCTCCCCCCCCGCGCCCCCCCCCCCCCCCCCCCCCCCCCCCCCGGGGGGGGGGGGGGGCGCATGTAGAAGCAGTGTGTGCTGCCCGAAACCAGCCAGAGCCACACTCCAGCTTCTGGCCAGGCTCCCTGCTGCAGGATTGCAATGGCTACAGCCCACAGAGGCCCCAGGATCCCAGGTAAGGCTTCTGGGGACCGCCCAGGTGCTGACCCCAGCCTCCCATACCCTACCCGGGGCACCTTGCCGCATGCCAGCGCGTGCATGCATGGGGGTTGCTGGGGGACGTAGCAGCAGCGCCCTATGCATAACCCTAAGGGTGCTTCTTGCTCTTGTCGACTGTAACTTCCATTTGCTTGCGTGCAAATGCTCTGCGGCTCGTGCCTCTCCCCGGCTGGGGTTGTGGGACCGGTGCACTGCCCCTGTCATGATGTGCGGGGCTAGGTGACAGGACGGTGCTCTGGCCTCTGCCGCTTTGAGCGATCTCTTTGCTTCGGGAGAGCCCAGCACCTTGCCCGGGCCTGCTGTAGCTGGAAAGAGTAAAGAGACTCTGCCGGCAGCTCTGACCGTTCGTGCAGGGTCGGGTTGCACCGTCTGCTAGAGAATTAGCCTAGAAAGAACCAGGGATAAAACTACTGGGGTAGGCATCCTCTGTCCCACCCAAGCCATCCATGCCCAGTAGAGGATAGCTAGGGCCTAGCAGAGAAGCGCACACACGGCTCGTGCCCATCTGGCCGATTCGGATCAGAGCCCGACTTGCTTGGGTGTGCAAAAGGATGCCGGCATATGTGTGCATCTGTCTGGGAGCTCAGGCACTCTGGGAAATCCCCTCCAAGGACTTGCTCCTTTAAAAACACGATGCGTAAGGTGCGTGCACAGACGTGTGTGTGTGTAGGAAGTGAAGCAGTTCACAAACCAATCTGCCCCCCGCCCCACGCCAAGAAGTCAGGTTGCTTTAAGCCCCCTCCATGCCAGGCAGCTTTAAAGCCAGGCTCAGGGACAGGTCGGTCACGAAGAGCTCACCTGGGGTTTCAATGGCATCGGTGAAGAGCAACCAGCCCCCCCGCCCACGTCCGCCTTCTGCTCTTCCCTGTCTAGGAGCGAGGGGATCGGCTGCGGCCGCTCCTCCGCCCTCATCTCTGCCAAAAGCCTGGTCGGAGAACGCCGGAGGTTTTTAATTCGGCAGGTGTCTGACGAGTGGCAGGAGGAAGGAGTGCTCAGCAGAGTGAATCCAACCACGAAGGCCTTTACAAGCAGGCTGCACAGCATAACGAAGCTGGCAGCTAATCAGACCTGAGTCTGCCTTTGTCCTTCTTGTAGCACGCCCTGGAGCCGGTCGGCAGCCTCATGGAAACCTGGTGGCAGGCGACAGGACAAGGAGCAATGGGCTCGCGCTGCAGCAAGGGAAGTTGAGGTTGGGTGTTAGGAGACACGCTCTCATAAGGAGCGCAGCAAAGCCCTGGAGCAGGTTCCCCAGAGCGGTGGTGCAGTCTCCGTCCTTGCAGGTGTTTAAGACCCGGGTAGGCAAAGCCCTGGCTGGGATGATGCAGTTGGGGCTGGTCCTGCTTGGAGCAGGGGGGTGGCCTAGATGTGACCTGCTGCGGTCCCCTCCAGCCCTCGTTGTCTACGATTCTACGACACTGCTAGGAAAAGGCAATACAACGTGGGAGTTTAGCCCCCAAAGCATGAACTGTCCTCCCCAAGGACGCCTTTTGCCCTGTTGCGGTCACATCTGCTTGTCAATGCAGAAACCCGTTGCATTAGGTGCAGCATGCGGGCCGCTGCCCGTGCAAGGAACGTGCAGGATTTGTCCCACGCACACCTTTAGAAAGCGATGGTTTCTGGTCTGGAAAGCCTTTCTGCTCTCAAACTGTCCGGCTTCTGAGTTGAAGCCGATACAGGAGAAAAGCAGCGCCGGTATCCCGAAGGGAGCTGACCGCTTCTCCCCACAGTGCACGCCAGGGCTGGACCTGCTGCTCTCTGCTCCTAGTGCGCATCTCTTCTGCAGACTTCAGACAAGTTTCCTGATTTTTTTTTTCCCCCGTTATGAAAATCACTGCACCAAAACTGGGCTGCGTGCAGAATGCAGTATCCTGGGCCTGAACCGGCTCAGGCAAAAGCCCTACCTAGCAAATTCCCAGTGCACGCGCTGCAAATGCAATTTGTCGTCTAACACAGAGCACGGCCCCGTGTGCCCCTGTGCAGCCCCGTTACCCCCTGGCGCCCGTGGGCTGAGGCTTCCCACTGCCCCCAGCATCTCCGTTGCAAGCAGTCTCGCTGGGGCCACGCTGCCGTCCTCCTTTTATCTTGCTCGGGATGTTCTTGCTTTGGGCTTTGACCTTTCCGGCTTTGATCTTTATCTGCCTTTGAAACCGTGTGTTTTTAGCAACGTATTGACTTTTAAAATTTCTTCTCTTGCGAGGGACTGAGTTGAAAGCAGTCGCTGCCTCCCCGGTTCATTCAGCTGTAACCAGGAGGGGATAAATAACTAGGGCACGTGACAGCTGGCTGTCCTTGCATGGTGACGGCGGAGATTTACAGACCTCCTGTCTTTGTGCCTGATGGACAGCCATTGCCTTCATTCATCCTTCTCTCCTTTCTCCCGTAATAAAGAAGACGGACGTGCCATTGCTTTGAAATGCTCGTGCCGTTTCATCCATTTTAATATCTGAACCAGCAGAGAGAAGTTGGTGCAAACTGAAGTCGCGTTGCTAGCAGGCCCAGTCTCCAGTGACCGTCCTATGGCCAGTACCAGAGACAGGCTGGGAATTTAGCGCTGAGAGCACAGATAACCAGCCTCCTCGGGGCAGGTCGAGGGTGAGGAGGGCAAAACCGGTGCCAGCTGCCCCAGGCTAGGTGCTGGCTGTGTATCCTTTGCATGGTCCCTAGTGGGGTTAGAGCTTCGACTGCATGCAGCTACCCCGGGAGAGCTGCTCATTTGCCCGCTCTGGATCCCAGGATCACTTACAGAGGTGCGCCCTGCACCTGCCCATGCCCTAAATCCTGCATCTTCTCTCTGCCCAGCATCACTAAGGCTCTTACTAGCTCTCCATGTACTTTGAGGGGTCATCAGTCTGCATTATTCTAGCATAAGCCTTGTCTCAAGGCAAAGGCGCTGCAACTTGCTCTCCCACCACGTGCTAGCAAGGCCCAGAAACACCTGCCTGCCCTCGGATAGCCGGCTGTTTGTCTGCTCCACGTCCTGGTTGCATTTATCCCGGTGAATAATGGAGAATAATGGGAGGCTTTGCACTGGCTATGCCTACCAGTGAACATGCGCTGTGTGTCCATACGCACTCTCAGCTGCGTCTTGATGTCCCGTGCTCTTCTCTTCGTGCCCCTCCTGTGGCCCCGTCCTAGAGCAGGGCTCTAGCCAGGCCCTCCGATCTGGACAAGCAGTCTCTCTCCTTCTCTGAAATGTTTCCCTGAAAAAGAAGCAAGCTGCCAGTCACTTGCATGGACAAGGATGGATGGTCACATCCCTCCTTCCTAGCAGGTTTGGATGTTGCCCTTGAGTTGGCCATCACATAGCTGAGTCGCTGCCGTTGAGAGAGCAGATTGCATGAGTTCTGCCAACGGATCGAGGGAGGAGACGACTGCACCTGAATAAAGGTCAGCGGAGCCGCCCTGTAGTGCATCGACCTCTCTCTGATGCTGGTAATGAGCATTCATAAATAACGTACCTATCCGGAGGCCTCGTCCACAGGCTGCATAATGCAATTAATGTATTTAGCCGCGAGCCAGGTGAAAAGCCAGAAGTCGGTAGCTACAAATCCTGACAAGTGAGCATTAATGGATTATGCTGCAGCAATCCATTGCAGGTTCTGGTTATACAACAAAAAGTGGGATAATAAAGCAGTTCTTCGTGTCAAAATGTAATTAAAGGGTGGCACTACACCGTGAGAGCGGCACAGCTGCTTTGCACTGCCATAAAGCATCTTAAACCTGCCGAGCCACGTGCCGGAGCGGCTGAGTGAAAGCGCCCGTGTTGCACTGTAGATCAGACGTGGCGGGGTCCGCTGGGAGCTGGGTCTCTCTCCTGATACAGTAGATCAATAGGATGCACTTATCTAACGGTATGCATTTAGGGCCAAAGCCTCTGGGGAGCTGAACTGCCTTTGCAACCTCAAGGGAGGGGTGCAAATACCTTCTCTCCACCCTCTTTGGGCCTAAGAGGCACCCAGGGTCCAGCCAGGTCAGGCTTTCAGGAGCACAGCACGGTCTGGACATCCCTGGCCCAGCTAAGTCAATTGGGGTACAGCCAAGACTTCCAGCCATGCATCATGCAGAAGAGCCTTGCCGAGAGGCATCATCTCCCCTTGCGCTCCCATCATCCGATAACAAGGCACCAAACTGCAGGCTCCCAAACCCCTGCGTGTGCGGGATGACATTGCAAAGTGCAAACGACGGGGCTGGAAAGACCAAGACCTGCGGTGACCAGCTTGGGCACGGGGACTTCAGGGCTCCAGCATCTTCCCGTCGCGAGCCTGCTCGGACCGTGTCTGTCTAGAGGTAACTGTGCGGGGACCGGTCCGTCTGCGTCCCTCCTGCCGACCTGCCCTGTGCTGTCTGAGACCCTGCCCCAGGAGCTGCCGGTCTCTCGCTAACGGCGGGGAGCTGCGTGGCTCCTGGGCACGTGTCCCAGGACTGGTGCAGGTAGATCAGCCCTTACCTCCAGGATGAGGTCGGTTTACAAAGAGCTAATAGGGCCACGTGGGTGAAAAGCCCAAGCTCCTCATCCCAGTGACTTGGGAAGGAAAAACCAGCTCCGGGCTCCATTTAGAGCAGCTCTCACTATCACTTTCCTCTCGGTCTCTGGGGTTGTCTGTGAAACGAACCCATTTGGGATCCAAACTGACACCAGCTCAGAAAGCTTTCCAGCCCGCCTCCTGTTTCCATTGCCAGAGCTTGAGCGATGGAGTCCGTGCCAGGAACAGCAGAGGCCTTTTCAGCTGAGCAATGCATACCCCTATTGCGAGGTAGGCTAATGGCATCCTGGGCTGCATTCGTAGGTGCGCTGCCAGCAGCAGAGACGTGCCCGGTGTGTCCCTAAAAAAGCTTGCTGGGCTGGTGCTGGCAGCATCTGACCCTCGCAATTGCCTACGTTCCTACAAGAGAGAGAAATAGTACCGGGGTTGCCGTTAAGCAAGAAAAAGAGAGGAGCGGATGCGAGGGGCCGCCCCGACGTGGTGCACCCTGCCCAGATGCATCCAAGAGCAGCGGCCGCAGGCTGCGTGCCTGCTAGGGATGGCAGCTCGGCGGGAGCCCGTGCCCAGGAGGAAGTGCTCGGGGCTGGTTTATTCTAATGGAAATGGCCGTGCTAAAAGCCAGGCCGGCCCTAGACTGTCTGTCTGCTGCTGTAATGAGGGGCGATGGTTAATGCAGACGCCTGACTTCAAGAAACCCATCAGATGTTTTTCTTTCTCTTTGAAAGTGGTGGCTGTTGAGCTTTTGCACCTTACTTTCGGCCTCTTCCTTGCACTCGAGCTGGGGCGTGCAAACCACGGGGCACGCTGCGGTCCACGGTGGGGTTGCCATTGGCGTGCGGCGTGGCCTAGGCTCGCCGGTTCAGGCGCGCACAGCGACGTAGCCACAGGCGCCGATGTGAGCGCCCCGAGCCGTGCAAGCCGGCGTCTGCTTCCCCCCCTCTTTGCCCTGGAGGGAGCAGGAGTCCTGTGACGAGAGAGACATGTCAATAGGGCGAGGGGGTTTGGAGCCAAATTGCCAGTGGGACCTCAAGGGGAGAAGAGAGGGGATTAAGCCTTGGGCCTTGCATGCCAAAGCCGCAGCGTGTTAGAAGATCCAGGGAGGCTTTCAGGCAAGGCAGCAGGGGTGCGAGACTCATCCTCGCTGATCTGTGTACTAATGTGTCCTCAATTAGCGTGTGAACACGCTGCAGGAGTGTATGGAGGAGCGCTCCCTCCTCAGAGGGGCCCCTGCAGTGCTCACCCCCCGCTCTTGCACAAGCCTCTGCCCCCCCTTCCCGAGGCTTTTACACTTCTGTTCCCCGTCTGGGAGTTTTGCAGATAAACTCTCTGCCCCTGGTTGCCTGCAGCAGGACTAGGAGAGTCCCCATCTACCTGCACCTCCGGGCTGGAGAACTGCCCTGCTCCGCCACGTACAAGAAGCGAAAGGATTTGGGCGCAGCGAGAAATGCAACCTAAATGCCATCACCATGCATAGCAGCCCAGAGCCCGCGTGCAAACACACTCCTCAGCTGTGCCCAAACGTAACCCCAGGTCCCGAAGACCAAATACCGGATTGCAAACCTAGTCTGAGCAGCCCCAGTGGGAATAAGCAGGTTTTTTTGCCCCCGCTCTCCATGCACAGCCAAGGCTGCCTCGCCGGGCAGGGCGCGCTGCAGCAGACGGGACAGCGCTGCGGTGACGCGCCTGCTCCTGCACCACGGCGCTGCAAGAGGTACCTAAGTCACGCAGGAAAGCTTTGCTGAGCCTCGGTTACAGCCGGGGGGGGGGGGGGAGATGTTGGAGGAAATGAAGCCCAGCGCCGCTGGGTTAAACCCCTGGCATGAACACTGGAGCGGGGGATGCTGCAAACAGTGCTTTGCGCTGGGGCAGGTGGTGAGCAAGGTGTTAACCACAGTCTCGGCTGCTCCGGGTCACCCCGATTGCCAGCCCCTTTCCCGCCAGTGCCATTCGCCCCCGGGTGCCTTTCCAGTCCAACCTGCGGCGCTGCATTCATGGGCCGTGCACTGCCACGGCGCCGGCGGTCCCGCAGCGGGTGATGCATTCACGCTCCTTGTGCTGGGAAGCTACGTGCACGCGAGCCACGATCTCCGCACCTCGCCCATCGCCTTGCTTGACTCGTGAGCCGGTTGCCCCCTGCCTCGCCCAGTGTTGCAGGGTTCAGAAAGGACACAAAGGCCCTTCAGGGCCTGGGGCAGTGTGCTCTCGTTGGCCGAGGGTATTTGGGTGCTTCAGTCCCACTGGAAGTGCTGGCGGTTTGGAGCCAGCAGCGGTTTCAAGGTCTGGTCTCTTGACCTTGAAAAAATCCCATGTGAAAATTGGCAGGTGGTAGGAAGGTGTGATGGGGCCCATTGCCTGGCCACGCGGGAGCGGGCGCAAGTGCAGAGCTTGTCTCCGTGACCAAATGGATAAAGGATGAGGAAAGGTGTGGATGGAAGCTGCTGGCCTTCATAGCAGCGCAGAAAGTGAGGGTTGAAGGGGGCTCAGGAGGTCCCAGCTAGTCCAGCCCCCTGCTCCAAGCAGGGCCAGCCCCAGCTCCATCATCCCAGTCTACCCAGGTATAAAAAAAAACCCCTCCATTTCAGAGCACCATCTCCCTTTGGAAGTGGGTTGAGCTGGGCCAGACACAGCCCTTATTCCACAATACAAAGGCCTGCGTCAGGACTTGCAGCATCGGCGGTATAATTACACCGTGCAGCGTGATTGCTGGTCTGCGTTGCTCTAGACCCAAGGAGCCTCCATCGTGCTCGGCCACCATACAGAGAAAGGTGGCTATCCCCCCAAAATCCTGCACCGTGCAGCTGCAGCCATCAGGTGGGTACAGCTGCGCTGGGCGAGGGCAAGGCAGCAATGGGACGATGGTGCTGCTGGGCTGGGGCTCAGCAAACTGGCTGCCGTAGCCACAGTCCAGTGCTTTAGTCAAGAAAGCAGCGTCACGAGATGGGCTGAGGAGGTGGATGAGTGAGTTTTGCAGAGGGCTCGTTCCAAACTCTGATGGAGTCTGGTCCATTTGGGGCCAATTGAAGGAGGAAGGCGTCTGCGTCGCGACTGCTCGGTGTGGTGGAGACAGGCCGTGATGGTGCCTGTTGGCCGTGTTACGTGGCGAAGGGCGAGCTGGTGGATGGGCACAACGGGATGGCGATGGGGGCAAAGCAAGGGATGTTTGCAGGGCAAGCTGGTGTTTGTCAAGGCTGGAGGAACCGATGTTGCTGCAACTGCTCAAAACGTGTGGCTGGATCCACTGTGCGTGCAAGATTTAGGGCCTGGGCAGGTGATCACAAATCCTAGTGTCTGCATGACAGGCCGGGCGGGGAGGGAGGGGGTGATCCCCTCCCCACAAAAGGAGACTGCAAGGCAGGCAAATTAAGAGCGCTGCTTTAGCCATCTCGAGGCCCAGAGGATGGCAGGACATCCCTAGGGAGGGTCAGAAAGACGGGGCTGCATTTCGTTTGAGCGACGGGTCTGCACAGTGCAGAGATGGCGGCTGGATGCATTTGCAGATGAGATGCCGGGTCTGTGGACCCTTCCCAGAAGGATCAGCAACAGGTCTTGGAGCCCACAGGGCAGAGGAGATCCCAGGGGAGAGCATGGCCAGGGGCACCGGAGCGAAGGAGCGTGGAGACCAGGCTCTCCATGAGCACGGGGCTGCAGGGTGGGTCCAGGAGGATCTAGGATAGCAGGGGAGCAGGCAATCCCTTGTATTTGAGCTGGGAGCTGGGCTAAAGGAGGCTCTCCTGGGGCAGGTGAGAGACCCAGCCTCAGGCCTCCCCTCCTAGGCCTCTCCCTTGTATGTGGCTGGGGCCTGGCAGCCCATCGCCCCTATTGTTCTCCCCCAAGTACCTGGGCTGGTCGCCCATCCAGCTGCTTGTGGCCTTTAGCACGTACTCACAGCTGGATTCCTGCCGTGCCTGCCCTGCGCTGCAGTGCCTTCCTCCCCGAGCCCCAGGGCCAGGAGGAGAATGAGTTAAGCAAACAGTTTGCATTGGAGCACAAGGGATGGCGGGGCTCAGACCTGGTGTTAAAGGGGAGAGCGAATAGATGTTAACGAAGAGCCTGGATGACAGCTCTTTAGTCTGTCATCTAAAGTCTCCCCTTTTTACCCCACACAGGGTGCCCTGATTGTTGTAGGAAGAGCACAGACCAACTGCGGGTGCGTCCTTAGCCCGACGAAGGGGGTTTGTACCCGAAAGCTTGCAAAGAAGGATTTCTCCAACCGTTTTAGTTGGTGGAATACAAAATCTCAGACTTACCCGAAGACCCTTGCCTGCTTGTTGTATTGCTTACCTCGCCGTCTTTCCACCATACCCGTATGCCACGGGCTTAGGGGCATGGCGGAAAGATGGCGCGATAAGCAACGCAAGAAGCAGAGGGGCTTTCAGGGGGAGTCTGGACAAAACCGGGGCGCTCACGGGGAGTCTAGAAAGTCTCCGTGGCACCGGCTTGTTCTCATGCCTCTTTGTCCCAGCTCCAGGGCTCGCTGCCGCTGGCCACGGCCTTTCTCAGCCACGCGCAACCCCTGCGCGGGCGGCATCGGCCCGTCCTTGAATCAGCAAAAGCAGCGGCAGCTTCGGAGCCTTCTCCCAAGCTCCGCTTCTCGCCACGTCTATTTTTAACCGTGTTTCGTTTGGCAAACGATGGAGCGCTGTCAGGTCCCTGCGTGCGCGCTTGTGCGCGCCACGATTCGCTTATCATTGCTCCCATCTTTTACCCCAGGGGAAAGCTGGGGGAGCGGGGGGAAGCGGGGTGGTTGGGGTGGGGGGTTGACTTTTATGTGTAAAACGCTCGTTGTAGCAAAATGTTGGCTGGTCAAAATGAGACCGGTTAATGCCAAAGGATTGTTTCATCTCCGCTCAACAGTAATAATGAAGCTTTTTTACAAGATGAATTGGTGAACAGCCAACGTCCTCGGGGCCAATTCCTGCGTAGTGTTGATCCCACTGGAATTTACCTTATTTGAAAAAAGGTTTTAACTATCAAATGCTACTATTCATAACAACGTGTTATTTTGTTCAGCCGCTTACTGACAGCACGGAGATGAAGCCAAATGTTTTACACACACGCACACGCGCACACACACACACATGCAAGCACGCACACACATACACACAGACCAAATTTTTTCCCTAAGCCAACCACATCCTAACAGGAATATTAGGAGGAGACAAGCACGTGAAAACTAGGCGGGGGTGGTGGGGGGGGGTGGGGGGGTGGATGTTTTTGGAGCACAGGAAAGGCGATCTGCCTTAAAACAGTGGCACAAGCGGGATAGTATCGTCCAGAGCGCAGTACCCCTGCAAGGTGTTGGGCCTGGAAGTGATACCAGCCCCGGAGACCCTTCTCCATGGCGTGGGCATGAGGGCACGTTCAGCTCCGTAGTAACGGGACTGTCGCTTGCTAATCAATGAATTCTGCTTTATTCAGCACTAGTGAGGCCTCTCCTGGAGTCCAGTTTTGGGTCCCCGTCCCCGACACACGCACACTTCAAGGAGGATGGAGGATGCGGCTAGACTGGAAAGAGTCCAGCTGAGCGTGACAGAGACGAGCAGAAGTGTTGGTGGTAGCCGTGTTGGGCTAAGGACATAAGCAGACAAGGATCTTTGGATACCTCCAGTAGTTTTTATTAGCCCAACTCAGACAGCTGGCCCTGCTTCAGGGGTATTGGTTGTAGCCACGTTGGTCTGTGGACACGGGCAGACAAGGCCTGGGAAGCTCGATGAACTTGCTAAGCGTTATATAGTCTACTGAAGCGGGGGAGCCAACAACAGATTCAAGTTGAACCATCGGCCTCTCGCACCCTTGTGACTGCCGGTGTTGCGAGGGTGTTGGAGCAGCACCACGTGAAAAGCCGCTGGCGGCGGGACGCTCGGTGCTGCTCACAAGCGCAGCAGCGGGAAGGTTTTCAGATGAAGCTCCCTTGCAAGGGAGTGGATGTGGACTAAGGGGTGTGCAGGGTCTTTGTCCCCTCTTCTGGAGCACCCGTGGGAGGTCCACACGCTCCCCACATCACCTGCCGCAGCATCTGCTGTCAGGGATGCTCCCGAAATACCACTCCCCCGTCCCCTCGCACGCCCACCAGTCCTCCCATCATCCCCCCATCCAGTGGCCACACGTGTGACCTCTGTCATGTGCTCCAGCATGTCCGGGAATGTCCACGTGTAATCCAGTGGTGCTTGCAGGCAGGAGAGCCAGCCACCTTCCTTCCTAACCTAGCAAGGGTGCAAAGCAGAGCTGCCGGTGGTCATGCAGATGGCAGGCCCGCCGTACCCAGCCCGGGATGGGCTCGGTGGCTTGTCCAGCAACCCTCCATCCTGCTGCTGTTCCAGGCCAAGGGGAGCTCAGAGCAACCCTGCTCCAAGCAGGACCAGCCCCAACTACATCATCCCAGCCACGGCTTTGTCTTAGAAACCTCCATGGATGCAGACTTCACCCCCTCCCCAGGTAACCCGTTCCAGTGCTTCACCACCCTCCTGGGGGGAAAGTTTTACCTAATATCCAACCTCATTTGCCCTTGCTACAACTTGAGCCCATTGCTCCTTGTCCTGGCATCCACTAGGGCTTGACGTGCATTGCACGTGGCTCCACGTTCACTTGCACCTTTGCAGCGATGCTGGATCTGGCGAGCAACGTCCCCACTCGGCTCTTTCCCAGCCAGAGGGACCGGCACCTACTTCAGACAAGGCAAGGCCAGGGTAAAATAAAAGGATGCGTGTCCCAGCGTCGCACCTGGTTCCCAGGGTGGGATTTCCAGCCTGGTTCTGGGACCTCTCAATTAGCAGCCAGCGGGGACGGAGAGGAGCAGCTCTGGTCTCTCCTCGAAGGTGTCTTAAGGGAGAGGAGGGGTTGGCATGGACAACCTCTTGCAGTCCTGTCCAGACCCCGCTGTTCTCCGACGGTAGGAAGGGAACACGAGGATTTCTCCACCCGCGGGCCGCAGAGCAGCCCAGCCGGCGGCTCTCTCGGTGCGCCGGCAGCGTCTGCCGGAGCTGGGGGTGCCGCTTCCGCTCCTCTTCGTGTCCTACCCGGCTCTCTTTTTTTGCAGCAAAGCAGGTACCGCTCAGGCTGGCACTTGCAGCAAACCACCGTGACCTGGAGTAGCTCAGGGGCTGGCAGGGAGCTGTTATTTGCTCTTGGCTGAATTATAAACAGTTCAGCAGGTCCCGGAGGTGGTTTGGGGAGTCAGCAAGCTGAACCATTCATCAATTGAAAGAACATAGTTTTCCAGCTTGGAATTGGCCGGCAATTCCTCGCCAACTCCTGACCTCCCCGCGCAGAGCCAAGAAAAAGAGAGGAGCTTTTTAATCTGTGTCAAGCGGGCGATCGGCTGTGGTTACCCGGCGTCATGTGCTGCGATGCATCCTCTTGCAACAGGAGCCACCTCCGCGGAAAGGTGGAGGCAGAAGACGCAACCTCAACCCCAGAGCCCAAGAGGCAGCCCCTGACAAGGGAACTCAGCACCAGCACAGGAGCTGGCTCGACGGCAAACAGGGAGAGAAGCGATGGAGGGAGGAAAAATAGGTCAGAAAAAAAGCCCTGCAGCCCTGGAAAAAAAGAAAAAGCCAAGCACAAGGCTTAGAGTTTGTAAAAACAAACAAAAAAACACCCCCAAACTGGACAGCTTGCGGTCAGCCCAAGCTGCTGGTTTTCAACCCCATCCAAACGAGAGCCGAGCTGGAACAAACGCAGGGGAAGTGGGAAGGTTATTAAAAAAAACAACACCACATAGCTCTGCCATACACATCAAAAAGCGATTTTTTTGTTTGTTTGTTGCCCTGTCGAAACGCCGCTGGGCGTGAGGAGCGCACGGTCTCGCTGCCCTGCGCCCGGCTCAGGGTCGGTCGCAGGAGAGCCCAGGCAAGGGGCAGCCCTGCTTGCTCGGGTGCTTTTCCAGAGAAAAACGCCCCTTTGCTGAAGAAGTTGCGGCTGCTTTTTTGCGTTGTTGGGGTTTGGTTTTTTTTTTGGACCGCAAGAGCCTTACGAACAGATGTGGGATGCCGTGCCGGAGATGCTTGGAAGGTAGCCGGTGTTTGGAGGCTGGACGCGCACCAGCTTTTCCTGAGCGGGGACCTCTCTCTGTAAGACCATACGACCCAGCACGTGTCGGGTCAGACCCTAGACACCGATTAACAGCGCCTCTCGCTCAGCTCCGCGCGGGAAGTGCAGAAGTTGGCAGTCCCCCGTGTCACAGGGCGGCACAGAGCAGATGCCGAGCAAGGGAGGGAACTATGACCAGGGTTTTCCCCCTGTACCTCTCTCGCTTGCAGCCTCCGGCACTAGTGCCTGTGCTCAATGGCTACTGACGCCCCTTTCCTCCAGGAATTTGCCCCTTTTGCATATATTGGGATGAGCCCAGGCCTGGATGCTTGCTTTGGAAACTGCCATCTTCCTCCTGAGCTGGGCAAACCAGTGAGGAGGTGAAAGGGGTATAAAAATGAGGCAGTCGTGCCTGCCAGCACTTGCAAAGACGCTGGGAGGAGAGCACGGGTCCCCACAGTCGCTTGCCTAGACCAGGCTCACGTGGCAAAGATAAGTGTTTAAACGATGGCATCTGTCTGGGGCAGGGGTAGTCACACCCCAAGTACCCCTGCCCGCAGGTCAGAGGCTGGCTGGGGGTTGCTCTCCCATCGAAGAGCCTCCCCAAAGCCTTTGCAAGCGAGCCAGCACGTGTGAGCAGCTGGCTGTGTGCATTCGTCCGCATCACCTGTTACATGCGTGCACACACATGCACATGCACACGCCAAATCTAACCATGCATAATAAGAAAAGGCAGTCAAGGGGACCGCTGCGATAAGACACAGTCAAAGCAGCCACAGGTGCATCTCTACGCCCCCCCCCCCCCCAAGGGGGTAGGAGTGACTTTTCAGGGGACTATTTGCTGGGTTTAAGCCACATGCATTATGAGCTGCTCCTGCCTTTGCCCACTGGGATTCCCCTGAAGTGCCCGCGTCGGGGCGCGGAGAGGCAATAAACATCTCCGCGCAGACACCATGAGTACTGTTTTATCTTTGCCATTTGAAGTGATGACACCCTTCAACCAAATAAACAAAGCAACGAGGAGGGGCATGTTGTTAGATGAAGTGTCTAACGAACAGACTACTCCCTGCCACATTACAGACAATGGCAACGCACAATCATTCATTATAACTCAATTACAGTAATTAAAACTGGTGGGCTGCAGCGGCAGAACAGATGAAGGGAGCGGTGCCAACAAAATTTACACTCTGTGTCATCAGCTAGAGATAACAGCAGCTGATGGTATCCCAGAGCCGCCTCCTGCCATCTGTTCGGAGAGCCTGGGAGGAGAGGATGGCATTAGGTGCCACAGCAACTGAGCGGATGGTGGATAAAAGGGGTAGAAAAGGGCTTGCGGCACTGCCTTGCAGCGGCGCTCCTACACGACCGGCGGGCGTCTGCCTGGGCGGCGGAGGCGCCGGTGCTGGGGCTGTGCTAGGCGGCGAGATCCTGGTGCCCATCAAGCACCAATAAACATCGGGCTAATTGCTGCGGTCGGCTGCACGTGCCAACGCAGCCCGGGATGCGTGCAAGGGGCTGGTGATGGGAGAGGGAAGCCTTTCTCTGGCGTCCAGCCCAGGGCCATGGAGATGGATGGGGCATGATGGTACTAGCTGCGTGTGTCAGGCCTCGGGATGTAGGGAGCCCGGACACGGGTGGCAGCTGGGTCCCAGGGCTCCCCATGCCAGAGGGGCTGCTACGCGTGGCCATAGGGCCCACGTGTGACCTGGGCCACGTCTGGAAGATAAGCTCATCAAGGAGGGGATTTTTGGCAAAGACCTGCCACAATCCTGACACCTGTGTGTTGGAAACTGAGCAAAGAAGGGTCCTGGACTTTAAGCGCAAAACAACTCCTGTGCCTGAAGAAGGGGCTTTGTCCCCAAAAGCGTGCAAAGAAGAATTTTTCCAACTATTTTAGTCGGTTTAATAAAAGATACTGAATTTACCCAAAGGACCTCGTCTGCCTTTGTCCTTCGACCAACACAGCTACAACCAACACCCTTGGGAGATCATCTAGCCCTGGGGGGAGAGGCCGGGCCCCTGCCACCTTCTCCCAGCAGGGAGGTGGTTGAAGACATGCCAGAGGCGAAGCTCGTCCCAGTCACAACCATTAGCATTGCCTGGAGCTGCCACGTGGATGTAGCCGCAGGTCCTGGGCCCGGCTGCAACAGCACGAGCAGCCTAACCAGGGATGGTGGGGTCGGGGTTGGGGTCGGGGCAGCCCTCGGTGCCCATTGCCAGGAGCTGCCCCAGCCACGTGCTCCTGCTTTCAGCTGTCGGGGCTGCTCCCTGCTCCAGGCTTACACGCGGTGGGCATCTCCCTGCCACGTTTTCATGCCCGCCCCGGACCAACCCAAGCTGAGGCTGCCCTAAAAGCTTGAGCAGTGCAGTGAGCAGTCAGATCAAGGGATAGATAGGGTCAGTTAGACAGGGTCTAGCCACAGCCCTATCCGCTCCAACAGGGACGAAGCACAACGAAGCTAATGGGCTGGCTCAGAGTGGCACGGCTCAGGGGTGTCACACCAGTTGGCTGGACCCCAGGTCACACGCCACCAGCCCCAGGGGTAGATGCTCCAGCCAGCAAGTTGGGGCTGCCCATAGGGGCAGCTAGCACCCGGACACGGGTATGTATGTAAGACCAAAAGACACACACACACACACACACACACACACACAGAGCTGGAGTGTGTGTGTGTGTGTGTAAGCAATATGCAAGACAGACACACATACTACTAGTGAAGTGAGCAAAAGAAAGTGCGTGCACATGTGTGCCCATGTGCATGTGCTCCAGCTCCCGCCCAGCCTGCCTGCTTGGCTGGCACCGGTGGGGCACGGGCACCGGGCGGAGGTAGGCATTTCCATGGAGCCGTGGCTGCCGCACGCCCCACCTCCACGACTCCAAGCCACTTGCCCGCAGCGTGGGTCCCCCGCGCCCACAGCCTGCTCAGGCCACCCCACCCTGCCGGGCAAGGCTGTCACACAGGAGCCCAGGCCTCCTGGGTGGCCTCTTACGGGAGGATTGACATCCAGCCCAGGCCTTGTTGTTGTTTTCATTTTACCTCCATCTAATGACCTTTGTCTCGGTGCTGGGCCCTAACGACTATAATTTGATAATTACTGGGTATGTGGAATGCAAGCATGCCTGCTGTCCCGGCCCGGCCGGCCGGTTGTCAGGGCAGGGCAGCACAGTGCACCCGGCAGCCTTGCCCCTGTCTGTGCATCAATGCTGCCCCGTGCCCCGGAGCCCTGCACTCCCGCCTGCGCCGTGTCACACAATCTAGTGCCAACGCACGGCCAGGCACGGGCCAGGCCATCGCCATAAACCAGCAGTGCTGCGCTCAGGATGTTCACAGCAGCAATTCAATGCTCAGCAGCTGCCAGCATCAACTAGTACACGCACACGCACATGTGGATGTATGTCCGCATGCGCATGTTTGCAGGCCTGCTCACTTACGGGTGTGAGTATGTGTGTGTGTGTGCGCATTAATGCAGTGCAGCTTTACAGGCCTGCTTCCTTAAGAATGTGTGTGTTCATGTGTACACACACACGCACGCACACATGTGTGCATGCATCAGTGTGCGCGCGCATGAGTCTATGCATGTGCGCATTGCTTGTGTGTGCGCACGCATGTGCATGCATGCACTTGCACGCAGAGGTTCTTCCTCTTGCCGGGGTGAAAGAACGCGCTCTCAGTGAAGTGCAGGCAAGAAAGGCAAACAAGGCAATGCAACAACAACAAAATGAACCGAAGGGCTACGTTCCCAGCGCCCTTCGGCTTAGCATCATCCACGCCCTGCTCCTTCCCGACAGCGGCTCCAGCGCGCGCTGCCGAAACAACTGAACAGCGGACGTGCGGGATGCCGGCTCCTGCCCCAGCCCTGGGACGGCGGGGCACGGGCAGGCGTGAGCCAGCACCGAGGCTGGAAGGCGCGCCCGCAAGCCGCGAGACTGACATCACGCATCTAAAATGATTTATCTATCGAATCAGCTAAAGCCACCGTGCCAGAGTTTTACCTTACCCTTCCAATAGCTGGTGCCGAGCTGGTCTCGGTTTTTCCCACGGTGGCGCGGACAGTCCGGTATTTCTGAAGCCGCCGGGGGCTGACTTAGCAGTACCCACACCCCGTGCACACCTGCACCGTCCGCCTCCCTTGCACAACCAAGCTGAGCGAACAGGGCCCACCTCCCACCCTATTATTAAGTGCATTTCCTAGCACAGCCCTGCAATGGCGAGGGCACCCACTTCCACGTCACTTGGCAAGCCTGCATCGTGCCCAGAGGTGCAATGCAAGGCAACGAGCCATGGTGGCCATTAACGTGCCAGCGTCTACCGGACCCTTGTCATCCATCCCATTGCCAACCCAAGGTCTTATTTTTCCTTTGTCCCCAGCACGCTTTGCTTCGCCTCCAAAGAGCTGCTTTAACCAGAGCATTATCAGCGCCTCTGTAATGGGCCTGCCGGACTGAAGCATGACAGTCTCCACGGAGGACCTCAATGGACCCTCAATGGACAGGCTTCAGCCGTGCGGCCCCCCCCCGGCCTTTAAAACAAGCGGAAACTCAACTGACCGGCGTCACGTCTACCGCGGCATCACGCGCGCCGGGGCCACGCGAGGCTTCCCCATGCTGGGGTCTGCGTGTCAAGAGCAGGAGGGGGCTTTACGGGCTCTCGCTGCAGCGTCAGCCTGTGTCCGAGTGAAAGCGCGCCTTTAAAGCTCGCCCTTACACACAATTAAATACAGCAATTAAATTTTAAAAAAGCAAGCCGGCGTGCACAGGTTGGAAAGCCGAAGCTCAGCGCCCCCCCCCCCCGCAGAGCTTGCACAAGGAAAGGGGACGTCGGGGGTTCGTAAACGTGACCTCCCTCTCTCATCAGCACCTTCAGAAAGGTTATTGTGGAGGCAAATTAATTGCAAAGCTCATCGGGCCCAGGGAAAGGGCAGCAGACACCGCTGCTGCGTAGGAAGAGCGACGGGCAGCCCGGGCCTGCCTGGTTGGACTTATACAAACATTTTCATTCCTGCGCATTCCCTTCTTCCACGGTTTTTATTTTACAACAAAGGGCTTCTCACAGGTTTTATCTTTTAATGGTCCCACGTGGAAGTGCCTCAGTCCAGGCCACTTAAAAAAAAAAAAAGGGAAAGCAGCTTTAAATGCACTCATCACCATTTACCGCCGCACACTATCGGCGAGCCAAGCCGTTAGAGTGCTGTTCCTGCTTTTTATTTCTCCCTCGCAGCAGGCTCTGTCATGTTCAATACATCACTGGGGAAACCCCTGTAGGATGTTACATATGTCCTAGTGCAAGGGAAGTGCTTTGTCTCTGTCAGGGGTGGCCTGCTCGGAAAGCAGTGGCACGCTCAACGTCTGCACTGCGTGCAAGCCCGAGCCCCTGCCAACCCCTCAGGGAAACGGGGGTGCAACACGGTTCCCCTAGCCGCTGCCGGCGGTGCCTCTCCCCGCACGGGGCATGGCTTCACTTGAACGGGGCCTTGCTCGCCAAGGTGCGATGGAGCCGGTATCAGCTGGCCCTTCTCTTCCAGGCCCACGAGCCGCTTTTCGCTTTCAGCCACTTTCAACTTAATTATAGATCCAATGGGCACGGGGAGCAAACAGGAGCTCACGGTAGCTCAGCCCACGTTCGTGCCAATGCAACACCCGCCTTGAGCTCCCGTCTTGCATAGATGTGTGTTGCCACGTGCCCTGCAGACGCTGGCAGTCGTGTCCTAGGGTTGCCGAACCCTAATACCGAACGCCATGCTCGGTCTCCACCAGGCGCGTGGTTACAGCTATCCACGGTACTTCTCCACTCGCTTCGTCTGCAGGGAGGAAGGTGTCCAACGCCAGGCTGAGCTCGCTCAGCGGTAGCAGCAAGCCCGGCACAGGAGCGCGTGGCTCGGGCAGCGCGTGCTCCCGTTGTACGTGTGGAATCAGCCACGCTACAAACATCTGGCCACAGGGAAAAAAGGCAGAAGTAAAACGCTGGTGGTGGCACTCCGGTGCCTAATTTAGCTGCTCTAATAGCTTCTGCTTTTGCGGGGCTTTTACAGCCGACTTCTCGCAGATGTGGTTTCCATGTCTGCATGCCGAGCTGTCACACCCATTACCCGCAAAGTCACCTTGGGAGATGGAAAATAATCCACAAGCCTTGGGAGACCAGGCGCCCATCAGGAGGCATTGGGCGCCGACAGCATGCTCGTCACCTTGGCTGGGTGCTTCCCCGCCAGCCCAAGGGTGCTCGCCGCCCGCCGCAACGTGGACCGGGCACCTCTCTGCCGGACTCGAACGGGATGCGGCTGTCATGCAAAGCCATGTCTCCATCGGCACACAGGCACGCCATGTCTCCAGTGACACATGATCTCTCCGTCGGCACACGGGCACGCCATCTCTCCAGTGGCACATGGTCTCTCCGTCGGCACGTGAGCACGCCATCTCTCCACTGGCACACCGTGTCTCCATCAGCACACGGGCACGCCATCTCTCCAGTGACACACGATCTCTCCGTCGGCACGTGAGCACGCCATCTCTCCAGTGACACACGATCTCTCCGTCGGCACGTGAGCACGCCATCTCTCCACTGGCACACCGTGTCTCCATCAGCACACGGGCACGCCATCTCTCCAGTGACACACGGTCTCTCCGTCGGCACACGGGCACGCCATCTCTCCAGTGACACACGGTCTCTCCGTCGGCACGCGGGCACGCCATCTCTCCACTGGCACATCGTGTCTCCATCGGCACGCGGGGACACCATCTCTCCAGTGACACACGGTGTCTCTGTCGGCGCGCCGCATCCTGAACGGCAGCTTTCCAGGCTCCGCGGGCCCGAGCAGAAAACAGCTGCCAAAGCCCGACCTGCCGGTGCCAAAAGGGCCCGGCCCGCTCCCACAAGAACAACGAGGGGCAGCCGGTTTGCTTGTTTGCTTTTATTAACAACTCAGTGCAGGTTTTCATAGACCAAATGCTTTATAGACACTTTGCTTTCATTTGCACTTCATTACATTTAAGTTTTTATTCTTTTTATTCCCCGTCCCCCCGCCCCCCCCCATTTTTGTCTCTGTCTTTTTCCCCCCTCTTTTT
>JAGPOW010003364.1:2264946-2276578 GCA_030014935.1 Caiman crocodilus | reverse complement strand
CCCCCCGCCCCCCCCCATTTTTGTCTCTGTCTTTTTCCCCCCTCTTTTTAATACAAAACCAGTTGTCGGTATTAACAGCTGTACATAATCTGCTACATACTTTGGTGTAATGTTGAGACCGGATGACTTGGTAAACCCCTCCGCCGACCCAGCGCCAGGCAGGGCTTGGCTTCTTTTTTTTTCACCTTTTGCTTTATTTATGTATTTTTTAGAAAAGCACCAGCGTGCAACCAAGAAACCACTTGGGACGTCAGCGCGTGAGAGTGGGAGCTCCCTCGTTGCAAAGTTCGCAGCCGTCTGAACCTGCGCCATCCCCGGCATAGTCATCACCTGGGGCGGGTTACCACTCCGAAAAATGACTGCAAAAGGGGTGTTTGTGGGACCCCCGGGGGGGCTGTTTCTCATGGGCTTCTGCATGCGTGTTTAAAAGCTAGGAGATCATATACCACCCACAACCGATTCAGACTGGATGCCCAGGACGGCTCCCGGGGCGAGTCTAGGGTGGGAAGCGCCACAAACCCCCGGGTGACGTGGCAGTCTCTGCTGCAGCCCTGAGCGGGGACTGGGAAAAGCTCTTCCCGTGCAAACGCGGCCGTGGCTCGTCGTGGTGCTCAAAGCAGCCAGGTCAGCGCAGAGCCAGGAGCAGTCAAACGCTGCAGTCATTAAACTAAGCGGCTCGGACCGCATCTGCGCGTCCACTGGGGATGGTGTTGGTTTCACAGTCATTTTTCCTCGACATAACCGCCCTCCAAAAAACACAAAACCAACCAACAATGCCGGCCGTCCTAGGCCAGCGCTTTTCCAACACATCCTGCACGCGGTAAATCAAGGCCCCCGCTTTCGTGCTACAGCGCGAGGGTCTCAGGATCCCGGGCGCCTACTTCCCAGTCAGGGCAGCTGCAGGCTTTTGCCTTCGAGGTTTCCCTCATTTGAGTCTGGAGCAAAAAAAACACCCCCATCGCATCTCAAACGCCGAAAAGGAAATCCCATAAAACTGATTTTCACCTCTCGTCTACTCCATCCCAAACCATTGCCACAGCTGGAGGGTACCACGGAGAACATGGGATACCGCCTTGATGCTGAACACGCATCCAAGAACAGAAAGGTAAAGAGCATCTCTACATTATCATCCTTCTGTATTATCAACGCATTTAAAACAGGTAGGTTTTTTTTTTTCTTCTTCTTCTTTTCTTCATCTTAACCCTAATAATTTTTTGACCAGATTAAAATCAAAAATTAAAAAATAATCCATAAAAATGTAGTATAAAAATTCTCTTCCATATGCTACAATACAGGGTGAGCACGTCTGCTACACAAATACTTTTTATTTTCCATTATTTATTCATTTTTACCCTTTAGTACAAAACGCTGAAACGCAGGCCTGTGTGGGGATGGGTTTTGCTTCGTTGAAACCTATACGCCAGAAGTCACAAGACCGTAAAAGCCACAGAGCCCTACCGGAGCCAGCCCCCCGCCCCTTCCCCACCACACACAAACCCTACCGGTTAGTAAACTTTAAAAAAAAAAAAAAAATGTATTTTAAAGGTTATCAATTCTAATTTTTTTTACTTTCATTTGAATACAAAACACTTAAGTTGCTATTATCTTTCATGGCTCCCTGAGCTGTTTTTTTGTTTTTTTACTATGCTTTCTTTGAAGTTATTCCTCGTTGTTTATGTCCGAAGATCAAGAAGGGCTTGAGCAGAAGCATTGCAGAAGGTGGACTTCCCGTTTTCTTCAAACATATGAGCACAAAAAAAAAAAAAGAAAAAAAAAATCCATAGAAAAACGCGATTGTTTTTGCTGATGTCACATCATCAGTAGCTGAAGACCCGACCAATTTGACTTCAGTCCGTACAGTGGTCAAACATGGGACTAACACGCTGGACAATTCACATATACAACAGTAGGAACAACTTCACCAGTGGACATCTTTGCTCAACCTGGTTACAAGCTGCACGTCAAAGAAGTGCCCCAAATGGGGAGGTGAGGGCTGGGAGGGGATGGGGGGGAAAAAGGGGAACTTTGCCACCACCAAACCATCAGTGGAATACAATTACAGCAGACAAAAAAAAAAATAAAATAAAAAAATACACAACTAGCGTACCAGGAGGATTCCCCCACCCTTCCGATTCTAGGTACGAGTCCTTTATTTACACTTTTCACAAGTCTTATGCAGCGTGCACCAAAAAAGAAAAGAAAAAAAAAAGTCACGATAAAAAATAAGTCCTTTATAGTGCCACCAAAGCGCAGACAAAAGAACCAAAAAAAAATAAAAATAAAATAAAGAGGTGGGGGCGGGGAAAACCAAGCCCCCAAACCAAACCAGAATCTCTTTAGGGCTCTGACGTGTGCATCTTTGCCGGCCTTCAAAGCAATCCATACATCATCAGTCCCTCCGTAGTATAGACCCGGCCTTAAATGCATCCTCTCCAAGGCTTCGGGGACCCGCGGTGCGCCGCCCAGCAGAAAACAATGTCTCAACGCATGGCTGGTCGGCTTTCATTTCCCCTCCATCCTTCAGAGCCTCGCCATTGTGTTGTCAGGCTGGAGCCTGATCTTCGGAGTTGACAGCCCCGTTAAAATCCGTGTTTAATAGATGACCTCATAGACTGTGGCCTTCTTGTCACCAGAGCCTGTTACAATGTATTTGTCATCTGCTGAAATGTCACAACTCAAGACAGATGGGGATTCTTTCGACTGTGCGGGGGGGGGGGGGGGGGGAAGGAATAAATAGACAAAAAAAAAAAATCAGTTTGGTGTCTCGGTGCTGTTGCAACCGCATTCGCGCACGCGGAAAAGCTCGGTGGTGACAGCGGCGCTGCTATTTATGAGCCACCTGGGATAAACGGCCTGTTCTAGAGGCGCCCAATGGACGTTGGCTTGCTGGTGGCCGACCTTCGCCGACTTTGGACCGAGGTGTTGGGTGCGTTTTAAACAGAAGGCGCTGGACACCACCCCTGACGTCCTTTCCTCCCCCCGGCAGCATCACTGCCGCACGATGAAGAGCGAGAGCATCCATCAGCCCCACTTCTCCTAGCTGGGGAGGTGCCCGGGTCGCTTCCTCACTGCGAGGATGGTGCAAAGCCTCCCCCAACCCCACCCTGGTCCAAAGCGGGGCGGCCCCTTACCTGGAAGATGCTGGCCCCATAGGGCGTTCTCCAGGCATTGAGCAGGTTGTCTTTCCCCGTACTCACGAACCATTTACCTAGACACACAAATGGGGGATCACTCTCTCTCCAGCCACCGACAACAGGGCAACCACAAACGTGGTTCCTCTCCCAGAGGGAAAAAAGACGGCTCGCAGAGCAAGGCCCCCTGAGCGGCCCGTCTGCTCCCGAGGGGGACGTGGGAGACGGACCCGGGAGCAGCCGGCAGGGTCAGACGGCCCCACCTTTGGCTTCTGCACGAGCCAGCTCTGATAAACGAACAGTAACCGGCGGTGAAAGGATGTGCCGTGACCCCGGCCTGCGCTTATGCCTCATTGCCTCTGCTGTCTGCCGAAGGATGCCGGCGAACAAAGGGCTGTTTTGTCAGCGGCAGCGCTTTTCCATCCGCCGATTCAATCACGTTGACACCGACATATCCCGGCCCCTCGCTCTGCCCGACAGGACAGCGCCGGAGAGAAACCCCCAGGGCTGGCGAGATCCCCCCGCCGCCCCACCTCCCTCCGTGGCCCTCGCTGACAAGCTTTCCCTCGGCTCTGACAGCGCGGTGATTAAATGCAGTTTTCTGCCACGCCAATTAGCGCTTCGCGCCGGCTCCCTCGACAAGGGGGCGACCCGGCAGGGACTTACCACAGTAGGCGAATTTCAGCGACAGGACGCAGCTCTCGTGCAGGTGCAGCTGGTACTTGTCCGGCTTGGTGTGGTGCAGCACCTCCACGTTGCTGCTTTCCATGCCCACCGCCAGCCACTCCCCGGTGGGGCAGTAGCCCAGCGAGAAGATCTGAAGGAAGGCGCAGAAGGTCGTTAGAGCTGGGAGTCCACCTCCGCGCCGGCCAAATGGCTCTCTGGCCTGGCCTGCTGCTCCCACCCTGCCAAAAAAGCCTGGGGACCAGAGCTATTGATTTACCCCGGCAGCACGTGCCAAAGGCAGAAGCAATGCAAGATTCCCACCTGGGCTGGGCTTACGATGCAAAGTCAGACTTTGGCCGAGAAGGGCAACAAGAGCGAGACTAACACCTATCGCGGTCACAGCAAGCGCTGGTGTCTAGGCGCCCCCGACCCCCAAAATGCTTCCCCCCAAGGCCACAAAGCAATGATACTGAGCTCCACTGGTCCCTAAAAAAAGCTCCACTTATAAAATCGGAGCCATTTGGCTGGTGGAGCCCACAACGTTACATCTAGAGTGACCTGGACAAATTGGAGGATTGGGCCAAAGAAATTTCATGGGGTTCAACAAGGATGAGTGCAAAGTCCTGCACTTGGGACAGAACCGGTGCAGGCGGGGGGGTGACGGGCTGGGCAGCAGCTCTGCAGGAAAGGACCTGGGGGGACAGCGGACAAGAAGCTGGACAGGAGCCAGCCGTGTGCCCGTGGTGCCAAGAAGGCTGGTGGCATCCTGGGCCGCATCGGTAGGAGCGCTGCCAGCAGATGGAGGGCAGTGATCCTTCCCCTCTATTCAGCACTGGGGAGGCCACATCTGGAGTCCTGTGTCCAGCTGTGGGCCCCCCACTACAGAAAGGATGCGGACACATTGGAGAGAGTGCAGCGGAGGGCAACAAAAGTGGCTGTGGGGTTGGGGACAGGACTGGTGAGGAGAGGCCGAGGGAAATGGGCTGATTGAGTCAGCAGAAGAGCAGACCGAGGGGGATTGAACAGCAGCCTTCACCTCCCTGCCGGGGGGTGCAAAGAGAATGGAGCTGGGCTGGTCTCAGTGGGGGCAGATACAGAGCAAGGAGCAATGGGCTCAGGCTGCAGCAAGGGAAGTTGAGGTTGGATATTAGGAAAAACTCCCTAATGTAGTAAAGCACTGGAACAGGCTCCCCAGAGAAGTGGTGGACTCTCCATCCTTGGAGGTTTAAGACCTGGGTAGACAAAGCCTTGGCTGGGATGATGTAGTTGGAGCTGGTCCTGCTTTGAGCAGGGGGGTGGATTAAATGACCTCCTGAGGTCTCTTCCAACCCTTATTTTCTACGAGTCTATGATCTAGCCCAGCCCCCAGCAGGGTCATCCCGGTCTAAACTATCCCAGCCACATCTGTCCAACCTTCTCTTAAACATTTTGGAAACAAACCCTCACATACAACTGCCAGGCACAATGCCCAAGACATCCAAACACCCTTGAACTTGCCACAGGTCAAGCAGGGGGACAAGGGCTCTGGCTGTATCAAGCAGCATCCAGCCCCGGGCTGGCTGATGCCCAGGAGATGCCATCCAATATGGACACAGACCAGGCAGCGAACGCCAGCACGTGCCAATGATGCCACCTGACACTGACCACTGCCAAGATTCACCTTCTTCCAGGATCAACCCTCCTCCAGGAAATAACCCACTCTCAGACACCCCAGCAAATAGATGAGCTCCTCCACAGCCCAGAGCAGGGTGGTCTCCCCTCCTCTGGGGACCCCGAGATCCCCGGGGCTCACCTGGGAAGTAAAGTCGTGCTGCTGGAGCTGCCTTCCTTCCCTCAGGTCCCAGGAACGCACGGTGTTGTCCAGCCCCCCCGTCCACAATTTTGTACCGTCGTGCGAGATGTCTATGCAACTCGCGCCGTCTGTGTGCCCTTGGAATTGCCTAAGGAGAAGCAATTCAACACGCCAGGGGGTCAGAAATCTCTTTTTCCTGCTCCATCCAAAGTTTAAAAGCAACAGCATGGCAGGGGCAGCAGCACTGCTAGCTGAGGGAGGCACTTGACTGCATGGCTCACTGTCATCTATCTGATGCCTGCTAATCTCTTCACTCCACACATGTTAACGACCCTCTTTTAATGGTCCCGATGCAATCCAAATAGCCTTCGTCTGGCATCACCGCTGTCAGTTGGCTGCTTCTGGTCATGAAGCTCCCATTTCACAGCCCTGTAGCTTTTCAACTCGTTCCAATAAAAACCTGTCTTTATTTTTGCTTCGATCTGAAACCGAGGTGCCCAGCCCTAGGTCTCTGGCCTATTAGGAAAGCTTCTAGTTGGTTCTTAACTGGAGAAAAAAGGCTGTTTTTAACGTGATAATACACTTCACCATCCGCACCACCTTGTCAGCAGTCTAGATCCACCCACGTACCGAGCCCTCCCCTTGCTCCGAGACTGGGCTTCCTCATGTGCTGAACGCCGTGCCCGCTACAGAGATGGCACCGGCTTCCCCTCTCCGCCACCTGCACTCCCATAGAGTCAGAGAGGGACCTCCAGAGGTAACATCTAACCCAACCCCAGCCCTGTCCAAACCACCGATCACCCCGGGGCAGTCAACCGCAACCGAGGGTCCCGAGCCTCACCTGACTAGCGTCTGGTTGTGGAGATCCCACACAGCGATGTTGCCGTCGCTGCAGCAGGAGAAGCAGACCTTGGCGTCGGGGCTGATGGCCAGGGCGTAGCAGGCTGGAGCGGAGGAGGTCAGTTCGGCCTTGATGCGCGGCGTCGGGGAGGCCAGGTCCCAGATGGTCAGCGTGCTGGCCTCCCCTCCCACGATCAGCGTGCGCCCGTCGGGCAGCAGCTTGCAGGAGCGGATGTAGTTATCCCTGTTCTGCGGGAGTCAGAGACGGCCTGGCCGTTACCGGGGCACTTCTCGAACCCGCCGGGGACAGTGGTCTGCTCAGCCCACGCCCGCACCGCCACCGGCCTCCGACTTACCAGGCAATCCAGCTGCGAGATGGGGCTCTTGCTGCCGGGCTGGCTGATATCCCAGATCTTCACGCACCCCTTCCCACCGGTGTACACGTGCCGGGTGGGGTTGCTAATGGTCACGGCACACACCACCTCGCCGTGGCTCAGCGTGTTGATCTGCCGGGCGTGCCGCGGGATGCCGGGGCCGGCCAGGGCGTCGTGGGGAAAGGGCACCGGCTGCATCTGGCCGTCTGCGCTCACGTGGAAGGAGTAGGCTCTGGGGAGGACAAGCCACAGGATCAGCCCACGGGGAAGGCTGCCGGGCTGCAAGGACGGAGCAGGGGAGACCTTCCAGCTGCGGCGCAGCTCCTCTAGCGGATGCCACCGAGGGCACGCGACCCCCGGGACAGCTCGGGACTCGGAGCACAGCTGGCTGCTGACGCCGAGCGTGGTGGGCGAACCGAGGTCCTGCCGCTTTCCCTACACCCCATGAAACAGGCTCCCCAGAGAGGTGGCAGACTCTCCATCCTTGGACATTTTTAAGGCCTGGCTCAACAAGCCTCGGCTGGGATGATGTAGCTGGGGCTGGTCCTGCTTGGAGCAGGGGGTTGCACTAGATGTGACCTCCCGAGGTCCTGTCCAACCCTCACTTGCTATAATTTGGATGAAAGAGCAGTAGGGATGCGGGGAGGGGCGAGGGGGAAGGCCCGGCTCTCAGCACCGAACGCCCCGCGGGGATGGAGTTATCCAAAGGGAGCTTACGGTTTCCCGCCGGGAATGGAGCTCAGGCTGGTGGGGAGTCCGGGCGCCCGCATGGGCGGGTGGGGGTCGAAGCCGACCTGAGAGCAGACACGAGGCACGTCAGACGCCGGCCACCGCGTGAAACCCGACCGCTTCCCCCATGCACTAGCAGAGAGCGAGGCGGCTACTGCGCCGAGAGGGGACGGAAATCCAGGGATGGGGGCACCTTCCCTGGCCTGCTGGGCTGCGACAGGACACGCCGGTTGCCGCACGGGCCCCTGGACGAGCGGAGAAGTAACAATAGGTGGCTCCGCACCGATTCGGGGGAGCTAGAGAGGAGAACCAGCCGGAGCTGCGGGACGAAGTCCCCTGAGAACGGGCTCCCGCCCTCCCCCCCGTACCCAAAAGCTAAGGGGTCCCCCCACCATGCAGTCAGCCCTTGCTCAGGTGCATTCCCCAAACCCTTCTACTCTGGGGGTGCACAGCACCAGGTTGCACAAGGGTGACCCCCTCCAGCCCCCCGACCTGGACACTTGACAAAGTCTTGCAGCAAACACCAGCTAGGAGCTGGGGGGGTGGGGGGAGGACCTGCTGCAAAGACAGCTCCCACCCAGGCCCTGTCCCCACCCTCCCCAACGCGCGGCGGGAGCAAGAAAGGAGCTAAAAGGGCTACGTACAGCTCCAAAGCTCACCATTGGCGATCGACCGTAGGCGGCGGCGGCAGCGGCGGCGGCCGTCATTTGGGGAGGGATGTTGTGGAGCCCGGCGTAGGCTCCCGGGCTGGTGAGGGACCCGTTCATCTCGGGGTGCCCCATCATGGCAAAGGGGGCCGCGTAGGAGCCTGCTATGGAGATGGGCGTCCGCAGGGCTGATGCTGGAGGGGAACACGAGGGAGGCCACGCCGGGTCAGCCCCAAGGCTGTGCAACCCGGTCTCTTGGGGTGGGGGGCAGAGAGGAGGCAAATGCAGGGGTGGGGGTGCTCCTCCAGCACCTGTCCTCCAGCCGGACCCAGCTTCTCCCTCTCCCCCCCTTGCAACCTCCAGCATTCAAAGAGATGCCAAATTTGGAGATACCAGGCCTAAGGGACCTCAACGTCCATCACACCCGCCTGCCCAGGGCCTGGTCTCTCCCCAGTGGTCGGTGCCAGAGGAAGCCTGCGCCGACCGGGTGCTCCCGGTGCAGAATTGCAGCTCCCTGAAGCCAGGCAGCACGAGGGCAAAGCCTGGCATCTCCCAAAGGGCCCTGTGCCAGCACCCCCATGCAAGACAGGCAGCCCTCCAGCCTCCTGCCACGCAAGGCTGCACGAGCCCCGAGTCAGGATCGGGGCCCTTGCTACACCAGGACTCACCCAGCGATGCCTGGACTCCCCCCACAGCCCGGCACCGACTCCGAGGCAACCTACCCAGGGGGTCCATGCCCGTGGGCTTTCCCGGCATGGGCCGGAGGCCGGGGGTCGTGCTGGTCCCGGGCGTGGGAGCGTCGTTGCGCGGCGTGGGAGTGTTGGACTTGAGCCCCGGCGTCGACGACTTGTCGTTCTGGGAAGGGGAAGGAAACGGGGAGGATGAGACCGGCAGGGCAGCACGGCCTCGTCACCCCCGGGGAAAGCAGGACGGGGGTCTCCGCTCGCAGCGAGCCCCGGGCGCCACCCGTGCCCCTTCCCGCCGCACGCCACCTACGTGGCCCAGGTCTTTCGTCTTGGACGAGGGGGTGCTACTGGAGGAAGCCACCGAGGCGGGGCTGTTTGGCGCGTCCTTCTTCAGCCCCCGGGTTTTGTCGATCCCGTTCTCTGGGGGGGTGTGGGCCGGGCTGACGCGCGGCGTGGCGGGATCCTGAGAGAGAGGGAGAAGGCGGTGAGCCTGGTCTCAAAGGGGAGCGGAGCCGGGGGAAGAAGGGGGCTCGGCACTGCCAGCAGCACGGGCTAACTGGCCCCAATCCTGGCAGGGAGGCCAGGAAAAGACCCGGAGCGCAGCTAGGGGTTTCCTTCCAGCCCGGCCCAGCCGGCGCCGCATCCCCACGCGGCCGGGCTCACCTCATTGGAGACGTCCACCACCAGGTCATCGCTCTTGTCGCCGTCGCTGTCCTGAAACGCAGAGCAAGGAGCGATGCTATGAGAGGCGCCGGCTGTGCCCTATTCCCCGGCGGGGAAAGCAGCTCTCAGCCGCCCCACCTGCAGTCACGTTAGTCCCCAAACCCCTTGGGCCCTTTCTGCCACTAGAACGACCACCCCCCGCAGAACCGCCCCCCTCTCTTGCCCCTGCGGCTTCTCAGCACGGGGCTCGTCCCCCTCCGTTGGCCGGCGCTGCAAGGGGCGGGCAGGACCCCCGGTTTTCGGGCAAGGGGGCGCACGCCCGCGACTCACGTATCGGCTCATGCTGTCCTTCTCCTCCGCTTTCCGCTTCTTGGAGTCGATGCTGTAGTCCGTGGAGCTCCGGTGCTTCTCGCTGGCTCTCAAGCTGTCCGACGGCGAGACAGAGTTATTCTGAAACAACGCGGGGAAGGAGGGGAAAAGCAAACCCTGAGGAACTGGTTTCTACTAGCCAGACAGCGCAGGCGGCTGCAAAACTCGTCACGATTCCCCCCACCTCGGCCCTCTCCAACTGGGGAAACATTTATTTATGAAGGCTGATGGCATCCTGGGCTGCATGGGTAGGAGCGCTGCCCGCAGACGGAGGGCAGTGATGCCTCCTCTCTATTAGCACTGGGGAGGCCACATCTGGAGTCCTGTGTCCAGCTGTGCCCCGCCCCACTATAGAAGGATGTGGACACGTTGGACAGAGTCCAGCGGAGGGCAATGAAAATGGTTTGGGGGCTGGGGGACAGGACTGGTGAGGAGAGGAGGAGGGAAATGGGCTGGTTTAGTCTGCAGAAGTGAAGACCGAGGGGGACTGAATAGCAGCCTTCACCTCCCTGCCGGGGCGGGGGGGTCGAAATAGGATGGAGCTGGGCTGCTCTCCCTGACGGTCATCTCAAGCTTTGAGCCATCTCAGGCTGTGATCTGCTGCATGGGGGAGGCCCCTGGGGGCATCACCAAGCCCTCAGCCGGTCTCAGGATAAGGCATTTGAAAACAGGGAGGGAGCATTTAAAAATTCTCCTTTGAAAAACCTTCAGGAAGGATGGCAATTATACGACATTTATCCAAGGAGCTGCAGCCACCGATCCATTCACCCCGACTAGCTTGTATCCGTGTCCCTGCCTCCTTGCACACGGGAGCGTGGAAGTAGCATGACTCAAGCACGCAAAGCCTCTCCCCCAGTACGTGCAAAGGGCCTTGCCAAAACCAGTGGTGGAAACCCTGACCCTGGGGAAGCCTGGATTTCATCCCAGACGAGTACACGTCTGCATAGCTGCATCCTCGTCATGCCATCGAACCGTGGCCGCAGCCCCGGGCCACGTCGAGGAGCCTCGTAAAGCTCTGGGCCACTGCAATGCCACGAAGCTCACGTCCCCAGGGAGCTACAGGTCACCGCAACGCCCTGCAACCGGCCCGTCCGCTCGCTCTTCCCGGTCTGAGCCCGGAGCTAAACGACAGCGCGAAGCTGGACGTTTCGAACCCCGTGCGGCTCGGCCGCGGCCCTGCAGAACGAGGCCGCTGCACCGCGGAGGCGATTCAATTAGCTCCTACCGGCGGCGGCGGCAGCTGCCGCCGTCCCTCGCCGTTGAGAGTGCCTGCCACCCCATGCTAAGCAGAAATGTTTCTAAGCTCCTCTGCTTCCCTTTCTTTTTTGCTTGAAAAGGAGAACTAAAGCAGTTCATGTTTCTCCTCCGTACCCAATAAGCAGCTTTGGATAACACCGGGGCCTTTCTTCTCAGGCAGTCATGCTGAAAAACCTTGCAGCTACCCGAGAATCATGTCAAGCATTTAGAGCCATCGATCCATTCAGCCTCCGCCTGGCGTGCAGCCAAGAGACTAAATATTTTTTATTGCTCAGGCTAGGCCAGGAAAATATGAATGAATCTCGGCTCTGATTATCGTGCGCATTAAATCCCCGGTGGGGATTTTTTTTATTTTTTTAAATACACACATCTATATATTATATTATATAGGAAACGTTTCTCTCATGTAGAAACGGCCCCCCCCCCCCCCCCGGGGGGGGGGGGGGCGGGCGGGCGGGGGCGGGGGGGGGAGACCGCG
>JAGPOW010003364.1:2215181-2264846 GCA_030014935.1 Caiman crocodilus | reverse complement strand
ATATTATTTTATATAGGAAACTTTTGTCTCAGGTAGAAACCCCCCCCCCCCCCCCCGACTGCTCTCGAGGATCCTAACACGCAGGTTAATGATGGACAACCCTCCTCTCCCTCCCACCACCCCCCTTTTAAATGGCACTTTTATTTCCATCTGCATTTGACTCTCAAAAGGCCCATTTGTGGCCTCTGCGCTGTGAAAGTCGGCTCTACACGGATGACAGGAAATCACTGCAAAGTGAAGACTCAACTGTTTTTTGTCCTGCCAGCTTTTCTTTTAAACAGAAAGCATTGTGTACCTTGGGCTCCGGCCCAAAAAGCAGGGTGGCGGGGGGAAGGGAGATGGCTGAAGCTGGTAGGATGCAGGGGATGCTGGCTTGGGAAGAGGGAGGCTTTTTAAAACAAATAAAAGGGGTGAGGAGGGGGAGCGCTCAGCCTCTGCCCTGCAAAAATCCCCCCTTTACACTTGCAAGGGGTTGGTTTTTTTCCTCCCTTTTGCTCAGCACCAGATTGCATCTTTAAGATGCAATGAGGACTAAACATGGCCATTAATGCATGGTTGTCTGGGGGTGGGGAGAGGAAAAGCACTGCTCGAGGCAACAATTGGCCCCACCATTGCTATTTAGATGGTTAGTTAACTGCTTGACCTTCCAAGTCCTACTTAACACAATGTAATAGGCAAAGCCATCCCGACAGATTAGATGACCCAAGATAATAGAACAGCGATCAGGAATAAAATAGCTTTCCTAATCGCCGCAAGGATTTTTATCCCTCCAGACTTGACTGCGCTCATTCACCACGCTTAGTCAATTGAAACCAAATCTTCAACTCGGCTGCCATCAAAAAAAAAAAAAGATTTAAAACCGAGCTCGTGGAGAGCGCAGGCACCGGCAGAAACACGCGTGCTTGTGTTTTGTGCCACCGAACCCATGCACACGCACACGCTGCCTGCACTAACACACCCACCCACCCACCAGCTGGCTTTGCTTTTCTTCCCACCCTCCTCCCCCTTTTTTTGTGTTTTGTTTAAACAGTTTGTCCAGCAGAAATCATTTAGGAGACTGAACCTGGAAGCCTGTGCTGAAAAACAATAGATAAAGGAAAACAGCACAGAGATCAGACGCTGAGATTAAAATAAAATAAAAAAAAAAACACAACCCAAAATGAAACAAAAAAAAATAAAAATCATACACCGGTACTTACTGCGCTGGAGTCGCGCTCTTTTGGGAACAGGGCCCGGGTGAGAGGCAGGGTCACAGCCAAGAGAAAGAGAAGACAGAAAAATAAAACACGTTCAAATAAGTCTTAAAAATAGAAAACCAACCTCGCCGCTCCCCGTCACGTAGGGACGTCTGGCTTCGCTCAATCAAAGCCAAGCTGGTGCTTTTCATCTTCGTTTTAAAATTAATTTCCCTTGTCCTGCTGCCTACCCCCCCTTGTTGTCAAAGGGAATTAGATGGCAAAATAAACAGCGAACAGGGGAAACGCGCTGCAATACAAAAGGAAATGGCAGGCACCTAAAGTATTCACACGCTCCGAGCCGAGCCATAAATCCGGGAGAAGTTATTGACCGTCCTGGACGCCCTCCTTTGTGGGACTACAAAGATCTGCTTTGCTACACGGAGGGGATGCGGTCAGGCCGGCGGTTTCGTTATTCATTTCCACCCAAACGGGCCTGTTTTCCCTTGGAGCGCTGGCAATTGAAACCCAAAAAGAGTCAATGAAATGCAATTTGGTAAGGGCTTGCCACCATCTCTCCGAGGGAGGCCACAGCCAGGGATTGCCTAGGTTGCTTGAGAAGCTGGAAGGTCAAGGCGGGGGGAATGAAATTCAGGGTCTGGAAACATGAAGGCAACCACTGTGTATGGAAGCAGCACAAGTTTTCCTTCCTCTTATTTCTTATAGCGATTGGAAACCAAGGATGCTGGCAGGGAGCGTCGCTGACTTTGGCGCACGTGCAGCATCAGATGACGTGAGCGCAAGCTCGCAAAAGCTTATGCATCTCTATAGGGCGCATCTGTACCCTGCCTCCCGCACCTGGCCGATTTCTGACCGCGAAAGAGGGGGCTGTCTGGACCGCCCGGCTCTGGCAGTCCTAACTTGCCACATCTATGGCCAACCCCACCATGTCGTGTCCGGCTTCTCCCCGCCACGGTGCACGGCCCCATGAAGGGGCTTTTGCAAGGGAAGTGGAGCCTGCACGGTGGCGCTGTCCAAGCCACGGACACGGGCGAGCCATGGGGAAAGGCCTGGACATGCAATACCCTCCCTTGTCCCTCTGGGGTACCAGGCACCCTGTAAAACTGAACCCTGCTCCGATTCCCCACCCCGCCTCAGGCTGGTATTTCACTTGCCCCTTGGCTACGCCTGCCCTGCGCCATCCCCACCGTCCCCAACCCAGCCCCTTGTCCGGGGGACCCGTGGGAGAAGACGGCCTGGGCTGCTCTCGCCCTCTCTACCATTCAACCCCCAGTCATCTTCCCACTCCTGGGCCCCCACAGGGCAGGAAACATTAAAAACGCCCCCATTCATTGCGGGGTGCGTTCTCCAGCATCCCCCTCTTCACACCCTGCTACACCTGTGCATTAAAGCTGGAGCAAAACCAGCTATGAAGTCACTGCACATTTTCCAGCTCTAACTGGTTTTTAATTTTCCAGGTTAATGACATCCCTGGGCAGCGTTAGTAGGAGCACTGCCAGCATGTTGTGGGAAGCGATTCTTCCCCTTTGCTCGGCACTGGGGAGGCCACATCTGGAGTCCTGCGTCCAGTTGTGGGCCCCCACTGCAGAAAGGATGTTGGGAAGGAAGTTGAGGTTGGACATTAGGGGAAACGCTCACGAGGAGGGCGGTGAAGCACTGGGACAGGCTACCCAGACAGGTGGTGCAGTCTCCATCCTCGGAGGTTTTAAAGACCCATCTAGACAAAGCCTCGGCTGGGATGATGTAGCTGGGGCTGGTCCCGCTTTGAGCAAGGGGTTGGACTGGATGCGACCTCCCAAGCTCCCTTCCATCTCCATCATTTTCTATGATTCAAACTTCGGAGCTGGTTGGACCCGTTTATGGCGTGGCAGCAACTTTGCACGTACAGCCGGTCTACATTAACCGAGCAATTAACCAGCAAATTGCATAATACGTGCAACACGGAGAAGGGGTTTTACACAGTGCGGCCTCCCTTGCTGGTTTAGCCCCGCCAGGCTTAGCCGCGGGGACGGGGAGCCGCTCCAAGGACCCCCCACATTGCAGCAGGCTGAGGCAGGATCAGGGCGTGGGGTCCCGTCAGGGCCCGGGCTAGCGGGCTGCATCATGGAGCTCTCTCCAAGAGGAGGTACAGATGCCCCCAAAACGCCCGGGCGAGGGCAGAAGGGAGCAGGGGGCAGCCCCGAGGAGCGGTGGGGGCTCGGGTCTCACCTCTGTGATCCAGGTCGTGATGGTTCTTCTCGTCTTTGACGGTCAAGTGCGCCTGGCTGCCGAGAGCGCCGAGCGCCAGCAGCCCCGAGCTGCTCCCGGAGACGGGGGGGATCCCTGGCGGCTGCAGGCCGGAGGGGTGAGGCGGCAGCTGGACCGGGGGCCCGTGAGCGGCGTGGGAGAGGTGCTGTGCCTGGAGCTGCTGTTGCTGCAATACAACCAGCGGTAAGGTGGGCGGCGGGAAGGGGAGCGCCAGGCCGCGGGGACGGCCGGGCTTGCGCCGCGCCGGAAACAAAAGGGGTGACGCGGGGTCGCCACGCCGGGCCCCGCGGCCTGCAAGGAGAAGGGGCGTTAGCGAGTCCTGCACGCCGGCAGCAGCTTGGGGGCTCGGGGAGGGAGCGCACGCTGCAAGGCTCCCCCCATGGCAAGCCCGGGACTCGGAGCCAGGCGGCCCCGTCCTGCGCCTACCTGGCCGGCCGGGCTCCCTCCTTGAAAGACACGGTCTGGAGCATGGCTGGGGAGGTGCCCGACACGCATCACACCACGCACACACAAGCAAACACACGCGTGCACGCTGCTGTTTCGAGCGCTGAGCCACCCGCCGCGCCGCAAAGCAAGCAGGGCCCAGCCCAGCCAGATGCCGAGCTCTGCAAGCCCCGCGTCCTGCCCAGGGAGCTGGCCCGGGCTGTGCGGCACAGCTGGGTAACGTGGCTGGCAAGCGCTTGGACCACGGGGAGGTGGGTGTCTGGGATGGGAGACCTCCCATCCTTTGCTGGCCGCAGGGCAGGCTCCAGGACGCGGGAGACGGGGGCACCACGGCCCTGCTACGGATCCTCGCGCCCGGGACAGAGCCACGCTGCAGCCTGCCTCGGCGCTGGCTGGCCCTGCCAGCGTCCGTGGGCAGAGCTGGATTAAGCATGCGTGCTGGCAAGGCCGAGACAGCTGTCCCCGGGTGCATCAGCAGCGGGGCAGGGCACGAGGGCTCAGGCATGCAGACAGGCTCGCTGCCACGGCACATCCCACGCCCGCAGAAGAGGGAACGGGGCTGCCGGCAGATCAGGGCGTCCTGTCCCCTCCGCAGAGGAGCGGCACATGCTAACCCCGGCTGCTAACAAGTGAGACGTGACGAGCTGACGTGTTTACTGCCCGCAGCTTGCCCGTAACGAGCATGGATGCAAGCCACGGGCAGCGCCGGCCAGGCCAGTAATTGGATCCGAGCACTGTCCCTGCTCCCCCCCAGGGCGCTTTGGAAGCCGCCTGGCCCAGCTGGCCCCGACACGGACCGGTTTGCCCGCGGCCGGCTGGAGAAAGAAGAAATCCGGGCAAGAAAGGAGGGTGGGGGCGGAGAAAAAACAGGGCCCTCGCCCCCGTTGCAAACGCATGCAAGCAGCACGGAGCTGGTGCCGAGTCCCAGCCAGCGCACGGCCAAGTCCCTGCTCTGGGGCTTTCCAGGGGATCTCGGTGCACGGCTGGTGTCGGCGCTGCCGTGCAAAGGGGTGGGGAAAACCGCACAGCCAGCGGTCTCCTTGGATCCTGGATGCGGTCATCTGGATGTGCTGGAAGCCTGCCCGACCCCAGGGACCCCCTGGCAGCCCGTGGAGCCCACCAGCGCTCCCCCAAGCCTGGCCCTGCCCTTGCTTCCAGCTCGGGGGGGGCTCACAGCGCACACAAGGGCTGGGATTCAGCACCGACAGCTCCACGCCGCCAGGTCTGGACACGAGGGTCCCCCTGCCCTGGGGCAGCGGGATGCCATCCTGCCACGCGGCTGCACACACAGAGCCCCTCCTAGGGCCAGGGTGAACGGGCACCCTGCACCTCCAGCAGCCCCCGGGGCTGTGTAAGAGCCCCAACTCCTTCCCTTTTGCCGTCTTCCTGCAATTCCTACGTACAAGAAAACCCGAGCTCTAGGACAGGCGTCACCCTTCGCAGAGTGCGGATGCTTCAGGCATGCAAACAAGGAAGGAGGAAGCAGAAATCCTCACCCAAACCAACCAAGCACCCGAGCCCCCAGGCTCCCCTCCAGCCTGATCCCTGCACGCTGAGAGCACACATGCGTGGGGCGAGCAGTGCGGGGCTGGAGCCTGCCCATCCCACCCAGGGAGCCCTGCACAGTACGGATATGCACGTGGGTAAGACACGCCTGACCCTGCCTCGGGCAGGGGGCCGGGTAGGCGCGAGGTCCCCGGGGCCCAGCCAGCAGGCAGCGATCCCAGCACCTCCAGCCACCCCTGAACCCGGATCCACCTGGCTCACGCAGCCAACTTCTTGCCCGAAACCTCCGCCCCGGGGAAGCAGAGAGGCCAGCTCCCAGTCTCGTGGTGCTTCACGCTCCCCCCGGGGACGGCACGAGCCCGGGGTTTCGAGCAGCGGAGCAATAGGAAGGGCGTTTTCACGAGGATAACTTTAGCCCAGACATGTGAGGCTGCTTTGCACAGGGGGTTAGCCACTGCCTGCTCTGAAACTAGCACCTGGGGGAGGGGCGGGGGCCACAGCTCACACCTGCGGCCTCGAACCCTCGCCTCCGCTGCCATGCTCGTGCAAACGCCTCCCGCCGTCTGCACGGGGCAAGCCACGTCCCGGGGGGTGGCCTCCATCTGGAAGCCAGGCCAGGAGCCATCACCCTGCCGTGGTGGGGATGGCTTGTGGGTACAGGAGCCTAATACTAGCGTATTAAGCCTCTCCTGGCAGCGATGCCTGGGCTTAAAATACCAACACTGACCCCCCAGCCTGGCCAGCAGATGTGGGGTCTGGGGCAGCAGGATGAGGCGCAGGGTCCAGGGCGGCCCCAGAGCTCGCCTGGCTGCAGGTCCCATCATCTCCCCGCGTCGCTACACAATCCTCGGGCTGATTTCCACTCGATGCGCTTCTTGCTCTCCTCTCCCAGTGCTATCCTGTGTCGGCTCGGCCCTTATTTCCACGGGATCCCAACTCCCCTAGACCCCGGGGAAGCGCACGCGAGACCCCCAACCCTGCCCCACTGCATGGCTGGCCATTGCCCCCACGCTGCGGTGGGCCACCCCCTGCCCTCAGCACCATGCCATCAGCTACTGCAGTGGGAACGGCTTGCCTAGCGATGGGTAAATGCCCCGTCCCGGGAAAGCCTTTAGGTCCAACTCAGCTCGTGCAAAACCACCAGCCATCAGCGGCGACACTCACGGCCCTGCGCTTTGACCTGAAGCGGCCAAAAAGTCCAAGCAGCCCCAAGCAGGACCCAGTGCTACTTACTTCTCCCCCAACCCCAGACCTCTCGTGCCTGCTCGGCCACCCCAGGAACCAGCAACGAGGCTGAGCAAAGGGTGCTCAGCCCCTTGGCTTGGCGCACGCGGGCCGTCCTGGCGCTTGCAGCCACGCCGTGTTCCCCGAGGCGAGGGCCGGGCGGGCTGGAGATGCCCAGACGCACGGACGCTGCACGGCGGGGATGCCCGGGGTCACGCAGGGCGGGAGAGCTTCCCCGACACTGGGGAGCCCAGCGAGGCCGGCGGCAGAGGCCGAGGGCTTTTAATTGGATTATGCGCACGGCGCTCCGTGCCTTTGTTCCCCGATTTCGCGGTTCACCGCTCGCGTTGCGTTTCCAGTCGTCCAATCGCTGCCAGCGCTAGACCCCAACCGCCAAGGGCTGGACACGCACGGCTCGTCCGGGGGGCATCCAAAGCCGCCTTGCCCAGCCCGGCGCCCCCCAGGCAGGACAGGGAAGCAGCTCAAAGCAACCCCTTCCCTCTCCCCCGCATTGCTGCATGGGTGCGTGACAACTTTCACGGCGCCGGCGCCGTGCACCCCCAGCGCGCGTAGCTTCAGCCCACAACTTCCATCGACTTGAGAAGGCACCGTTCCCCCAACGCACCAGACAGCCACGACAAAGAGCACACCCACACGTGCACACGCATTCACGCCAGGCTGGGAACGGGTCACGGGGACAACGGTTGTCCGGGAAGGAAGCGAGGAGGAGCCCGGCTTGGCCTTGCTTCATCATTGCGCTCTCTGCAAACAGGACGGGGCGCGCTACTGAGCTCCTCCGTGTCCCGCTGGGATTCGGAATCAGTAATGCTGTACTTTCCCCCACGTACAACACACACCTGTTGTGCAAAAATAGCTGCCGGAAATGGGACTGCGCCTGATATGTCAAATAATACGGTAAGAGCCGTTTCTGCCACAAGAGAGGCGGACAGGGCGAGCGGACTCAGCTCCCTCGCTGCTGCAGCTCAGCAACTAAATACAAGGAGCGACCTTTAGTTTTCCCCTCATTCAGAAACACGGATAGCATTTCACTCCAGGGCGTGTTGTATATGAGGAAATACAGTCCCCTCCCCGGGCCTGCTCTGGGACTTCACCCCAAGGACAGCGTGCATCCAGCGCGCCACGTGACGTCGCCCGCTCGCCTTTTAAAGACTCGGGCGTGCGCCATTAAAAAAGGGGGCCGTGAGGTTTGCGCGAGCAACTCGATGCATGGATCACCGACTCCACCCAGGCCACGGCACATCACGGCAACAATACGCACAGAGACGGCCCTGCTCTCAGGCAGCTGGAAGAAGGGCTCCCGTCACCATGCCTGCTAGATAGACCCCCTCCCCGTCCTCACATAGGGGTCCCCACCTTGCCCCTTTTACCCGACTTGCAGAGCCGAGTGCTCATATTGGAGGGGGGTGGGACACGGGGTCGCCCCGTGCTCCCCCCTCCCCGTGGCTCAGCTCTTTGGCAGCGATGAGAACGGTTTCTCCACCCCTCGCGCTGCCGGAGCCCAGCTCTGCTGCCAGCAGCGAGGCCGAGCACGATGCATGCAGGATCAGGGCCCTCGCCAACCCCGCTCGGAGCGATGCCCTCCCTGCCTCCAACCACACGTGGCCGGGGGGAGCCTGGAGCCCTTGGGCAGTGGCCACGAGCCCCGAAAGGGAGGCCTCATGCTAGCTGCTCTTCTTCCAAGCCACCTAAGTGCAGGGTTGCCTCTGGCCATGGTAAATGATAGGAATAAAAGGGGTATACACACGGTGAGAGGCAGATTGGGAAGTCCACGTACCCCGATGATAGCATTCAGCTCGGTCATCGTCACCTGCTTGGCGCGCTCAACAGCCTGGGCCACCTGCTGTTGGTGCTGGGGACAAGGACCAAGCCCCATTACAGTGAAAAGCAGCTCTGGGCAGGACCCGCTGCATCTGGACAGCCCTGGCCAGGCAGGGAGGGGAGCAGGACCGGGACATGCAAGGCCTGCTCTCAGCAGCACGGGACTGGGTCAACCCGGCGCAGAGCAGGGCGTGAGCACTGGGTGCGAGCCCAGCTCCCTTGCACGTCTGCCACCGTGCCCGGCCGGGGCCTCGCTACGCCCGTCTCTGCCGAGCAGGGATGTCCAGTCCCGCCAGCGGGCAGCGGTTCCCAGCCTGGCTGCTGCAGCACCCTGGGGTGTCTCGGGGTCCTTTCAGGGGGTGCACAGCTAGCGCTATCGGGTGGGCGCGAAGATAAACCCAGCAGTGTCAAATACGACTCCGGAGCGTTAAAGTGGAAAGGATTTGGGGGCTGGATCATAGGATTTGAGGAGATGTGGAAGGAATGGGGCTGATTGAGTCTGCAGAAGAGAAGACCGAGGGGGGTTGAACAGCAGCCGTCACCTCCCTGCCGGGGGCTGCAAAGAGGATGGAGCTGGGCTGGCCTCAGTGGGCGCACAACAAAAGCAATGGGCGCAAGCTGCAGCAGGCTGGATATTAGGAAAAACAGCTCTCACAAGGAGGGAAGTAAAGCACTGGACCAGGCTCCCCAGAGAGGCTAAGGAGTCTCCATCCTTGTTCAGATTGCAAGGGAAGGGCCTGGAAGGGTCCTCGAGGGATCATCGGGTCCAGCCCCTCTGCACCAGGCAGGAAAGACAACTGGGAGCCAGGTGACCCCTGCAAGGTGACCGTCCAGTGTCCATCCTTGGAGGTTTTCAAGACCTGTCTAGGCAGAGCCCAGGCTGGGATGGTGCAGTTGGGGCTGGCCCTGCTTGGAGCAAGGGGATGGACTAGACACGACCTCCCGAGGTCCCTTCAACCCTTGTTTTCTGACTCTGTGAGAAGTATTTCCAGCTGCTGTGGGCTTGCTGAGGCCTTGCACCAGAAAAACAGCCCTAGTATTCATATTCAGTCAAAAAAGCAGCGAAAACAAAGAGCCGGTGTTTTCCGAGGGGGTCCTCAGACCCTGCAAAGGCTGAACTCCATTGATCTGTAGGCTCCAAGCCCCCTTGGAAAACGCCATCTCTGAGGACCTCAGCTTGGGTTTTGACCCAGAAAAATCCTAGAGCAGTTCTCCGACTGCAAAAACTCGGGGCCCGCAGCAGGGCAAGGCGTTTGTGACACTCTGGGTTTGTCCTCCAACCCTCCGGGTGCACCCGGTGCCTCGGGTGGGTTGGCCCACCTCCCCGTGGCACCCTCAGAAGGACCCCGTGGCACCCCAGGTGCTGCAACACCCGCCCGAGACTCCCCGCCACGCAACACGCCAACGGCTCCCCCAGCCCGAGACCATTTCCACTTGCCCGCCAGGCTGCATCCGACCCCGGTCTCCGTCCCCCGTCTCCGTCCAGCTGGCACAAGCCAGCACCACCCGCCCAGGGCGCTGCTGCCCTCCACACCCACAGGCCACGCGCGCAGGCGGGACGAAGCCCCCTCCCCTCGCCCGCGGCACGAAGGCGCTCTCACCTCTTGCGACAGGAACGGCATGATCTGAGCCAGGATTGTGTTCAGCCTTTTCGCGATTTCCGTCTGCAAAAGGACAAGACGACAGCAGTGAGCGGCAGGGACCGGCGAGCGCGGATGAGCAACAAGCGCGCGAAGGCTGCGGGGCACTGCTGGGGGGGGGGGGCTTCCCGCGGCAAGGAGAAATCAATCAATCATTCGCGACGCTGCCCTGCCGTGCAACCGGTGCCCCCCGCTCCCGACCCCTCGCACGCCACGAGGAGCCCACCGAAAGAAAACGCGCACGCTCTCTAAACAGGCCCGGGCACCAGTGCAAGGAAAGTTTTCCCATCCCAGCAGCTCAGCGGTGCAAATAAGACCTGGACACACGGCCCCCAGACCTAATCTGCATGTTTTATAGTCGCGACGAAGAGAGGAGAAACATCCCCGAAAAGCCCGAGTGCTTTGACTCAAATGAGCTGGGGTCCGTGTTAAAAAAAGGAGCCCTGAGCGGCGCTGGCTGCAGCTCGGCAGTCCCGTCGGCCTCCTCTTACGTCAACGAGCCTGCGATAATCTGACCAACGCGAGCTTGGCGCTGTTTGTAGGCGAGCCACAAAGCCTGGGTGCCACGTGGAGTTGTGGCTTGGATAGACGAGCAAGGCTCCCAAGACCCGCATTGCCCGGCTGTCTCTCGGTTCACCCACGCTCCGCTCCAGTTCGGCGCTTGTCTTCCTTCTCAGCGACTTCTTTACACAAAGGGGAGCTCCGAAGACCATCAACTTGGCGGTCCAAGAGTCCTTTGGAGGAGTTGGAGCAAGACTGACCTCGTTCAGGGGATTCCTCCGAATATTGCATTTCTCTGCGGGTCTTCTTCGAAGGCGACCCCAAACCCCCCGCAGCTCTGCGCTACCGGCGAGAGGTCCCGATGTGCAGGCCAAGGGAGCTAGCGGCTCATAATGCTGCGGATCCGATGCACGTGTGCACGGAGCTGCCTTTGCAACACGTCTGGACGTGAGAGCTGCCACGGACAGGGTCAGACCTAGGTCCGTCTTGCCCTGTCTCCCGTGGCAGAACGTGGCTGTGGACAGGGAGAGTCACCTGGGTCACGCGCGGCAACGTCCCCGGCTCCCCCAAAACACCTCTTCTTCACACGGGGGAGGGAGAAAGAGGGAGCCCTGGACTCCCAAGGTTCGTGTCATATAGATGCTCTTATATAGTCTTAATATACAATTCTTACATGCTCCATGAAGACGACCAAGTCTTCAGGCTGAAATACCAGACCAGGAGACAATGGCGCCGCAGCCAGCGGCTGACGAATGGCCTAGCAAAGATCGCGGCGGCAGACTGGGGCTCTCGAAACCTCTGCCGTCTCCCTGCCGGCCTCTCTGGAGAGGGAGGAAGGGGCTGGGACAACCTGGGGACTGCCCTCGACAAGGCCCCGACAGCTGCAACCGCACATCATTTCAGCCTCTGCAAACGCGCACAAGCCACTCGCGCACTTATTTTTCAGCCTTGCTATTTCCAATTCCTAACGCTGCCATTGCTCTCCGCAGCCAGGAGAGACCAGACAAGCTTTCAGGCACCCACCGCCTCCAGGTCCCTGAGGAAAGCCATTCAGCTGGTCCAATAAAAGACAGATCTCACTCCCAAAACCCCCTTGCGTCTCACGTATTCCCAGGACCGACGTGGCTGCCAACCATACCCAAGCCATTAGTGACGCTTCGAGAAGACCCCCACCCCCTGCTCAGCTCACACCAGACGCTCCCGGCACCCACGCCAGTCAGAGGACGTCACTGCCCGATTATTTTAAGTTGCCAACCTCAAAAAAGTTGCTTCATTTTCACGCTTGCAAACACGAGGCTGGGCCCAGCAGCGGCGAGCGGGGTCGCTCCAACCCGGCCACGACGGGTCCTGCCGTAGCCCAGCTGCCCGGGGCGCTGCGCAAGCCCGACCGACAGCTCCCCTCTCCCGAAAAGCAAGGCTGCGTAGCCCCTAACTCATCAGCGAGTTCACACGGGCTCTTCCAGCTGACTCGGTTGAAAGCATTCAGTGTGTCCCGCCCAGGGAAACCGAGTCACTTTGCAAACTCTGAAGGCTCGTGGTGGGGGCGAGGAAGAACGAGGGCGCTCTGGGAGCAAAGAGGCCACTGCAATATAAGCGGCTAGAGCTGCTAAATTGGGGGTCTCCGTTGCCTCCAGCCCAGACCGGGCTGCTAGAGCGATGCCACAGAAGCAGAGCCCCGCGCATTTTGCAGAGACGCACACGACAACGCCAGCCAGGAACAGCCACCTCGCACGGGAGCCCGGCGCAGACGGCCGCGGAGGGGGCAGGCGTTCCTCTGCAGCCCTGCGGGTACCGACCACGTGGCACGGGCACCGCCGACCTCCCCAATTGCTCCGTGATAGGTAAGCCTCTTTAGAGGCCCTTTTAGCATTGACATATTGATCAAATTATATATAACTACAACGCCATTAAAAATGCATGCCTCCAAATGAAGCCTATTGAATTCTTGATGCGACCGCCGCTAAACGTATGGCTCTTTTCCGTGTGATTACTTCTCCGCTGGCCTCCCCCCTCCCGCCTGGCTCGCCGTAACCCGCCCTGCAGTGCCGGGTCCTCACGTGACGCGGGAACAATGGCTCGTTGCAGCCAGAACGGCCCCTGCGAGCATATTTATGGGGTCAGCTCCATGCAAAGTTTCGGACCCGTCGCGCATTCGCCAAGCTCGAGCAGGCTGCATCCGTGCTGGAGAAACGATGCCTGTGCTGTTTGGCCGGGAGAAGTTCCCCGCAACCCCCTTGAAAAAGCCACGTTTTGCCCAAACTTCCAGACACGGACCGACCTCAGGGGCTGGCAGCCAAGAGCCACTTTCCTCCCGCTTTCGGGAAAGAAACCCCCGTGGGGGGCGCAGAGCACTTTTTCCCGCGGCCTTCAGATCGAGCCACCTCCAACCATTTGCACGCTTTAATCCCGGGGTGCCCTGGCACGTCCAACCCAGCCAGGGCCAGGCGGAGGGGACCCCGGATGTGGGGGACGGTCTCCTGCCTTGCACCTCCCGCCAGCGCGACCCGGGTCGTTGAGGCTCCCTCCGAAGCGGCAGGGCTGTCCCCCGAGTGCCACGAGGCATGGCCTGCCAAGGAAAAGCTCAATTCATCCCGCACGGTTGCCACAGCAACCTCAACCACCTAATCCCCTCCAAGCATTATGCAAATTGCACCTTCGCTTGACCGCAACAGGCTGTAGAAATCATATCCCCCCGGCCCCGTCCTCCCCGCCGGCCGACCCACTCGGTTTCGCCAGTGGGCAGAAAGGACGCGGGCTTGCCGGGGGGAAGGAGGGCAATGCAGGAGCTTTGCTTTCATGCCACGCTCATCAGCGCGCAAGACCTGCAATGGACGGGGTCCGACCTAGGTCCGTCTCGCCCGGCCTCGTGTCCCACAGCCGCAGAGCCGAGGCTGGAAGGGAGAGCAACGTGGGCCCGACCAGGGTTTCCCCCCCGATCCTCTCGCACTTGCGGGGGCGAGCAGCTCCGAGGACCTGGTTGTTTTGTGCTGTGGCCCCTTGTTCCCCGAGCCCGGCTGCTGGGGACGGCAGGAGGAGGGCCGGCGAGGCGCACATCGGAAGAGGGAGGCGAGCCCAAGCCCCCCGTGCACTGGGCCTGTAGGCTTCTTTCCTGCCTGGGGTCCGACCACGGCGGAGGGAGCCACAGGGATCAGTATTCACATCCTCGGCACCCGGCTCCATCCATCACTGGGTCCTTCCGCCTCTTACCGCGCCCAAAGTCTGGTGCAACCCCAGGTGCCCACCACCTCCGACACCAGCCTCGCAGTGCCCAGCGGCAGCTGCCTCTCACCCGTGGATAGGCAGTGGCGAGACACGCCGGGCACAGAGCTGCAGGGCCCGGCCACCCCAAACACTGTGCCCAAGCGGCCGGAGGGAACAGCTGAGGGTCCGGTGACCCCCGCGGCCCAGCCTGGGCTGTGCCACATCTGCAAGCACGCGCGCCGTCTCCTCTTCGCTCTGCTAGGGAGCACGTTTTAGAGCTGCAATTTAGCCCTCGAAGGCTGCAGGACGGGTAAGTGCAATCCCGGAGCAAGACGGTGCTGGGCTGGGACCCCCGATCCACGCTTCCTGTGGAGGGAAGGAGCCACCGAGGGGCGAGACGGGCAGCGTGGCTTCCCCCGCGCCAGCCCCTTCTCCTGCACGTCCTCCACAGACACCGGCTCTGGCACAGCCGGGTTCCCCCTTGGAGGAGAACGATGGGGAGGAAACGACCCAGAAGCGAAGTCCTGGAGCACCAAACAGCAGCGAGAGGGACCGGGTGCAAGGGAGCCGCGTAGACAGGAGCTCACAGGGCAGCCGATCCAACAGCCCGATCCAAACCGCTTTGCAGCAAGGGCAAGAGCCGGGCAGGTCTGAAGCCCTCTGCCCATCACCAAAGCGCCAGTTATAAATCCTGTTGCAAGGAAGGCCATTACTCTCCTCTGCTCTTCAAGTGGCTGGAAGGAGCCTGCAGCCCTTCGGGGCTGGGGCACGTGCCGAGCAGCCCGGGGGCCAGCAGGAGCTGCGGGATACAGGGCCAGCTCCAGACAGCAGCGACGGTGCCCGGTTGCAGCTGCCTCGTAGGCTCTCAACACACAGAGCAGGATGTGCCCCACCAGGCCGAGCCCAGGTGACAAGGTAAAGATGCATTCGTTTCCAAAATTCAGCCTCTTGCACCATGGTAAAAGCCTGCCCGGCGGCTCCACAGGCAGTCCCCGCGTCCCCTTTCCCCAGCGTCTCGCAGGCACGTGTCCGAAAAAGAGCCGACACATCCGCTCCCAAAGTCCCCCGCGACTCCAGCACGCTTCGCAGCGCCGCCACGCCAAGCAGCGAAGGCAATTGTGGCCTCCAGGCAAGAGCACAGCAAAAAGCAAGCATCCAAGCTGCACCGGTCCAAGCTCCTGGCAAACTTTCCAGGCAGGTACAACCCTGCTTTGCACCCATCTGCAGGGGATTGGCATTCGCCCCGCCGAAGTTCATTCCTGGGGGGAGGTCGCTCTGCTGAGACGCCGGCGGGATCTGCAGACGTAGGTCCGGCCCAAACCGGGCATCGTCTCGGCTCCGCCGCGACCGCGGACTCCGGTCCTGCACGCTGCAGCCAGTCCGCAACGCCAAGCCCAGGACCTGGGGGGCAGCGGGGGTGGCCATGGTGGAGCGTGGCACCGACGCAGCTCACCGGTCCACCCGAGACGCCCATGTTTTAGGAAACCGTCTTGCCGACTCCTGTCCAGCCTCCAAGGTCCGTTGGCATCAACGAAGCAAACCTCTCCTCGCCGGCTTAGCACATCCCCGGCGCGCACGCAGCACACGGCGCTGATTTCACAGAAGTCTGCTCTTCAGTAATCAAGGATTTGGGTTGCTCGCTCTCCCTTCCCTCCCCGCAAGCATCCCCGATCAAAAAGAGGGGGACGGAGGGGAAAGTAAATAATCCTGCCCGGGGAAGCACTAGAAGCATTTGTTGAAACCAGGATATTGTCTCTTTAAGCACATGAAAATAAGGCCCTTGAGCAGTGTGGTTCTCACTCCGGTAGACAATTATGGGTACTTTCAGCTGTCTAGCACTATTTCAAGTGCTCTCTCCAACCAGGCTGTCAATGGCATGTTGAAAGCTATTTGCGGCTGCTATCATTATTAGCAAAGTGGAGAGCTCTGCTGATGAGAATTAAATTCGGGGAGGGGGTGGGTGTGTGGGGGGGGTCACAACCAGTCATTATGGAATTAATCAACAGCAGAAGGCAAACGAGGCGACTTTAGGAAATAAAAGTGCGAGCAGGTCCATTTAAAATAAATAAATAAATAAATAAAACACCACCAAACCAAACCAAACACGGCTGCAGGGATTCCTGCCGTGTCTCTACCGCGAGAAACTGCGTGGCAACTGTCTGTTTCCACCTTAAGAGATCAGAAAGGATCCTGCTGAGCAAGTGCTTGGATGCTTTTGGAGCCTTTAGCAAGTTATTTGCTGGCACTCCTCGTTAACGAGCTAGCGAGGAAAGTATATTGTGTTCTTGGACTATTCTAGAAAAAGCCGGATTCTCTCCCAAAAGTGTCAGAATGATTTAAACTTGCTCCGCAGCCAAGCGTTAGAGTTGAAGCCCTTCGTTTCCATCCTGATGTGCAGTTCTTTGCCACCCCAAAGTGGAAAACAGGGTGATTTTCCTTCCAAATGTTTCATCTCTGAACTTGCAGTCGGTCGGCCGTTTGCTTTTCCGGATTAACCATTCAGTGAGGTTATCTAGAAAGCATGCGATTCCATGCAAAAAAAGGAGAAAAAAAAAATTTTTTTTAAAGAAAGAAAGAAGTCTGGAAAGGGAGTGGAGTGAAATCCTTGGTAGAACTAATTAGGCAGCAATTTTCTTAATAATAATTTTAAAAATCCCAGTCCGGTAAAAATGGGCATCTGCCAAGTTCAATCTTCTTAAACGCAGCGCTTGATCCACCACGAAGGGCGCGTCGGCCAGAAGGAGCATCTCACCGCTGCATATGCCACAAGGAGGGCGGTCGCTTCATAAATAATTCCTGGCACATTACCTATGGAGTCACTTCTGAAATTACCTTGATTTCTCGTTTCAGTAAAATGCACGTACACGTGCGCGGGCCCTCGCCGCTCGGGGTGGGAGACGGAGCGGGTTATATAAGCCTGCAGACAGACACAATCCCCTCTTGCTTAAAGATGAAGTATCCATCAATGTTTGTCTCGGGCAGATGTAATCACAAGCAGTCAAGTCTGGAGGGCAGGACACTGCATGAATAATTCAGGCACTCCAGTCGACTTGATTGTGTGCAGATAAAACACAAGTCAACCGCTAAACAGGTCAGCTGATAAACTTGTTTGTTCGGGACTCGCCACCCTCCACCAGATGCACCCGGGCCCCGCGCTGCAATTAGCGGTTGGATTTCTTTGGTGCAGACTTGGCAGCCAGGACAGCCGCCAAGCCTTTCTTGCACTAAACCCGCCCGCCCGCCTCCCACGCTGGCTCATAAAGCCGTGGGGCTGGAAGGGACCTCCAAAATTCCCATCCAGTCCTACCCCCTGCCTGAGGCAGGACCAGCCCTGTCCAAGACATCCCAGACAAATCCATCATCCTCACGCACCTCGCCCAGCTCTGAGACTCACAAAAGCAGCCGGAGTCCTTTCTTCCCGTGGCTGCCGGCCCTTTTCCCCCAGCCCCAAGAGCACCGGGCATCCCGGGGGGGGATCATGCAATAGCAACGGCGTCTCCCAACGCTCCCGATTCAGACGCGGTGCAGCACCCACGGCACCTGCCGCCGAGGCTGCCCGGAAACGTCACACGCAGGTTGCAACCGTGGGGGGAATGGTACCTATACGCCGGCTTCCCCGCCCGGGCCCCGGCAATGCCAACACCTGCTTTGCTGCGTGCATCACGCTGTGCCGGAGAGCCGCTCGCTTCCTCCCAAAAGCCACCCGTGAGCACCGGCTGTCTGTTGTGCAGCCTCACAACGCAGCCCGAGGCCGTGCTGCCCTGCTGGGACCTGCTTAGGCAGAGTTGCGGTGACGGTTGCTTGGGATGGCTCGGGCCGGCCTAATCCTGCTTGCACTTGGATGTCACCCCCGCCGGTCCCTCCCCGCCCCGCTTCTCGATGCCAGCAGGCTTTTTAAAGGCCTGCTCTAAGACCTTCCCAAGAGCTTCGCGAAGCACCCTTAGAAAGAGATCAGAAGGGTGCATTATTTTTATTTCCCCGCGTTGCCGAATGCAAGTCAACCTCGCCTGATCTGCATCCCACCGAGGTGTCACTGCAAGCTCCTCGCCTTGCCCCCCTCCAGCTCCCCGACATTCGTACTAGCACCAGATCCATCCTGGAAGCCAGCATTTGAAGTTACAGACAGTTCACGGATGGGAGATACAGCAACAGGATGCTGGAGAGAGCCAGGAGGTGACAGGCAGGGGGAGAGAAAGCAGCAGCGTGCCTCCGCCTGCTCCAGGAGATATGCTCTCTACCTTTTCAGGGCCTATTTTCATCTCGACACACACACCCATTAGCCGCAACGAGAGGGAGCTGCACTGAACAGGAGAGCTAGGTAGCAAATCTGAGACCCTTCAGCTGCATCCAGACAGCACGTGCCAGCACTTCACCCCCGAGCCAGCCCCGTCCGCCCCCCAGGTCTCCGACTGCATCCGACCGAGACCCTGCGAAGCCGCGCTAGCTCCTGTACAGTCCTCACCGAACACCACGTACCACTAGCATTGCAACAGGCCCCTCGATGCCAGGATCGCTGCCCGGCACGGCGAGAGCAGAAGCGACAGAAAGGAAAAACAAAAGCAGAAGTCTGGAGAGGCAGAAATTTCCCCACGCTGCAGTATATCAATGGCTGCTGTTGTGGTTTAAAATCCCAATGTGTACCTAAGCCTGCCTGTCTGAACTCAAGGTGAGAAAGAGAGGGAGAGATTGCGAGCCACATGCCGGTTGTGCATTTCCATAAATTATCCCCGGCTCCAATCTGTTAGCAGTACTTTGTTACTCAGGATAGCGACAATAGGATTTACGCTGCTATTAACAAAGACACTGAGGTCAACCCCACTGCAACTCATGAATTGCAAAGCCGATGTCAACTCCTATCTATCTTAAGTTCTTAATTAGGAGTACTTTTCAAACCGGTAAGCAGCAGCAGCAGCACAAATAATCAGGTTTCATCTCAATAATAACTTCATTCCTTTAAGTTTTACCATCATGTGCCCAGGCTTTAGGAAAAAAAAAAAAAAAAAGAGGAGTTGCAAACATTGCTTCACTTTCCAGATGCAAGGTCTAAAACATGGGGCTGAGTCACCCGGCGCTGGAGACGGTCCTGGGCCATGGTTTGTTTCGCAGCTGTGCAATAGCGAGCTGGAAGGGTCCCACCTCTGACCAGAAAGGCAGGCAGGTTGAACCGATAATAATAATAATTAAAAAAAAAAAAAAAGAAGAAGTTGGCAGGCCGTGCATTAGCTGCCGGTATTTTGCAAGGTTAAAAATCACACGGGCAAGGCATGCTCATCCAAGCGCACAACTCAGCGTGCTGCTTGAATCTCTGGTGAGCAAATTACCAGGGGGAAAAAAATCCGAATTCCTTCCCAAAGCACAACAGATTTCCATCGGGGTCCAACAGAGAGTGGGCGGCTGCTGAGTCCAACCCCCGTCCAGCAGAATCGGGACCCAATTTGGGGAGGGGAGGGGAGGGGGGGACAAGGGATGGGACAGAGGAAACAGCACAATTTCCCCCTCCTCCAACCCACTTACCTGCTTGTGCATTTCAATGTTCAAACCATAAGACATTTCATAGTACTGGGGGGAAATAAAACACACACACACACAAACAGAACAGAAAAGGAAAGGTTTGTCATTCGATTTGGCAGAGAACCGCTCCAGAAAGCATCCCGGACGCGCTCGCGCTTCCCGTGCTAGCCGGGGGCATTTGACAAATCAAAACCACGGCCCGTGTGCGGGGCCCGGGCTGGCGCGAGAGGCTTTGATTTCTGCTTTTCTCCCCCAAAGAAACAAAGCCCGGCAGCGGTCCCCCTCCGAGCTGGACAGCAATCCCATTAGAGGAGCCACCAGCTGCACATGGGAGGTAACTTTCCGGGGGTGGGGGGGGCGGAAGAGCCCAGCTCAGCCTCCCCCCTCCCTGGGTGCAGTCTGGAGGGGGGCTGCGCTTATTATTTCCCCAAGCATGGACACGGACACGGACACGGACACGGACACGGTCCTGGGAAAATCCGGATGCAATCCTCCCTTGAAATACAAGGAGAATAGCAAGGGGGGGGGTCCTCTTCCTGCCATCTGACCCCCACCCCACGCCCAGCCCCTGGCAGTGTCGCGCCGCCCAGGAAAGCAGGCGCTCGGCTACCGACGCCGAAGGGCAGGGACGTCCGGCCGGCCGGCCACCCTGCCTTGCCCGGACTTCAGACCCACAGCTACCCCCCCCCCGCACACGCACACGCACACACCCGGGCAGGGGGGCAGCCCCGAGAGGGCAGGCGCGGCTCCTCTACTAGCTGCCCAGGGCAGGGCCGGAGGTCCGAGCTGGCCTGGGGGAGCTCCCAAGGGGGCCGGTCTCTGTCCGGGGAGGGGTCCCAGGGCCAAGGGGGGGTCCCGGGAGGCAGGCGCTGGGCCTGGCTGGCCTCGGGAAGGACAAAGGGGAGCGGAGAGGAGGCGCCCGAGCGGAGCAGGGGAGAGCGGTGCTGTCCGGAGGGGTCCGCAGCGCCCCCCACCCCGACCGCTGGACCCCAGCCCCGCATCCACGCCCTCCCCACCCCGCCATGCCCGCCGGGCGGCCGCGGGGGGGAGCGCGGCTCTCACCATAACATAATGGCGCTGCATCTCGGTCTTCTCGTTGGCCAGCTTGTCGTACTCCACTTTGAGGCTGCGGGGAGAGGAGAGGGGCGGGCTGAGCCGGGCGCGGGGGGCACCGGGCGCCCGCTCCCACCCTGCCCGGCAGGCGGGGGCAGCCCCGAAGGGCCGAGGGGCAAGGCGGAGAGCTGAGCTCCGGGGCAGGGGGGGACGACACACATGGGGGTTAAGCCCGGATGCGGGCGAGCCTGGGAGGCGGCGGAGGAGTTAGCCCGGGGGAAGGGGAGAGGGGGAGGCAGCGGGGAGTCACCCCGGGGGAAGGGGGAGCTGCCCCGGGCGGGGGTACCTGTGATACTGCGCCTGCAGGAACTGGAACTCATCCTTGATGCGATCGCAAGACTCGGCCACGGTGAACTTGAACCCCGGCTGCCCAGGCTGGTGGGGGGCCTGGGGTGGGGGGAGAGAGCCCGGGTTAGCGGGGCAGGTCAGGGCACGGCGCGGGGGAAGCGCGCAGCTCGGGGAGGGGAGGGGTGCCCCTTACCGGGTGCCGGCCCTGCGGGTACATGGCAGGCTGCGGGCGCGGGAACAAAGGAGCCGGGTGCGGGCGCGGGGCTGAGCCTAGCCGGGCGGGCGGGCGGCGGCGGGGCCCGGCCCGCTCATCCTCCGGCCGGCGGGCGGGCGGGCGGGCGCGGGGGGCTGCACCGGGCTGCGGGACCCCGAGACGCCGCTCCCCACGAGCCCCGGCCCCGCGCTCTTCCTGCTCCTGCGGGCGGCGGTGCGCTGCGCTGCGGGACGGGACGGCGCGGGAGCTCCACGCGCGGGGCTGCAGCGCGCGGGGCGGCGCGGGCGCGAGACCAGCGCGCAGCGGAGCCCCGGGAACAAAAAGGATGCGGCGTCCCCCGGCCCGGCCAATGGGAGCGCGGGGCCCCACGTGGGGCGGGGCGGCTCGGCCGCAGAGTGGGCGCCGGCGCGGGCGACGTCACAATGCCACCTGGTGTCGGAACGCGTGTAGCGGAGGCGGCGACGGCCGCGCGTGGGACCCCGCCCTCCCGCGCCCGGGCACGCGTGGGACCGCCCGGGACACCCGCCATCGCCCGGGCACGCGTGGGACCGCCCGGGACACCCTCCCGCGCCCGGGCACGCGTGGGACCACCCGGGACACCCTCCTGCGCCCGGGCACGCGTGGGACCACCCGGGACATCCGCCCGCGCCCGGGCACGCGTGGGACCGCCCGGGACACACGCCCGCGCCCGGGCACGCGTGGGACCGCCCGGAACATCGGCACGCGTGGGACCGCCCGGGACATCCGCCCGCGCCCGGGCACGCGTGGGACCACCCGGACACCCTCCCGCGCCCGGGCACGCGTGGGACCGCCCGGGACATCCGCCCGGGCCCGGGCACGCGTGGGACCACCCGGGGCATCCGCCCGCGCCCGGGCACGCGTGGGAACACCCGGACACCCGCCCAGCCCGCCCGGGCGAGGACACGAGTGGAGCCACCGGGACACCCGCCCGAGCCCTCGACCCCTCCCCCGCCATATCAGGGACACGCGTGGGACCTGCCGGGACACGCACCCCTCGCCTCAGACGCTCGTGGGACCCTTCCCGGTCCTTGTGGGCGGACACGAGTGGGAGTCCTAGGGATGCTGCCAGGACACCCTCCCCCACCCCTCTCGGGGCCCAGGCAGGCGTGGGATCCCCCCAGGACACGCGTGAGAAGCGGCAACCAGGCAGGGGGGCCCGCGAGTCCTTGGTCCCGTGTGTGCGCGCGCGCGTGGTTCACCCACCCATGAACTGGCTTCACCCCACCCGCCTCGCAAAGCAGCCATCCCCACGCGTGTCGGGGCGCCCCGCACGTGCTGCACCGGGGGGTGCGGGATGCCTCCACCCCGCCCCACGCGCGACCCCCGCCGAGATCCCTGAGCTCGCGTGTGCGCTCGGGGTGCCGCGCGCGTCCGTTTCCCACTCATTAATGAGGGGCTGTATTAATGAGGGAGGGCCGCATGGGGGGGGCTGTGCACGGGGGTGCAACGCGCGCGGGGGTGGGGTCATTATGGGGGCTGCTTAATGACGGGCGGTGCCTCGCTAATGAGGGCGGCATCGTTAATAGGGGTGCGCTCGCAATGGGGAGGGAGTCACCCAATTCATGGCGGGTGCGTCGCTAATGAGGACATTTGCATAATGGCGGGGTGCATTATTAATGAGGGGCGGGTTACGTCTGGGGGGCGCGCCCTTCGGGAAGGGTGCGTCAGTGCACGGGGCGCCCCGCTAATGAGGGGGCGCATCATTAATGAGGGGAGTGCCTTGTGCCCGAGAGGGGGCGCATCATTAGCGGGGGGGGGGCTCCTTAATGAGGCAGGTGCATCGTTAATGATGGGGGCGCCCTAATGAGGGGGCCGCGCTCACAGGGCCGCATTGTTAATGAGGGCGCAGCAGCGGCCTCCACGAGGCACAAAATGGCTCCGCGTGACGTCACGCCAGAGCCCCCAGCCCACGTGGGCCGCGCCACACGCACGCACTCACACAGGCCCGCGCGGGCGGACCCAGCGCCGAGTCGCAACAACAACAACAAGGAGGCGGCGGCGGCGGCCAATCCGCGCCCGGCGCGCCCGGCCCCCGCCCGCTCATTGGCCCAGCCCGCGGCGGCTGCCACTCGGGCGCGGCGGCCTGTCAGTCAAAGCCACGTGGGGCCGCCCGGCGCTGACAAGTGCCCCCCCTCCCCCCCGCGACGGCAGCGGTGGGCGGGGCCGGATCGGGGGTGGGGCGGGGACGTCCCCGCCCTCCCCGGAACGTCAGCAGGGACGTCAGGAAAGGGGGAGCATGCTCGCGTGCAAGGGGCACGTCACCCTCCCCGTGCAAGCGGGGTGCACTGCTCGTGGAAGCGGGTGCCCGGTGCACGGGGGTGCGCACGGCCCTGCCCCCCCCCCGCAGAGGCCCACGCCGGCGCGCGCAGCCCGCGGAGGCGCTAATCCCCGCCCGGCCCCGGCGCTCATTGGCCCGCGCCTCAAGTGCGGACGCTCGGAGCCGTGTCAGGGTCAGCGGCTACCGCAGCGCCGGCTGCTCATTGGCTGCCCGGCCCGCGGCCCCACGTGGGAGCGGAGCGCCTGCCCGCCCCGCGGCGGGAGGGAAGCTGCGGGCCGGAGCCCGGAGCCGGAGCGGGATCCGGAGCGGCCCGCTGCTCCCCGGCCGGCGCAGGGGGCTGTTGCCCCCGCTCATCTCCGGCCTCAGCTTGCCCTGGTGCACCCCGAGCAAGGCGCGCCCCAAAGCCCCCTCCACTGGGGTCCCCACGGCCTGCGCGCCCCCAGTGCAGCCAGGGCAAGGCCCCGCACCCCGGGGTGGCGCAGCGTTCGCACGCGGCTTTGTGCAGGGCTGGACGGCGCAGCCCCCCGGTTCCAGCCGGGTGGAAAGCGCGCGCCGAGGGGGCGGTCGCACCCCGGGCCCACGCCGGGAAGAGGTTTCGTGCCCGGGGGCAGGAGCGGCTAAAGAAGCATGCCGTGTTGGCGGGGCGCGCTTGACGCCCGCGCCGTGTTGGCGGGGCGCGCTCCCCTGGGCAGGTTGCTGGCTCGGGGGCCTCGGGCCGCTGGCGACAGCCGAGATCGGCACAAACCACCGCGTGCCGGAGCAGAGCCCCGGTCCGTGCGGCGCTGGGTGCAGCCAAGGGCTTCCTTCCCCCTGCTCCTCTCCCGCTCGCAGTGCCGAAGGCGCAGGAGGGTGCGAAGCACAGCCCACGCCCCTCCCTCCCTCCCATGTGCAATAGCTACCGATGCCCCGTCCGATCCCTTGGTGAACCTGGTGAAACAGCCGGGGCTGTCGCCATGCACCGCCTTGCACGGGCTGGCCTGGCAGATAACCCAGGATAGCCCGCTGTCCTTGCATTTGACACCTGCTGCCTCCCACGTCCCGTTCCTGTCTGGTGAGAAAGAGCCCATAGGAAATCCCTACTGACTTTCTCTCCGCCATTTCGGATGCTGTACGCCCATCCCGTGCCCCCCACCCAAGTGGCTTTTCTCCAAACTGAACCGGCCTGGCCTCTTCCATCTCTCCCTTATGACCCAGGGTCTTGTGAGGTCCCTTCCAGCCCTAAGGCCTATGCAGTCTGCCAAAGCCCCTCCACGCCCCGCACCGTCCTGGCTGCCCGTCGCGGGGTCAAGGTGTGCCTACTGGGGGTACAGGCGTGGGGGCAGTGTGCCACGCAAGCCAGAAGAATGAAACCTGCCAGCCCGGCAGGCAGATGTTTTCCAATTGAACAGATTACAGACGTCATATAATGGCAGCGACGAGTTATTGACCCGGAAATGAGACTGAGGAGGTTGCTACTTCCCCTAGGGAGGCGGTGGACGCTCCATCCTTGGAGGTGTTTAAGACCTGGCTCCACCGAGCCCTGGCTGGGATGCTGTGGTTGGGGCTGGTCCTGCTTGGAGCAAGGGCTTGCACTAGATGCAAGGTCCCTTTCAACCCTCATTTTCTATGAATTTTACACGTGCTTTTCCAGTAGAGTTGGCTCAACAGCTCGTTTCTGTATCCTTAAATGCAAGCTGCACCATCTGTTTTTATAGCTCTAACTATAGCTATATCCGCAGCTATATCTATAGGTGTGGATTACTATCCCAGGATACTCAAGGGCCTGCTCCCAAAAGCACCCAGGAAGTGCTCAGCCCCCTTTATCATCTCACTGAAGGGAGTCGAGTCGCTCCAGGATTGAGCCCCACGATAGCAATTAGTCACCTGTCAGGCTCGCCGGTCCAAGCGCTCGCAGAAACGGCGGCAGCTGCCAATGCTGCATCTTGAGGAACTGGAGTCGTGCCTGCTAGGAACGGGGAGTTCTGCAAAAGCAACGGCAGCCGGAGTTGGAGACTTTCCTCTAGCATCCACCTCGGAGGGGAAAATAGGCCTTCTCCGGTATCCCGCTGCCTCCCAGAGCTACTAAAGATGCTGAGCAAATGCAGCCTCCCCAGGGCCTGGCAGAAGAAGTAACGATTTCTGATCCACCCCCAAATTTCTGCACTTTGCCTGCACCGCTTGCTCTGGGCATTGCATGTATTTGTTCATTTTTCCCAAATAAGACAGATGAAAGGACCTGGCAGCCGGCCGGTGCGGGGTAGGGCAGGGGCTTCAGCCAGTCTGGAAGGGTCTGGGCTTGACCTGCCGTGGGCTCAAGCGGGTATCCGACGCTGCGTCCGGCGAGCTCCATCCTGCACGCGGCGAGGCAGCACGCGCCTGGCTGCCCACATCCGAGCAGGGCCAGGCCTTTTGCTCTACATTTACTGACTTTCAGAGTCCAAACAGGATGTGGGACGAGAGGGATGGGAGGCGCCTCTGGGACTAGATAGTGGTCCCGCGCACCGGGACCAGATAGTGGACTTCAGCAGGCCTCGATTCTGCACGCGTGTGCAAACGCGAGGAGTTTAACCCCACGAGCAGTTCGAGAACGGTAGTTGCTCCCCCCGCCTCCCCGATGAGCATCGGGGCATCATAAATAGCACGGGAAGATCAGGTCATTTTTAGAAAATCACCCGCAGCCCTGGTCCGGCTCAGCAACGCTCGGGACCGGGTACCACTGATTTCAAGACCGAGGGGGATTGCACAGCAGCCTTCTCCTCCCTGCACGAGGGGTTGCAAAGAGGACGGAGCTGGGCTGGTCTCAGTGGGGGCAGATACAGGACAAGGAGCAATGGGCTCAGGCTGCAGCAAGGGAAGTTGAGGTTGGAGATTCGGAAAAACTTCCTCCTGAGGAGGGTGGTGCAGCACTGGGACAGGTTTCCCGGAGAGCTGGGGGAGTCTCCATCCTTGGAGGTGTCTAAGACCCAGCCTTGGCTGGGGCTGGTCGTGCTTGGAGCGGGGGGTTGCACTAGATGTGACCTCCCGAGCTCCCTTCCCAGCCGTGCTGTCTCCGATGGCAGGCCTAACTCACGTCAGGGTTGAACTCTTGGGCTCTGACCTCCAGGTGCTTGTTTCCGCTGTGCAGTGGGGCTCTGCGCTGCCCCTCGTGCACAGGGCGCTGGTGTCTCACTTCACTGAAGAGCTGCTGTTTGGGGGGAAATCCACTGGGTTGGGGAGGATGGGCCGATTTGCATTGAAAATAAATCAGTTTGCAGTGGCTTGAAACAGCACGCTTATGTTACACCAACTGCGCGCCTTCCCCGGCACTACTTACGGGGCCCCTTGTTAATGGGTTGCCCAGAGAAGTTATCCTTTGCCTGCCTTTCCTCCCATCTAGCTTTCACTCCAGTCCTACTGTGGTGGACAACAATGGCCCAGAAAGTCCCTCGTTAATGGATATGCAGCAGGCCGGAGCTGTCCTGAGAGACTATGGTTTCATTTCAGGTTATTGCAACTCACTTGTTAGCGAGGGAGAGGAAGTGTCCTGGTTCATATGGATTTCAAATCCATTCAAACCAATATTTGCCCATCCTAATTATACATCCGCTTCTTCCCGAGAGGTTATTTTTCTTCTTCTGAGTGGTGTCGGGAGACGATTAGAAAGAAAAACGACGTGCCAGGAAAAGGCCTCCTGTTTTAGCCGAACGGGTTACATGTTTCATAGGGTAGTTTCCAACATGAGAACAACGTCGGAAGCTCTCCCAGAGCCCTCTCCCACGCCAAACACAGCGACCTGCCCGGCTCCGGGAGGGGAAACCCACAAAATAAGAGGGTTAGGATGCACGCCTTCATACCACTTGTCACCTCCAAGTGAGGCACCTCCTTCCTCCTTCATTTCCTTTAAGCCCGAGAGCTCCCGGGTTATTGCGAGGTCAAGCTCCGAGCGTTGCAGCATAAAACCAACGTGATTAGACCCAATAATGGGAACAAATGTGAGTCATGTGATGGCGCATCTTCCCTGCTAAGGTCTGCACAGACCAGGCCGGCTTCGAGAGCAGGAGGAAGCCCGACAGACACCACTTCTTGTGCGATGGTACATAAGCACTCCTGACGCTGCGGAAAAAAAGCCCGGGCAGTTCTCCTTAGAGGGCTATTGTTGGCAGAGGCCGCAGAGAGCTTCTCCTTTCGTCGTGTCTGGAGAGCCAGGCAAGAGGGGGCAAGGACGCGGGTGCTGAAGATGCTCAGAGGGACCAGGGACAAGGCAGGAGACAGAGAGCGCGCGCGCTAGGGAGCCGGCGTACGGCGCTCCCCGGGCTGCGCGAGCGTGCTCGGGGCCTGCTCCAGCTGCCTCCTGCGCTCCGGGCTGAGGGACCTGGGAGGCGGCTGCCGGCGGAAGGAGGGGGAAGATCTGGCGTGTGAGATGCTTCCTAGGTGGGAGACCTAAACCCGGCTCCTTCCCCCGCCACTGATTTCCTGTGGGGCCTTGGGCAAGCCAGCTGCTCGGTGCCTCGGTTTGCCACCCGGAGGGGTAGGGGTAAGCGCCTTTCCCCTGTTTCTCGGGGGTGCAAAGCAGCGACGGGGTGCAGATGCGGCGGTCATGGGGCCACAGAAGTGCTTGCCATGGGCGGTTGCATGTTAGACTCTCACTGGGACGGGGGGTATGACGAGATCCTCCTCTCGGTCCCCCTTCCCTGGCGCGCGGGGCTGCCCAGGGTTAGCACACCTAGAAGTCACGATCGGCCCCCCCCGGGCACTGCGGTGAAGCGCGAGGACAAGAAAGGGTGCGCGCCGAGGAGGAACAAAGGGTCCCGCGGAGGAAGAGGCGCCCGACTGCTTTGGCAACAGAGGACGGTTAAACACAGCTGACCACTTCCTTGCCCTACATTCAGACTCCCACTGAGCCTCATAAAAAGGCTCGTTGACATCTCCCAGGGTGACCCTCCCCTCCGCCACGGCCCTGGGCAGCCTCCGCCCCGCTGTGCTCACGCAGCCCCCCGACACCCACGCAGCCATGCCCAGCACCCCCAGCGCACAGCCCTCCACGGCGTCCACGTTCGCGCGTCCGCGGCAGGTTGCATTTTTCCGTGCGTGGGACGTTAAGGACGTGGGCAGAGAAGCCCCCGTTCAGCTGCAACGTCCAGCACGGCCTGTGTCTCCCGTGCTCCAAGTCACACGTGTCACAGCCATGCAGACAGCGCGAAGGAAGAGGAAGCTACGCGATTGCTGCTGAGCATGGACTGAGGGTTTAATGTGTCTCCTGCCCACCCACTAAAACAGCCCCCGGGGTAAAGACCCTGCTTGCAAACAGGGGGAAGCTTTGCTGCAGCACCCTCAGGGCAGCGACCGGTGCTGGAGGGACCCAGAGGCACCCCAGGACCCATCTCGCGTGCAAGGGACCTGAGCAACAAAGGTGACGAGGGAGCCACGGAGTCCAGGAAAGGCCAACAAAATGCAGAGAGAGGCATAGCGGTGCAGCGCCGTGCCAATTCCCATCTGTTGGCTTAAACCCTTAAGGGGCAGCTGGGCATAGGAAAGCCCCTCTCCCCACCCCGGGGATGTGCTATTAGGGAAATAGCAACCCTGGTCCGGCCTCGGCCGCCGTGTGAACACAACCAGAGGTAGCTTTCTCCTTGACAAGCCGTTCCCAGCCCCAGTCAATAAGATGTGTTTACATTTAAGGTGACATTATCTGCCCTTCCCCTAGGGCAAGACCCTGCCTGCCAAATTTCCTTTAGCTTTCAAGTTTATCTAAACAAGGATTTCCAAAGCGGGAGAGGCAGGAGAGGCATGCTAATGACCGGCTGAGGATTGCTAAGCGGCCAGCAAGGCAAATTTATTTTGCTTTGTTTTGAAGCTGAATTTTATTGGCTCCTAGTTGTAAAGTTTTACCGTCCCTCCTAGCAAAGAGGGCCTGATCTGGGCAGCGCTTTGCACGCCACGCTCCCCTCCACAGCCCTGGGAGATGCGCTGGACCCAGCTGTTCCCGATGCTTCGTTTGGTGAAGTCCACTTTCCCCCGTTTGGAAAGTTGAAAACAAAGACGCTGGTGAACAAAAGCTGGGTTTGAGGAAGCCCATTCTGCAAAGGAGGGCTTTGCTCGGAGCCTCTCGAGCCACATTTTGCTCCAGAGCAGAGCCTGGGGCCTGGCAAACACTCAGCGCCAACCTGCAACACTTCTGGTCTCCTCTGCAGGGGTTTTCCACCACCAAGGAGCCCTGAGGGAAGCGGCTCTAAGGGTCAAAGAGATGCAAATGGGAGCAAGGAAACAAAACTGGTGGCAGAGATGGTATCTTTTATTAGACCAACGAGATATTTGCAAAAAAAAAAACCCCCAAAACTTTCTTTACAATCTTTGGAGCACAGGCACCCTTCATCAGGCTTAGGAGATTGTAGAAGTTCTCCTCAGCAGAAATGAAAATTCATATTTATAATGGGAGCAATGCGTTTTCTTTCACTCAGAGAACCCCAGCAAAACTGTCTGCCTGGGAGGGGAAGACAAAACTGGAACAGGAATCCACCCGGGAGGAGCACGCTCGCCTAAAATGAACCTTTATGCACATGGGAGGAGGCCCAAGGCATCTGCCAGGTCACGGTGACTGATGGTGCACCGGCGTGCCTGCTCCACGTACGATGCAGCGCACACTGGGTGCACACGTGCTCGACTGCCGTGTAAGATGAGGCCGAGCAGGCCTTTTAAGCCTCCAGCGGCCTGGTCACGAGGTATCTCCTGCAGGCCCCGGTTATTCCTGGTGCGCTTTGCCCCATTCTCCAGCCATGCCTTGCATTATTCTTCTCTTCCAAATTTGTTCTGAAGCCACATGTATCACTGGCTGATGTCCAGACTGCTTTTCCCCACACCGGGTCTGGCATTTGCTGCTCTTTCCCTATAGCATCCTTGTCCTGAAGGATGACTGCTATGGGGCCCGTGGCTGGAGGATCCTGCAATGGGAGGTACCTGGTCTCCAGGCACCCCGCCTGCCTTGCCTTTGCTTTTGCATTCGGCATCGCTGCCCCTATTGAGAGCGGAGGCAGCGAGGTTTCTCGGGTTCTCCCGAATCCCCATGTTGTCTTTCCTTGCTCTCAGCTCGAGCTATCTGATATTTTTCAAGCAGCCGCCACCAGGCTTAGCTCAGCCCGGCTTCGAGCTGACCTTCCTTTATCCCTATGCAACTTTCTTGGCCGATCGGTGGCGTTTTCCATTCCCGGCAAGCTTTCAGCTTATTCCTTCTGGAGGGGGTGACTCAGATCTGTAAACTTCCCCCTCCATTGTGGGATACTCGTTCCTGGGGGGGGTTGCAAGACTTTGATGCCAAGAGAGGCCACATCTCCTCCATCTGACTGACTTTGCCGTCTCCTGCCCTTTGCTCACCAGGGTTTGCCTTCTTGGCATCCAGAGCCTTCAGTACGTCTTTATTTTTCCATTTCACTTGAACTCAGTCAACTCACAATTGCATGTTTCAAGGCTATTTTCTATGCCCTTCCCTAATGTCCTCATCACTTAAGACTGTGAGAACACAAAGCAGTGCCATGCTGGGGTCAGACCACTGATCCATCTAGTCCGGTAGACCGCCTCCAACAGTGCCAGAACTGGCTGCTATAGAGATCAACTCCTTATTCAGTCCCCTGTATGGCATCCACCATTTATTGGGTTAGAGAGGCCACCAGAAGCATCTCCAGCTGTTGTGTTCAATAGCCATTAATAGCTCTCTCATCCATGGAGGTATCCAGTCCCTTTCTGAACCTGGCTATGCTATCTGTCTGCACCGCTGTCCGTGGCCATGAACTTTGCAAGTTAACTACACGTTGCATAAAAAAGGACTGTCTCTTACGTCCCCAAGTATCCTCGGACTTGATGAGTTCCCTGTTCACTTGGTCCGCACCCTTCCTGACCGTACAGTCCTCCATCACGTCCCCCCTCAGCCTTCTCCTAGCCTCTTTAGTCTCTCCTAATATAATGAATCCAGGCCCTGATCATTTTGATTGCTCATCTCGGGACCTTTTCTAATTCCACTACATCCTTGTTGAGTCACGGGGACCAGGACTGCACACGGTATTCGAGACACAGGTGCACGGTGGTTTTATAGAATGGCCCGACGATGTTCTCCATTTTGTTTTCAATTCCCGTCTTAACGATGCCTGAGGTTTTATTGGCTGTTTTAGTCGCTGCCACACACTGAGGTTTGTAATGAGCTCTCTGCAACGACTCCAAGGTCTCTCAGCTCGTTCAAAACTCAGTCCGGAGAGGGTTATTTTTCTCTAGGTGCATGACCTGGCGCTTACCAAAACCGCACCTAAACCAGCATCACGTCCTGTGCTTTCCGTGCCCGGTTGGTGAAGAAATGTGGGTGATCTGGGCTCTCCCTTGGTTAGCAGCAATTGTTCTCCAGCTCCTGTCTGGGAAGCGAATGACACGACAGCGATCCCAGCCCAGATCCTGCCCCAGCCTTGGGGTTGGGTAGCAGCACTCGCCCAGCCCTGCGGGTTGTCAGTGCCGCCCCAACAGGCCCTAATTATTCAGGCCTTGCACAAGCCACCCAAGGAGGGATCGGATTGAGTAACAGCCCAACCCAGCCCTGATGGGTTTCAGGCAGACGCAAGCCACTCCGTGGCCATGGCAAGGAGCCGAGGTGCAGCGAAATCTCCCCGCCGGAACTGCCCCAGGGGCTGACGAAATATCGGCTGCTTACAAAAAGGGGAGCAGCGCCCTCTCGTTACGCGACACGTCTCTGATTTGGGGGCTCCCTGGTCCGGGCGTTGCTCTGAGGGACGTTCCCAAGGCAACGGGTGCAGGTGCCAGGGCTGCGAAGCTGCCTCTAATGGGGGGTGGTAGAGACATGGAGCAGTGGGACCTGCAAGTCCCGTTGAGTCCAACCCCTGCCTAGGCAGGATCGGCCCTGTACAAGCCTGCCCAGGCAAATCCATCATTTAAATCCTTTGTCAAACGACCGTCGACCCTGACACAACACCAGACATCAGACCTGACCCTGCCCTAGGGAAGCCGCGGCAGCCGACATCCTGCTACTGTAAAAGGGTGTTACTCTATACACTGGAGAGAGCCCAGGTAGAGGCCGTGCCCGGGCTACAGAGAAGCAAACCCTCACCCAGTCTGTACCAATCTGGCCATGGGTAAGATTAATTCTTGCTCCCAGTGCAGCACCCGTCTGACCCTGAGTGAGCCAGCAAGACCCTCTAGCCAGGACTCTCTGGGGTTGGTCCCAGCAGGAACATTGACACAGCCCGGTCCCCATCTCCTTGTAGGCAAAATCTAATGCATCTGAGGAAGGATTAAAAAAAACCTTGACCCGTGGAGCATGTCTGACGCCTTATTTACAGATGCTGGCATGGTTTGGCTTTCCATCCTGCTTGAAACCCTCGTTGAAGCGCAGCTTTTCATACAACCTCTTCCATACCCATGGATCCTTTGCTGGTCTGGAGGGACAGCTGGGAGTCTCTTCTGTTTGAATGCAAACCCAGCAAGCACGACGTGGTTGCATGGAGCAGAGCCGAGGCCCTTGGCCTCCTCAGAGATGGTCCCTGAAAATCTAGCAGCAATCTGCTCCCGCTCCCCAGCATTTATGAATCAGAACAGCCTTAAGTGCCTTGATGTTTGAGACATGGACCCAGTGCTCGATTCCAGCCGTGGCTGTACCCTGGGTCCTCTCTAGCTGCGGTATGGTTGGGATATGCTTAATTTTCATTTCTGGGGTGTCTGCCACTTACAGACCCCTGAGCTGGTGACAAGCCCAACACCTTGGGGAGCAGGGCCCAAGACGGGATGGCGAGAGGTGAAGAGGCTGCCATGCTTCCTGGTTTTGAATGATTCATCTTTTAAGACACGTCAAGCTACAGCCCAAAAAAATAAGAGCCCATAAAAACCGAGCGCTCCAGAGAAGCCTCGACCCGGAGACTTGAGACGGGCCAGTACAAAATGCAGCGCTTGAGCTCAGCACAACCAGTGTATGGGGATGTCTTGCTTGGATGAAACTTGCCCCCAGTCTGGAGTGGGATTCTTGGTCCAAAGAAGGGGAAAACGGAACAGAATGACCCTGAGTCCGGTGCTCAGGACGTGCACCGGGGATGTGCAAGAGCCAGGCCCTAGTCTCTGCTCTGATGAATAATTATTTATGCAATGCAAAGCAGCTCCAGACAGGAGAGGACGTGGTAGAGGGAGTGCAGCCTGGTGGTGACAGCACCAGGAGACGGCTGGCAGGGCCAGGGCTCAAACGGGGGGTCTCCCACATCCCAGAGAATGGCCTGATGACATGAGGCTACCGACTCCTTGGGGGTCTCTCTCAGCTTGGGAGTCCCGTCCTGCAATGGGAACGCATACACAGCCCCCAAAAGGCTGGGAAACCTGTCTCCCACCCCCCTCCGGCCTGTCCTAGGTAACCTGCTTGCATGCCTGATGAGACCGGGGTTTTATCATGCCCCCCAAATTGCACAGAAGGCCCCGCCTGGGGCATGCTGGGTCCAGCAGACACGCGGACCTAAGCACAGCAGGGAAGGCACCTCAACGGGAATTCAAAGCTGAAAATCGTGGATTCTCCTGGTGAAAGCACCAGGTCACGGGACTCCTGGGGTTTGACCCCCAAAGCACCTCACTTAGGGACTGGACTAAGGGACTTAACCCTTCTTTGTCCCACCTGGTCTATCTGTGACGTGCCCAGCCCCGATACGACCCCCACTCCCCACAGCTGGCTTCGGAGATCCTCTGCTGAGCGAGGCTACGGTAACCCAGCAAACTCCAATACTATTGACTCGACTCGGGCTTTCGGGAGCCGCATCAATGTTCCCTGGCACAAATTTCTTGTCATTGCTATTTCAGTCCAGGCAGCGTCTCTGCACAGCCAGGAGAGGGGAGCATCTCGCTGGCGGCCGCGAGCAGATGAGGTTAATTTGGGCCCAGCCCCTGCCAGGCTGCAGCTGGAAGCTGGATGCATGGGATGCATTTTCTCCCTTCCCATTTGGGGGCTGGGGGCCAGGCAGGGTTAGGTCTGGTTCCCGGCTGTGGGCAGCCCTGGAGTGCTACCCCAGCAGCCACGCAATGTGGCTCAGACGCTGCCACGGGGGCTCTCCCAGGCAGGCTGGGCAGCTCTTCCAGAGAAGGGGCAACGATCCCCTGCATTTAGCATCACAGGAAGCTGCTGGGCCCAGCCTTTGGCTGTCTAATTATACACATTATATTGCCAATAGCTTTTGGGCCTGCTAATGGTGTTACTGGTGTTATTCTTCTAGTTGTTAATTATAACTGATGAGTTTGGGACGCCGTCCCAGTTTTCATCTGTAATTGCTCCCCGCGTTCCCTGATGACGGCGATTCAGCAGAAACGCTGCAGTCGCAGACGGAGACGCTGGTTTTCATCCTTCCTGCCAAAGGCGATGGTGCGCGTTGCAGAACGGCTGCCACGTCCCACCCCAGAGGTGGCTGCATTCCAGCAGCGCACGCGTGAACCTGCCCTGGGCCCGGACACAGCACGATGCCACCGTCCGTGCCTCGCCTGATGCACGTTTGGGGTTTAAATCTCCTGTCTTTGGATGGGTTAAGCTGACCGTAAGTCACAGGCATAAGAGCCTCGCGGGAGCCGGTCTGCAGCGCAGGAGTGTCCTTGCAAAAGTCTGCAGCACGGGATGCGATGAAAATGGGAGCGGGGATTAGAGGAAACCGGTGGGTGAGTGGCTGCTCATCCTCTGCTATCATGACACCCTACGCAGGCCTGTTCACTTTGTTTTCCCAGCAGAAGCTGTGCCTTAGTTATTTGGAAACTGGTTTTCAGCAGAACAGCTGCTCAAGTAGCCTCGTACACACATTAGAGTCTATTTGCACTTAAAAGAAGTGGGAGGTATTAAATCAGCCTCTGTCCAGATAGTCATTGTATAAACAAGGGCTGTTCATCCTACTTGATAGCAGAGATAGCAGGAGAAAGGAAAACAACCAGCCGTGTCCAGGCCGACCTGACACAATTCCTTTGAGGTCTGGAGGGAGGGAGAGAAAAAAGAAACAGCCCCTCCGAGTTCAGGACTTCCTGGGCTGGCGTCTGGCTTTGCTGCACTGGGGACTTTCCATTTCGGTCTCTGTTTCTGCAGAGATTTGCTCCGAGGCACCTGGCTGGCTAATTTGCAGCGTAGAGTCCATTTTAGAGATGGTTTCCAATACTGTTTACCAGGGGCTAGAGGAGAGCGAGGAGCCGGGACAGCTGGGCACAGCACGGGGTCTCACTTTGGGTGCCCCGGGTTCAAACAGCCCGGCTCAGGTCACAGGGGAAAGTTTCAGAGGCTAGCAGGGAGAGACCCCTGCCCGCGTGCAAAGCCCAGCGTATCCGCCGGGCAAGCGGGCCAGATATGCCTAGGACTGGGGGAACGGGTCTGGCAGTGATGCCCTGGGCCAAGCGGGTGCAGGACAGCCCTCTGGGCTCCCCTGCCATTCCCCCAGGGCTGGATGGAGCCCGCACAGTCGCCCGCCCACCTGGTTGCACAGCAAAGGCTGCGTCGCCTGGTTCCCAGGGCTTCGCTGCACCCTCAGCCCTGTCCCCGGGGACCTGCGATGTTGGGAACGTTTGCGACACGTGGGGGAGAAACACAGGCCTGGCTTCATACAGCTGCAGTGTGTGGACGTGAGATGCAGCAACCGACTTTGCCCGAGCTTTGCCCCACTCATTATCTGCTCCCACCGCCTGGCTACAGCAGCCTCGGGGCTACTCTAATTTATGCCACCTGCCCACTTCCCCATGGGCCACACACCAGAGCCGCGGGGCGGAGGCAGCCAGGTCCCATCCCTTCCTCTCCTGCTTTTAGCCGAGCAGAGAGTTGCACCAAGCCCTGGCATTTTGCTTCATGCCATAAGGTCGCCTTTTCACAGGCATCCGGCCCTACGCCAGGCCCTGGTCCTGCTTGCACCACCCGGCATGGCCCAGTCAAGCCATGCCGCTTGGTTTTGCTCCGAAATGAAGCACGGGGCCGGCTGCACCATCTCTGCACCCCAGGAAGCACCGAGGAGACCCAAGGTCAGGCGGCGCAGATTGCTCGCCCCAGCGCAAAGCCAGGCATTTGTGAAATTTATGAGTCCGAGAGCGCAATAAGAAACTGTTTGCAGTTGACTTCACTCACCACTTCCTCTCGGCATATTCATTTCTCCCAGCAGCCTACTTATCTTCCTTTTGGAGCCGTTCCCACCGTTACTCCAACCCGATAGGGCCGTATCTCGAGCAGGCGAAAGCATTCAGCACCGTGACTGCTACGGAGTTGGCTCGCTCGCTCGCGCAAGCACTTGCGAGTTGTTCTTTGTGGCTAATCAAATGCCAAAACAGCCCACCCCTGTGACTTCCAGGCCCTTCGAGCAGGAAGATGCTCCCCAGCAGTGCGCGAGCGCACGGCGCGTTCGTCTCCGTCGACGGCTGGGATCGGCTTTGGCGATGCTTCGCTTGGAGGTCCCTGTTTCCAGAAGCAGGGCTGCCTTCCCGCTGCCTTTCCAGCGCCAGCGCTTCCACCCACCTCTCTGTGGTGATGGATACGGTTTCTCTCCGGCAACAGGCAGTGGAGGGCATTGCCGATGGGAGTGGGGGGCAGGCTCGCCCCTCTCTGCCAGACAGGCCCCTCCACGGCTCTGTTTAAATGCTTCTTAGATGCTGTAGAAGCAGCGGCAGCAGCCCCCCCGCGCCGCCAAATGCCTTGCCAGGCGGGTTAAACCGGGTATCGGGGCTGCTGGCACGTCCCCACAACCTGAAAACTCCCAACAGCTCCGTGGACGAGACGATGCTTCCAGCCGCCGCTGCTTTGGAAATGAAATATTTTCCTCTTCGGAAGCCTTGAATCGAACGTCTGCCTGGGGTGGGAAGTGCGGGGGCTGCTGTCCGCCTCTGACCCCCCAGCACCGATGGAGACAGGCGTGCCCGGCAGTCGGGGAGATCCGAGAGCCAGCCCGGCTTCTCTTGCAAGCGGGATGCAGAAGCATCAGCGAGTCTCGGGGCTCATTGCTGTGGGCCCCGTCTCCTTGATTCCTTCTTCTGGAGGCCTGAAAACATAGAGCCAAGGACCACGGGGGCAGAATAATCGTGTCCTGGTCCCCATCCAACATGCCGTGCGGCCTCCAGTGCTTTTGTGCCCCAGCATCCCCGTGCGTTTCAGGGTTCGTTACATTAATCTGCCTCTCGGAGGCATTGCCAGGCCCAACCCCAGATCAGTCAGCATGTGGGTCTCGCAAACCAGCCCGCTCGGGGCTGCAAACATATTGGCCCCGCGTACCGCTCCGACCTGCCCTTTTCAGTCTCCGTCCTTGGAGGTTTTTAAGCCCCAGGTAGACAAAGCTTTGGCTGGGATGATTTAGCCAGTCCTGCTCGGAGTGGGGGGTTGGGCTAGATGTGACCTCCCGAGGTCCCCTCCAACCCTCATGTTTTGGGGGGAACGCATCTACACGTGCGCTTTAATGCGCATTAACCTGTTTCGGCGCACATTACATCGTCACTAAAACCCCAGGCTATTTAGCTAATGTGCATTGAAATAGGCATTAAGCATCACTTCAAAGCCGTGCTCTTTGGTTCACGCACATTAACACAGGCTACCTCACGATGGAGGGACTAGATTTAATGCGCATTAACTAAAGTGTGTTCATGCACATGTAGACATGCCCTATGATTCGGTGATTAAGCATCACTCCAAAGCCGTGCTCTTTGGTTCATGCACATTAACACAGGCTAATGAGCACATTCCTACTACCTCACGATGGAGGGACTAGATTTAATGCGCATTAACTAAAGTGTGTTCATGCACATGTAGACACACTCTACGGTTCAGCCATTCTTTTGCCCTCCGGTGTCTCCCAGACAGCCCCGGTGGGGCGGTGACAAATAAGAGGCGGTGTATACCGGGCTGCACACTAGAACGGACGGAGGCCTTTCATCTCTGACATGCACGGAGCCGGAGCCCGGGAAATTGCTGCCAGTTTGCTTTTAAACAAATGAATGGATGTCAGTGTTGGACCGCCCCTCGGGACAGAAAGCCGCAGCCTCCGAGCGAGCATGGCAGGAGGGCTGACACTTGTCAGCTTCAGCGTGCAGCGGGGCGGGGGGAACGAGCAGGCCTCCTCGAGGAGGCTGACGTGCGTGTCTGTGTGCGTGTGCAGAGGAATGTGCAGCGCCCGGACATCGGGCCAATCCTCGGGGGCCGCCGCATCACTTTGGGGCTTTGTACGCTAACTGGAAAGCTTTCGACTCTGCTTTGCACCCTTTAGAAAGAGCCGATCCGCCGCCCCGGGCAGGCGTGGGCTGGGCTTGTGGATAACAGAAGCTGCACTGTGGGGTTTTGGACCAGACGGAGCCTTTCCGCACACAAGCGGGGAAGGCCACTTCAGAGGAGCTGACCTCCGTGCCAGCACATCAGCATGGCAAAGCCCGGTGGCGATTCCTTTGCCAGACTTTGGTTCTGGCCCATTTGGACACATCCAGTCGTGAGCACGTCGGCCATAGGGAAGGCCCAGCCTCAGCCCCAGAAGCGCCACGGGGCCCAGAACCACTTCCCATCCCATCACTGCAGCTCCTGATGGACAAGCTGAGCCAGAAGGGAAGTCCCGGGTCACGCCATGACCTCGTGGGAGCCCCGGTTCCTTTCTGTAGTAGAAAGGGTGTGGGTGAGTTTTTAATTCGATGGTTTGGCCTTCCCCAGAGACATCAGCCCCGGTGCCCAGGGGTGCAGGCATCCTGCCAAGCGACTGCAACGTGGACAGGCCTCCCCAGGGGCTTGGTCCTGGCCGGGGAAGGGTTTCTCTGTAGCTGGTCTCGCCGGCAGAGACAGGCCCGTGCCCGGGAATGAAACCGCACTGCTTCATGGCATCGCTGGCCCCAGGCCATTAATTATCTCCTTGGTGTCGGGCTGGAGCATCCACCAGGCTGGGAGCGCCTGGCTCCGGCTCCCCGAGTCCTGGACCGCGTCACGGCTTGGGGCGGATGCCTCCCTCCGTGGCTGGTGGAAGAAGCAGCCACAGAGCCCTTGTGCCAGCCCAGGAGCGGTCTCTCCGAGCAGCAGAGCGATGCCCATGCCTCCCAGCTCTCTGCCCGCGGCTACCGCCGGCACGGCCGACTCCGACGAGGTGTCCGACGTGCCCGGTCCACCGGCTGCACCCGGGGCTGTAACCCCTCGCCCTACCTCCGCGTCCACCCGAGAGGCTCATCCTTCCTTAAAATAGCTCCGTATCATTAGTCCCGTTTAATTGAAGGTGTTTCGAACGCGAGCTCCACAACACACAGACCAAATAGAAAATGACATACCGTCAAATTAATACCCCCAAACCATGATAAATGGCTGGCTAGATGATTAATGCTTCTATTTCTTGTTTTAAGAGAGAAGGATGCAGCTCGGGCCTAGCATTTATCTGCGTTGTCTGAGAAAGGTCATCGGTGTCCCTGAAATAAATAGGAATATTACCCTAGTGTTACGGCTTTAAATATACCGCTCGTGGAAGCACCAGGGCCCGTGCCGGTCTCTCTGGACTGCGGGCCGAAGGCAGGGAAGTTATGGGGCTGAGTTATCATCGAGTGGAACAGCTAAATAGGAAAAACGAGATCAAAATGCCATCCCAGGCCTCTGTCAGCGCAGGACGCCTCCCCGTCTCTTCGTCACCGTGGGCAAAGCCAATAACGACCCAACCGGAGGTCTCCTTAGGCTCCAATTATTATTGACAGCTCGGCCTGTCTCAGAAAATCATTCCCCGATGATACGTCTGAGGAAATTGGTTGTCAGGAAATAATTCATCGGATTGGATTTTTGACATCTGAGAGAACGCGCCGCTCCGCCGGCTGCTTTATTAAATCATTAAAAGGCATTTCTTTAATAGCTCCAGAACATGAACTTTTCATGCGGAGGCGTCGAGAGCTCGCCGCGCCGCGCCTCGAAACGGCGCGCGTTCTCTTTTAGGTGCAAAAAGTAGCCTGGCGCAGAAGACACGGCGCGTAATTAGAGATCATTGGCGTGCGCACGTGTGGGGGCATGTGCGAGCGTGCAAAGGCGCGTGCATGGCATGAATACCGGCACATCTCTCTCTGAACCAGGAACGGAGCGCCCCGGTCCGGCCCTTGCTCCGGCGGATGGAGCTGGGGGCTCGTCTCCTGCAAGCGAGCCCATCCCCTGCGTGAAGGGGAGCTGGTAAATGCAGGCGCTCGTTAGCGCCGCTCTCAGCCAGGCCACCTTGCTTCCTGATCAAACCCTCGCCGGGCCAAAACACCGAATCAAGGAGGCATGCAACCCCTCCGCCTTCGCCGGCACGGCCCAGGACGTCCCCTCCCTCACCCGCTCCAACAAGCGCACGTGCCGGGAGAGCGGCATTCCCAATTTAGCAGCAGGAAAACATTAAACCACGGGAGTCAGGGTGGTGATTGCAAAACACCTTGTCCTGCTAGAACAGGAGGCTGCGTCTCCCCCCTTGCAGCCCCCGCAGGGAAAGGAGGCAGCCCCTGGGCTGAGGTGCAGAGGGAGAAGAAAGGTGGGGGGGAAAGAGCCCCTTTTTCTAAGCTGCCCCCGGCCATCTCCATAATTCAGAGCCCTCTCGAGAGCAGAGCTGCCCCCCATCCGGGCTTTCGTGGCGACGGAGCGTCCTCCCGGAGAAGATGCACAGCGCACGCGGCGCCCGAGAGCCCGGGAGAAGGCACGGTGCTCGTCCACATCCCTGGCAGCATCACAGAGCCTTTTTTTCCAGGCTTGCAGGGGCTTCCGGGAGCAGCTTGAAAGAAGATCCCTGCGTGGATGTACAGCATCGCCTCCCCTCGTGCTGCCTCGCTGGCTTCACGTTTCTTTTAAGTTGTCTTCTTAGAACATTTTTACAAGGGTTTTCTCCCCGCCCCCCGTGGCTTGAAGCAGCTTTTTTCTCCCGAGATGTGTGGAGACCTGGAGAGGAAATAGCAGGAAATGACACCCCCTCCAAATCGCCCCTCTTCTCGCCCAGGTGGCATGGGAAGAGGGGGCAATTTGGAGGCGGCGTCATCTCCTGCTATTTCGCTGGCCCGGGGCCTGCTCTTTCCCAGACCGCCGTGCCCCATCGGACCCGGGGCTGGGCTCCTCTCTGATGCCAATGGCCGGTGCCCGAATCCAGCAGAACACCAAAGCGGGCAGGAAACACGAAGCGCGGCATCGAGACTGGCTTTTATTCAGCCCGTAACTGGAGATGGCACAACGCAATCCCTCCCTCACTGCCTGGTTATGGAGAGGGCAGGGAAGGGGTCTCAGAGGCATGGAAGTTTAAGACTCGCTTTGAGTTTCGGCAGCCGGCCCAAGCTGCCCCAGATGTGAATGGGACCCTGGCTCTTGGTACTGGGGAGCCAGTGGGGTTCGGACTGATGCTGGCTCCATCCCTCCCTTGCATGGAAGCTGCCGGTCCGGGGAGTCAACACCTGGGAAAGGACTGCTGTGGCCCCTCTGCTTTCCCGGGGCCAGGGGCAGGTGTGATGCCTTGTGTTGTGTCAGGGTCCGTGGTAGTTTTATGCAGAGTTTGCATGGTGAATTTGGAGCTTGATGCAGAGTTTGGATGCTGGATGTGTCTCACGTAGTTTGGACAGGGGGGATCCTGCGCAGGGGTTGGACTCGACGTGCCGTCTGCAAGCCCCTTGCTTCTCTGTAGAGCCGGTGAGATCCCTGCAAGCAGCCCGTGTGCATTTGTTCAGAGTAAACCAGCATCACTTCCTCCTCTGATGGGAGAACTCATCCGATGGGTGGTTGTGGGGAAAGCAGGGGACGCAACCGACCTGGGCTACAGGAAAGCTTTCGACACCGCCTTGCATGACGTTCTCATCAGCTGGGGAAACGCGGTGCAGACAGAGCTACCGTGAGGTGGACACAGCATCGGGCGAAGAACTGCAGACAAACTGGCGGGAGGTCACAGGCGGGGAGCTATTCTGGGATCATCGTTGCTTCATATTCGTATTTGTAATCCGGTGCAGGAATAGAGACTCTGCTGCTCTAGGCTGCACGTGACAAAAACCAAAGGCCTTGGGGCACGGGGTTTAATTCAATGGGGTCTTGGTTAACTGACGAGCCCGCAAAAGGAAGTTCAGCAGAGACAAATGCACGGGGCTGCACGGAGGGAAGGAAACCCAAAGGCACGCACGTGTGCAGAGTGGGGTGGGGGCTAGGCAGCAGCACTGCTGAGAAGGACCTGGGGGCCACAAAGCATCCCAGACCCATAAGCAGTCAGTGCCGCTGCATTTGGGGTTGCATGTAACAGAAGCCCAGTAGGCCCGACCCGGGAGGTGACTGCGCCGCTCCTCCAAGGATGCCGAGAGGCTGAACGGGACGCAGAGACAGGCTGCGAGGATGATAAAAGTCCAGGAATGCGAGCTGTCCGCGGCAGGCGGGGAGAGCTAGGTGTGTTTAGTCTGGAGGAAAGGAGATTAAGGAGGAATGAGATAGCAGCTTGCACATAGTTGAAAGCCTGCCATGAAGAAGAGGGAGAACAACTGTTCCCCCCGGCCGGCCGCGAGGGCAGGGCGCGAGGCAGCGGGGTTGAACCGCAGCGGAGCAGATGATGCTCAGATCCCAGGAGAAACTCCCCGGCTGGAAGAAGGGGAGGAGGAAGGAGTCAGCTGCCCTCAAAGACAAGGGATTGTCCTTTATGGGAGGGCTCTGGGGCAGGCATCTGCCGAGGGGAGCTGAAGGCGTGCTCCCACCCCTGCACGGGGAGCCGGGTGCAGGCATCCATTGTGCTCCCGGCCTCCTGGCACCGGGCTTCGAGGAAAGTCCCTGAGCGCAGCAAGTCCCAAATCAACCGGAAGCACTGAGCAAGGGGCGTTTGCAGCATGGGAGGGGGCAGGGGCTGGGGCAATCGGTGAAGGACCAAGGGGGCTGCAGCTCCTGCACGGCCGCTGTCGCTGCCTCGTGGCCCTCCCGTCTCAGGGGCAGAGGATGGCACAGGCAGCCGGGTCCCTTGGTACGTGTCAGCCTCGCTAAGGTGCTTCTCTGCACCTCCTTGCCTGGCTGCAGCTGCATGCCACCCTGGACCGGGGAGCTAGAACAGGCATCTTTTGGATGCACCGGGCCACCAGCTCCTTGCTACAGCCAGCCCAGCATTTCTGGTGCTCTTGGGCAACCCTGCAGCTTCCTTTCCTTTCAACCACGAAAGATGCATGTGAGAAGAGGGGAATCCCAAGCCCGGCATTCGCCGGGCTCCCGTCCTGTGCACCAGATGTGCTTTGCGAGCACCATCGCTCAATTTCTCTCTTTGAGTCATCGCGTATCCTGTGTAACGCAGCGACGAGGGCGCGAGGCGCAGGCTGGAAATTCCCTAAGTACGCGGGGTTCAGAAAGTCATGCCAGCAACTTGATGGCTGGGGAGGGATTAACCGGGGGGGGTGGAAGAGGCATTTGCTTCTAGGTCATCCGCTCAAATTTCCCCTCCGCCGACAGCGGCTGCAATCTGCAGTTACCTGATGCTGTCTGGTGACGGGTAGGAAAGGAGCCACGCAGGGGTAGATCCAGCAAAGCATTTCAGCAGGGGAGTCAATGGGTCGACTTGGATCTGGGGGTTAATACCAGAGACCAGGCAGGTTTCACAAAGGAGCATGAAGGTGGCTTTGTGGGGGTTGTTTAAATCTGGAGACGGGCAGACCAAGGCGGGATTTGATAACAGCCCTGAAATACCGGGAGGGGGATGACAGAGAGCATGGAGATGGGCTTTTCTCTGGGGCCGAGAGGGGCAGAACTAGGAGCAATGGGGGAAATTCGGGTTGGAGATGAGGTGGTCAAGCATGCAAACAGGCAGTAGGGAAGCAGTGCAATTAGGGAAGTTTGGATAGACACGCGCCTGGGCGGGTTTAGTTACGGGCATTCCTGCCTCTAGCAATGGGCTGGACTAGATGTGACCTCTTGAGGTCCCTGATCGTATGATGCACCCAAAATTCAGCCAGGTAGTTCAGCAGCCCTGACCCCAGCAAATGCATCTACCAGCTGCCACGAGCAGCCTGGTAGCATGCTGCCACGTCCCTAGCCGTGCACATCCCGTGCTGACCATGCTGTGCGCGTGTGCGATCCACGGCGCTCTCGTGGCGGCACGGGCCCATCCTTACATTCAAGACTGTTGGCTCCTGTTGGGTTCCTGAGCTCTGTCCCCTTCTCTCACCCTTTTTGGGGATGCCTGACTTGGCCTGGGACACTGTAAGAGGACCCGAAAGTTCAGCAACAAGTTACCAGGCTCGGGGCAGCCACCGCTGTCTGGGCTCTTCTGAGCAGAGGGTGCATGTCTCTGCGAAGTCCAGGACTCGAAGGTCAGGGAAGCACAGAAAAGCAGGAGGTCACACCTAATCCGAGCTGCTGCTTGGGGCAGGACCAGCCCTATCCGAAGCATCCCAGACAAGTGCCTGTCTCTCTTAACACCGCAGCACAGTGCCTTGACCTGCCTGGATAAAGGGGGACGAGGGCCCAGCCCATGTCCTGCCATTGCAAGGGCAGCAAGTTGTTAAAATACATGCAGAGATCCCCAGAAGAGGCCATGCTAGAGAGAAAAGATTAAAAAAAACCCCACTGGCCATGCTGATCTGAGCACAGGGCCACGCGGCATCTATGTGACAAGACCCTCCAGCCAGGACCCTCTGGGTTGGATACGTCCCCTTTGGCTCCAGATCTTTGAAGGCATTCAGGGTCCCCCGAAGGAGGCCTGTAGTGACCCGCGAGGGGCTGAGCCGGGTCCCTGCAGGGATCAAAGCCCCAGCGGGTCTCTGCCCCTGTTGCCACACCTCATCTGTCCCGACACACCTGATCCAGCGTGCAAGACCGCTCTACCTGGCACGGGCCCGGAAATGTGGCAGCAGGGTCGTGGCAATTTAGACTGTCACCATCCCCTGCCGGATTTTCGGACCTGGCAGTCTTCACAGGCTGGATCTGACCCACGGGCCGGGCGCTGAGCACCCCCGGTTTAAACAGGTCTCTAATGGAAGAGCTTGGGCTGCAGCAGACCTGAGCGCTGAGACTCGGAGCTGCCGCTGTATTTGGCTTTCCAGCTGGGTTGTTCGTGCAGCAAGCAAGCCATCGGGAGAGCCAGCGCCCGATGGGCCGAGAGCAGGTTTCCCCAATGCACCCTCCCAACGCTGCCCTGGCATCTCACACCCAGCAAAACCCCTACGTTCACTTGCACCCACCTGGTTTCCAGACACAGGCGGTGCAAACACGGGATGTAACGGAGAGGCCGTGAGACCCGCCTGGCGAGCAGCGCGGGAGAGCTGAGAAGCCACGGGGGCTCTGCTGTCCCACCTTTCCCGTTCCCCCCCGGAGACTGCAGCTCATAGAAGGGGTCACGGCGTCCAGGGCGAAGCTGTCTGGCCCGTCATCTCCTTCCAGGGAAGCCCGCCAAGCCCCGCGCTGTTTGCAGACCATGGATCGGATGTAGGGACCAAAGGACCATAGGCACAGCTGCCTGGGGAAGACGCGGGATCTCTTCCAGGAGAGGCTGCCGGGAGAGGACGGATGGACGTGGGCCTGGGGTGGGTTGGGCATGGGGCGTCCTGCAGCCGGGGGCTGACCCAGAAGAGGATCTTGGTGTCTATAGCAATGCACCAGGTAGGGGAAAGGACCCCGAGCAGGTTCGCTGGGAAGCTGGCCCTAGGGACCGTTCCCAGCTGTGCTACGGGCACAACAGGCTCTCGCAGTCCAGCACGACGCAAGGATGGGCGAGACCCTCCTCCTGCACCCCCGGTGCCCCCATTCCTGCCTGCCCCGAGCCCGGGGAGGGGCTGAGCACCAGCCGCGGCGTCGGATGCGTTTCTGACGCTGCCCAGGTGCGGCGGGGAGGGACGAGGGAGAGAGTCAACCCTAATCGCTCATTATAAACTGTGCGTGTGGAAGGGCTGATTCAGCTCTGTGCGAGAGGTCAAATTCCAGCACGGCTCCCAGGGCCGGCCCACAGCCACCCTGGCTCCAAATCTAGACTACCGGTTTCCCCCAATACTCATTTTACTTGATGCTGAATTAGTCCACTGAGACTTGAGGCAGCCCTCATTAGACTAAAGGCCCTCTCCTCAGGAAAACCAGCTCTTGGCTTTCACTTGTGTTTTGACTACACAAAAATGCTGAAGTCATTCTTCTGCAGAAAAGAAATGAGAAAGGCCGCAGCGAGCCGGGGCGTTTCGAAAGCTAAGGATCCCTAAGCTCCATCCCAGGAGGTTTCTAAGACGAGACAAAGCTGGACGAGATGCGACCCCGCAAGGTCCCGTCACACCCTCATTTTCTGTGAATCCTTAATCTCTGCATTCCTCCTGTGAATCACGCTTGCACACTTCATAGTGCTAACACGGGCACCCCGTGGCCCCCTTGAAAGGATCTCGTGGCACAAAGAGTCGGAGTTAGCCACGTCAGTGTGAAGCCAAGTAGAAGGCAGGCTGGGTTTGCACCTTGTAGACTAACCCAAGTAGGTCTCTATTGATGAGGTGATAGATTAAATGAGATGGATCTACTTGGGTTAGTCTACAAGGTGCACATCTACCCTGCCTTTTACCCTGGCATTGCACAAAAGGGCAAATATTGTGGCGTGTGCATGTATTAATCGCTAAGGTGCCAGGCAGTCCGTGTCCCACCGAGGTCTCTCCGACTCACACGGGGTGAAGTGATTAGTGACTTGTTTAACTGGTGCCTTGAACGGAGTCGGGGAGCTGAACTGGTGCCCGAGCACAGCGTCCCTCGCGTGCGATGGTCCCCACAGTGGGCCGTCACCCGGCGCCTGCTTCCCAAACCGTTGCAGGGATTTCCTTTTCCTATATTTGACATCTGTGGCCTGCCTTGGAGGAGAATGGAGGCTTCATTAATCAAATCTCTCCTGAAATGAGATGGGCGGTTTCTGCTAATCGAGCACAAAGCACTAAATCACGGGCCGTGCGGCTCTCCGGTTTCTATTGCAAGGAATTACACCTCAATAAAATTAACCGGTATGAATCTTAAAGATTTACACGGTGCTTTTCTAACAGGTTTCAGTATATTTCAATAGTTAATAAAACCAAATGCCGCTTTGTGTAAAAGGTAATAGATTACAATCGAGGGTCTTTTACTAGCACTCAGTGTGTTCGTCTAACACCTAATACGTTCGAGCTCGAAGCTTATGAAAAGCACTTTGTGGAGATTAAAAGCAGATTTATCACAGATGTGCCTCGACATTGTACTTGGCTTGAACCATTGGACTCCTGGAGTTTAAAGGTTAGACTTTAATGACTTCAAGGAAGCCAGTTGCTTTTTTCAAGCTTTACATATCCAGCTAAGACACTACTGCCCGTTGCAAAACAGGAAAGGGTTTTTAAGAACTAGTCTCGAAGGTCTGAGTTTCGCCCTTCGGTGTCTGGTTTTTTATAATCGCTTTGAAACAACCGTCGGGCTGAGCTGCTATTTTAGCCCGCATGCAAATTGCAACAAGCTATTTGCTAGATGAAAGCATTTCCTTGTCAAATTTGGTGAGAGTGTTTTGGTTGCATGGCAGCAGGGCCCCGCTCTTAACACGATGGTAGCAATTACCTGATAAATCGGCTAATTGATTATGTAATTCATGCTCGTACGGGACCCTACCTGTGTCAGCAAGCTAGAAAGGCTGGCGAGTGTTATTGATTGCGTACGGAAACTGCACCAGGACACCTTGTCCTGTTCACGGGGAATGATTAACCACGCAGCTCGCCAGCCCGCAGCCCAGACCCTGGGAACCGGAGACGGAGGAGGAACAGGCAGCGCCACGAGGTCTCCCCTGCGGATCTAATTTAACCCGGACCTAGCTCAGAGCAGACGCACTTCGGGGGCCTGCAGCTGGCGACGGGCGTTTACAAGGGCTTGCAAACGCACAGGAGTCAGTGGGAGCTCGGCATGGCACCCACGTGCAAACCCGCTACGCACCCATCTGTACGAGCAGGTGCCCAAATGCCCGCGGCGCCGAGTGCAACGGCGAGCTGTAAGGGTGAGGCCCGGGCTCCGCAAGGTCCCGCGCCCAGCTCAGCTCCGTGTTCCTTCCCGCGACTCGGTTTACCCCCCTGAAAAGGGAGGGATGGGCTGAGACATACGGGCCTGTCCCTGCTGCCCAGGAAGTGGCGTGAAAGCGGAGCGAGGAAGAGCAGGGGCTCCGTTTGCTTTTAAACCGCGCTGCAATCCTCAGACAAAAGGTGCCGCAGGTGCTGTCGCGGTTATGAGCGTCCGGGCCGGGAGAGCACGCAGAGACCGACCGCGCTCCCGCCGGCACAGCCAGCCCTTCAAAACATCGTGCCCTACCCGGGCGTCCTCATGTGCCCTGCTGCCCATGGTTTTGGGCAGGTTATTTTAAACTTTGCCACCTGCCCGAAAATGCCAAGGGCAGCCTTGTTCTGCTCGTTTCCAGAGGGGCCGTCCGGGGACAGCGGCAGCGTCAAGCCCGGCAGAAAGCAAACGGGCATCGGAGAGACGCCACGGCACGGCCTGACCCGCCGAGCGGCTGCAGAAATAGTCGAGGCCGTACGTGGACCTGAGCTGTGATGATTCCTAGGAAATTCCTCCTTTCGTTGCTTCATGGCACCTCTGAGAAGCCTCAGCCACCGTGCCGATGAGTCAGTTGGGGAACAAGTCTGGAAAGAGTCATTGTGGCTCGGGGTCCCGAGGTCAGGAGCACCTCTAGCCAGCTTCTGCCTGGAAAGCCTCTCTGCAGGGCTCCCCGGGGCTGGGGAACGAGCCAGTGTCATCTGGGAAGAGGCGAGTGAATTAGAAACCCCCTGATTGTGACCCGGACGACTCCTCCCGTGACTCACTGTGGCTCCCGGCGCCTTCCTGGTCTTGGCTCTCCATCTGCAAAGAGGCCATTATTGATGCCGTTGCTTTGCTGAGCTGTAGCGAGACGGAATAAAGCCATGTCTGCAGTGCTCTGTGCGTGCTAAGTCCCATTATTATTATTATTATTATTAAGATGGAAGGAATTCCAGCAATGGCTTCAATAGACAGCTTGCGCGGAAGTTCCCGTGTCCTACGTTATTTCACCGGCGATAACGACACGGTATCATAAAGAACGGGCATTGCCTGTAATGCAGAAGAGACAGCATTTGTCACGTGAAGATGAAACCTGGGAGTCGGGGCCTGCTTCTGCTTCTGCTCCTGGGGAAAGCAAGTCACTTGGCAGAGCCAAAGCAATTGCACCCCGCTATGAGCCCAGGCACAGCTCTGGTTTCTTAAAAGCCACCGAATATATGGAGAGAGGTCAGTGCATTTCTCATTGGCACAAAAAGGGACGTTGCTCTCGAGACAGATCTGTCTGCACTGGAAAGTCCCCACACCGTAGGTCCTCTGCAACAGCAACCAGAGGAGATGAGTTAAGACATGAGAGTTCACTGCTGGGGCGACTCTGTCCAGATCTGCTCTGAGCGTCGGCCCTCTGAGAGCGGGTGCCTTGCTAGCCCCGACCTGCTCAGGCATAGACAACCTTGGACACGATGACACTGCCCCCAAGGTCTGAGGGTCACGCTGTCTGTGCAAAGATCAGGCTGTCTGTGCAAAGATCAGGCTGTCTGTGCAAAGATGTCCAACAGGGCCAG
>JAGPOW010003364.1:2186438-2215081 GCA_030014935.1 Caiman crocodilus | reverse complement strand
CAACAGGGCCAGGCTGTCTGTGCAAAAACACCCAAGAGGGCCAGGCTGTCTGTGCAAAAACACCTAAAGGGCCAGGCTGTCTGTGCAAAAACACCCAAAGGGCCAGGCTCTCTGTGCAAAGACACCCAAGAGGGCCAGGCTGTCTGTGCAAGAAGCTGGCTGAGACCAGGACTGGCTGTCGAGGCTTTGCGTTCTCGGAGGGCCCATTCAATCCAGCCATTGGCATCGTCTTGGAGCAGAGCCCCCAGCCAGCCTCAGCAGCAAACAACACTGACTTCTTCTGCCTTCAGGATACTGTGAGCATGGAGAAGTGCCGTGATCCTGTACGGGGGCAGGTAGAAAGCAAGGCGGGCTATGGAAACAGAGCAGAGAAGTGAGAAACCTGAGCCTGAGTTCGATGCCGCAGCCTCTCTGGCAAAAACATTGCCGGCACCTAGGAGGATCGGAGGAAGGTGTTTCTGTGCAGCTGATGGCCGTGGTTTGGGATGGGCGACTTGAAAAGCAACCTCTGTGTTGACCACTGGCCTCTCTCCTGCCAACCCCACCGAGCGGACACCCTCCAGAGGTGAATTCTCGCCGTGGATCATTCAACTCGAAAACCATCCATTTCAATGGAGAACCGTGGCCGGGGCAGGACGGCAGCCTGGCACCAGCCGGTTTTTCACATCTGACCTGCAAGGCTGAGACATCCGAGCCATTGAGCCCCCGGCAGGCAACTCTGACCCCCTCGAAGAGACCAGGTCTCCTGCTCGCCGTCTGAGCGCGCGGTCTGCACGCCCCTGGGGAGAGGCTCCGGGGGATGGAGCAGACAGAAGGACGAGCCTGAACTCCTTAAAAGACCCTGCCCTAGGGCGAGAGGGCACTCGAGAGATGTGGGAACAGAGGCAGGGAAACACGTGCAGGCTTCATCTCGCTCCGTGCATCTCTCCAGCTACCTCCCAAACCCCGTGACCTCCAGGCTGTGCCTGTGGCTTGCACCCACCTCTCTGCAACCACCGTGCAACTGCGCTCACTTATTTTAGCTGAGCTGAAAATGTAACTCTGAGACACTGGCAGGAGGCTGCGGCTGGGAAAATGCACCAGGCTTGGTTTTGCTCAGCTTTTTCTGTGTCTGTGGTTGCCAAAGCTGCTGTCTAGACTACCAGGTCCGATGCCATTGAGTTTTCCACGAACGGGAGCTGAGGGGGGCTCCCTAGCACAGCCACAAGCCAAGGTGCTCTGCTAACACCTGTACCCAGGGCTAATACTGGGTGCACGAGTGTGCACAAGTGTGAATGGGGCGCAAGGGGCTCCATTAGAAGCAAAGAGCTCGCATCCCAAAGGGACACGGCGCAAAAGTGCAGCACCAGCTTCATCAGCTGAGGGGGGAGCGGGGGGAGAAAAGGGGCCAGAGCAAGGACTGGGGGAAAAGGCATCTTCCTGGTGGGAAAATGGATGGGGAATCTGTGCCCGCCTCGGCCTGGCGGGATCCTCCTCTCTAAGGAGTGCAGCTTCCCTAGTGCAAGCCCCGCTGCTTTTTAAGGACACCTAAAGCTGCCGAAGCCCCACTTTTCTGCAGCTCCCCGTCACCGAGGGGGCGTCTGCAAACCGCCCCCCGGCCGCAGCTGCCTGGTTTGCTCAGCGGCCTGCCCCAGAAAGGCAGCGCGCGGCCCCGGAAGGACGTCGGCGCCGAGAAGCAGGTCAGAGCGGCGAGAACAAGGAAGTTCGCAAGCTGCTTTCGTTCGGTTTTGCTTCCTCTTCTCCTTCTCGCTAGTCCGGAGGGGCTTCGTAGGCAGCTTCCCGGAGACGCACACGCTCGGGGGACAAACCCCGCGCAGGATATGCAGGGCAGAGTGGCTCGGACCCCTGGGTCCGAGTCTGGCACAGCTGGGCAGCTGTTTCCTGGGCATCCCCCTATTCTCCTCGGCCATCTGGCACGTCTGTCCCACCACGTCCCTGTCCTGATTCCACCGTAGGCTTTCTTTTTTCAAACACCAGATGAGCCTTCCTACGTCCTCGCGAATGCGTCATCCAGGCAGCTAAAAGCGAGTCGTGGCCGTCGGGTGAACGAAGTGGGGAGCCAACACGCGCCCTGCCCCTGCGCAGGGAAAGCTCCCGAGGTCGCGAAGCACGGCGGAGGCCGTGGGAGGATGTCTCGCTCCCCTTTGCACGCTGGAGTGTAACTCTGGATGGAGATGGGCACCCGCTCCTCCAGGGGCATCAGGCAGGATGCAATTATTCTGCAAACCCAGGGAAGCTCACTCCAAGCAGAGTGATGGTCTGATGATCTCACGAGGTCCCTTCCAGCCCAAAACGTCTGTGAGTCTGTTTTAAATGATCCAGGGGAGCCCGTCTGCCCCACCGGCAAACAGTTCCCACGAGGCTTATTCCCCATCTCACAGCCGCCGCAGCTCCCCCACGGTGCTTTTGCACCGTAGATCTCCAGGTGCTTTGCACACGGGGGTAAAGGGGTTAGCCCAGATTCTGGGAAACCGAGGCACAGAGAGGTGAAGGAACTTGACTGAGGCCATGCTATAGGCCAGTGGCAGAGTCGGGAAGGGAAACCAGGCCCCAGTCACTGGGTAACTGTCTTGCTGCCCCTCGGACAGGGCTGGTTAGGACCCAGACAGTATACGAACGGTTCTGGTGCAATTACAGCCCACTTCAGGGGCTTAAAATGCTGGCATTCAGGTTGGACATCCCAGCACCAGTCCCTGCTGAGAGTGTCTTGGCTGTCTGGGATGAGGAGACGCGCAAATAACCCTCTACCCCATATCCGAGACAGCAAGAAACGCCCAGCATCCTGTACCCGGCACTCAGCAAAGGCGAGGCGGCGATGGTTGAACGGCACATCCCGCCAGAGCGCAAATGCACCCTCCGGCCTCGGTCCCAGCCGGACGCTCTAGCGACCCGAACGCGAGAGGGAAGAGACAACTTCTCAGGGCAGCTACGAGACATGGGGAAGTCACTGTGGACAGGGCACTAAAAGCATCAGCCCCGCACCTGGCAGCTGTCAAAGAGGCACACAGCATTAGGCATTACTGAGAAGGGAACTGTGCACAAAGTGGAAAGTGTTGGGATGCCACTGTGGAAACCCACGGTTCATCCACCCCTTCAGTGCTGCGCCCAGCTCCGGTCCCCACGGCTCCAAAAGGCACAGAGGAGAAGTCAGGAGGGTCCAGAGAAGGGCAACGAGGATGACGCGGGGTGTGGGGGAGACGTGGCAGAGGCCAGGCTTGCTCAATTTTGAAAACCAGTTGCGTAAGGGGAGGTGGGGGGATGGACGGGTTTACAAAATCCAAAGGGGCGAAGAGAAAGTCGCTAGAGGGATGCATTGTGGACTGTCTCTCGCCAGACACGAAGCAGCGGGCCCGACATTAAATGCTTCGGCAGTCGGTTTAAAGCAAACGCCAGGAAGCTCATTTTCACCCGTTGCGTCGTGTAAGGGAGGGACTCGCTGCCGCCAGATGTGCTGGGAGCTGGGAGTTTAGGTCGATTCAACCAGGGGCTGCACGCGCGCGTGGAGGACGGGGCACGGCCCCTGCATCCCAGCTGCTTGCACTTGATGTACCGGAGGCTGCGAGCGAGCGAGGGCCAGGGGAAAAACCCTGTTTTGCAAAACTCGAGTTGGTCTAATGAAAGATATATCGCCTCTACCACGAGCCCCGATTCATTTGGTCACATCCTATTCACTCGCCCTTTTGCACGAGGAGCTGGCACCCACGTGGTCCTGATGCAGCTCGGATGCATCTGGGGCTCGGCACAAGGAGGGTCGTGGGGCTGGCTCGCGGCTCTGGGCAAGGTCCCGTCTCCCTTCCTCCGTAACCCCTCTGCAAACCCGGTACCACCCTCCAGGGACCAGCTCGGGCTCTGCTGCTGCATGGGAGACTTTCGCTTTGCATCACCGAGAGTACACAGGAGACGCCTCGAGCACCGGCGGACACGGCTTTCGCTGCCCCCCTCCCCAGCTCAGCGGTTGCATCCTGCTGCTGGCAGAGAAGCAAAAGCGGGTGGTGAAAAACATGCAATGACATATGCCCGCGCCGCTATCACCCCCTCTGCTTGCCCAGCCGCCCGGGGGGAGATGAAGCAGGGCAGAGACTCCTGCCCCGGTTTTGGGAGCTACGAAACCAGGCCCCGCGTGAGGACAGTGCTGGGTGGGTGCACGTTTTCTAGCCCAGGCTGTTTGCAGAAAGGGAGAGAGGAAGCCCGCACCGAGCCGGACCCATCGGCTCTGGACGAGGCGGTCAGCGTGCGGGGGCCTGGATTCAAGGCCCTGGAAGGACACGGTGAAGCGGCAGAGCGCCGCACGCTCCAGTTTCTCTCCTGCTTACCTCCTGGGCAGAGACTGGTATGCAAACTCCGCTGGGCTGGGGGCTTTCCCCGTGAAGAAGGGGTTCTCCGGGGGCCGGCACCAGTAATGCCCCCAGGGCTGCGAGCAGCCAGTTTCTAAGCAAATCAGCAGTACAAGCAGTGGCCGTTCCCTGCCGGCATCCATCTCGACGTGTGCACCGGGCAGGGGATCGGGGCCCACGTGCTGCCCGTCGCGGAGGGCAGGCCTTGCACGCGGCACCCGATGCGCCCGTCCCCAGGAGACCCGGTGCGGGAACACAGCCTGGGTCTGGGGCCAGCACCCCTCAGCGGTGAACGTTTGCCCTGGCCGCTTGCTCCCTCGTCTCTGAGATGCCCCGCGAGGAGGTCAGAAGACCCCTTCTCGGAGGCAGACGCCATCGGAAGTCCCCGTCCCGGGGTGCGGAGGGAGCTCGTTCGTGCAACTGGGAATTTGCATCAGGCTGTCCGTCGTTAGGCCGTAGCTCTCAGCTGAGGCGATAGCGCTGGCTAATTTCAGAGGGAAAATTTAATGGAGCCCTCCGTTCCCCGGCAGAGCGTCTCTGACATTTTACAGCCTGCGAAAGTATAACTTAATAACGGGCAGATGCCTGCGTCCCTGCAAGTCCCCGAGGAAACCAAACCAAAGCATTTCTGCTAAGAACAGGTGTTGCGCAGAAGCCGGGAGATGCCGAATCTTCCCCTTCATTAATTACGGTCTTTCTTCCCCGCCCCACCTGCTTGCGCGATGCTCGCTCCTTCGCGGAGGCTTCTCGGGGCTCTGAACGGGGTCGCGCACGGCGACGACGGCTCGCCTACTTCATCCGCGCGCGGTATCGGAAGTGGCTCTTTACAATATCAGCGAGCAAGACGACTTCGGGCCGCATCGAGCACACCTTGCCGAGCAGTTTGACGTCCCGGTGCCACCCACACGAGTGCTTCGGCGCGGGGCTTTACTCTTTTACACAGCCTCCGTAGCCCTAAACTCGACGGTGCACGGTGGCTTGTTAAAAAATACAGCCTCTGCTCTGTTCTGCCCACTTATTACAAACTTAAATAGCCAGAATATGGCAGAGAATAACAGTTAGGAGTCTTGGAGGTTGGCTGTGGCATTTAACTATAGAAAGGTGGAGGGCCTGAAGGGATTTAGGAGCTCAGGGCTGGGTTTTCAAAGGCATTTAGGTGCTGACGGGCACCGAGGAGGGCTTGCCAAAGGGATATGCCTACACTACGGTGTGGCTATGGAGGGACTGGTACCGGTGGAGCAGTGGTTTCCAAATAAGTTTTGCAACGAGGATAGTGTCACCGCCACCCTACTGTTATCCCAGCCAGTCAGTGCAAGTCAGCTCAAGTTGCACTCATGTCTTCGACCGGCGTGGCGGCACCTCTGCACGCCCACCGGCTGAACTCACGTCTGCAAATCCGATTTTAAGCGGCTAACCCTCTGCGGCTCTCCTGACTCCAATACCCTGATGCTGGGAGCCACGGAGGATTCAGTAAGGAAGAGACTGACAGCAAGCACAGCAGCGACCTTCATCTCGCATCAGCATCAATTCAAATCCGGAAACCACCCGGAGACATCTGTGTCTGACGACTCCTTCGTGACTCATGTGAAATTACACCATGGTCGCCGCTCGGTTTTTCGTGGACAGGTGCCTGAAAGCACAGGGAGCCTGGACGGAGAAGATGCATCACCAGCATGACCTATCCGGAGAAAAAGGTTGAATCATATCCCTGGGAAACACCCATGCAGTTGATCCAATAAAAGCTATAGGCCACAGAAGTCCTCGCCGCTGGACTACAAGAGACTATACCAGGGTCGGGTGCTTCTAGCTTGCATCGTTGCACGCGTCCTGATCCCAGACACTGGCTCAACGGCAAGGGGAAGCCCTGCATTGCTGCTGCTGTCTGGGCTGTCTTCTCGCCGCAAACCAGGCCCATCGAGGCCGCCGGCCTGGCACCCGGCTGTTATCGGTGCACCGACCCCCGGACAGCTATCCAGCAATGTGGAAGCTTACGGGGCGGGAGGTGTGCACGCATCGCCGTGTGCCGGAGGACCGACCCGTGCAAGCGGTCGCACGCGCCCGACCTGAGTCACCGCCATCCCCCCAGGGCCACGGAAACTTTTCATCTCCCTTCCTTTTCGGCTGAAATCATTTTGGTCAGAGACGGGAAGTTTCTAGCGCTTTGAAATATAAATGGGGCCTCCTTTATCAATGGCACGCGCAAGGACTTCCAAGTCGGAGGCGGCGGTCACTTTTGAGCGGCAGCGCGTTATCACTGGGAATTGCAGCGCAGCAATCTCCCCTTCGCGCCACCCCAGGGGCTGCGCGCAACGCCGCCGCGCTTAGCATTCGAGCCACGTCGTCCTCGCGGAGGACCCATCAGCCAGATACCTGAAAACACATTTTCAACGCCAGCGAGCAATTGACTTTCAAAGCGGGTGAGGCTTGTCAGTGTGTCTCCTAGGGCAACAAACAAACCCAGGAGAGGAGGAGATCGCCGCGCGCTCGGCAGACGAAGAACGGCACGAAGGGAGAAGAGTCGGGCCGTGTTTTAGCACTCTTCATGGACTTCAATATATTCAGACATGGGAAAAGTTGGGTCCATTTTGCTCCATGGCATCACCTCTCTGTCTTGGTGCCTGGTAGGGCTTTGCAGGGTTGTGGGCGCAGGCGGGGATGGATCCAGAGCGATGCGGTGGAGCGGTTGCACCCCCTTTCATCCCTGCCCCACCCAAAGCAACTCCCGGCAGCGATGGCATCATTTCGAGCCAGGCCGTGCTGCGGGAGTCAAATGGCTTCAGGCTCATTATCTCCGACCTCATCCCTTCTACACTCTCCATTGCACAGGCGTTAACGACCCTCTTCTTTCTAATGGTCTTGATGCTCCAGCGGTCAAGCTAGCCTTCTTCTGCCACGCGTCTGTCTCTTGGCTGCTCCTGGTAGCGTAACTCCTGTTCCACAGCCCGGCAGATTATTTTTAACTCACTCACGGATTTCATAGACATTAGGGCTGGAAGGGACGTCGGAGGATCATCGGGTCCAGCCCCCTCCCATGAAGCTATCTTTGCTTCTCCTTCAATGGAGTCACCCAGCCCTAGGCCCCCCGCCTGCTAATAAACGTCCCAGGTTATTTTCACCTGGAGAAAAATAGATGTCGTTTTAGAGGTGATGATGCATCTCACCATTTCTATCCCCCTTTCCAAAATTCGAGATCCACCCCTGGGCAAGGGCTTCCCACCCGGGCACCACCAGGTAGAGCGGGTGGGGTTGGGACCGCCACACAACCCCGTCACAGCAAAATTCAGCTTTGCACAAAACCCCAAGACCTGCCTGGCCTGCATGGAGCATGGCCCGGGCTTTCCCAGCTCACAAATGCCTGAGCGAGGATCGGATGGATGAAGTACCAGGACCGAGAAGCTCACTGTCGTGCTGGAAGTCACGGCGGGAATCAGATTTAGAGTCAGGGGCTTCTGATCCTCCTGGTCTTCCCTCCAGGCCTCATCTCTTTGGGACAGCAGGCGAATGCATCCGCTTTCTGCTTTATTCAGCTTGTCCCCAGTGCAGGTTGCGGGCACAATTGCAGTCGACCCCGTCCCTGGGGAGGAAAACCAGTGGCAGAAACTGGGGGGAGCGACGTGCGTGGGTACATTGCAGTTTTCATCACAGGGCCAGCCGCCAGCTGGGAGAGTGACTTGGTTTCCTGCGTGAGTCCACGGAGAACAATTACTCTGGTCCTGGCACCTGCTTCCCGCCGCGGCACGTCCCCTTGGGTTTGACAGCGATGGCCCCGGAGCCTGGTGTGGACTTACCCCCAGGCCAGCTGGGTGGGCGCCAAGGAGGCTGTCGGCCCTGGGCTCCTAAATCCCTTCAGTGCCTCCACCTTCCCATAGTTAAATGCCGAAGCGGTTGAAAGTCCAGGTGCGACAGACTCCAGCCATAAAAATAAGACGCGAGTGCTGAGTCCTGGGAGCTCCCTCCCTGCGTTTCCTCTTTCTCCCTGCACTCAAACCCTGTGGATTTTAATAAAAGCGGGGAATAAGAGCGATGCTGTAGCCATGATGGTCCAGGAAACATGAATGGGGCAAGGACCATTGTGGGCAATCGCTTGTATTGGACCAACTGCATGGTTGGGAGAGATCTGAAGACAAACGTGTTGCCTTCAAAGGCTTGTCGAAGCCTTTGAATCACAGAGCGGTGGGGCTGGCAGGGGTGCTCCTCTCTGCAGGGGAAGACAACCCCCATCCACCCCCGTCCGTACCAATCTGACTATGGGGGAAATTCCCTCCTGACCCCCAAATACGGTGATCGGTCTGGCCCTGCATGGATGGGCAAGAGCTGCTGGCCAGGAACAACCAGATTTAAGTCCCAGTAAGACCATTGGCACAGCCCAGCCACAACCCCCAGTCAACACCAATGCCTCCAAGGAAGGCTTTGAAACACCCATGCACAAGCTATAGGCCACAGAAGTCCTCGCCGCTGGCCTACGAGAGACTATTCCAGGTTTGGGTGCTTTTAGCTTGCATCGTTGCATGCGTCCTGATCCCAGACACCGGCTCAATGGCAAGGGGAACCTACCAGGTCAGCTGTGGCACATGCCAATGCTGCACGTCAAGAGGAGCGTGCTGCTAGGGCTGGGACCTTTAGGTAGCAGGAAAACCCCCACCCATCCATCCACCACCAGTATTTAAAGCCAAGCAACCAACCCAAAGCAAACTGCCTCCCAGCAATCTGCAGCAATGGTCCTTTACCTGCAGGATCCCACGTACATTCGTCACGGCTCGGGTGGCCAGCGAGTGAATCTACACACGCACAATTACTGTGCAGTCACCAAAATTACTGTGCAGTATGGGTGTGCATTTACAAGTGCACACCCATACTGTGCAGTAAATACGGCGATTTACGCCTACTTGAGTATAAATTTGATACCGCCGATTTACACCCAATGAGTTACTAGGCAATAATGCACATGTAGGTGACTTACTGCACAGTAACACTGTGCGTCTGGACTGACTTAGGACTAACTCTAGTCCCAAGTCAGTCCACACACACTGTTAATGTGCTTTAATGCTGGTGTCTTGCCGCTTACTGTGCAGTAACATACTCCACAGTAAATTTAAGCCGGCATAAATGCATGTGTAGACACGCCCAGTGGGAACCCCCATCCATGCAACAGGGGCTGGCAGCGAGGACCGAGGATCAGAGACACCATTTTGCAGCGAGGCGAGCTGTGTTCATTCCCTGCGAACTGGAATTAGCATGCGAGCAGCACGCTTGCTAAAGTGCAGTGTCAGTGACTTACTAATCGCCCTTTTCACTGTACTGTAAGGACATGGGGATGTCCTAGCAGGGACCAGAGCTCAAGGTGGAGCTTCCCCTCGTAAAGTTACTACTCAAGGGACAAGAGGCAGGAAGGACAAACCGACAGGGGAGCAAACTAAGAGGCAGTGGTCTCCGCTCCCAGCACCCCCAGTGCTGCTGCCAAGCACGTTGTAGGCACCACCGCAAGGGAAGTTTTAATGAAGGGCATGAAAGAAGAGAGCAAGAAAGCCCTGCAGCCTGTTTCAGGAAGCTTCTTCCAGGTGAAGGAGGCTGCATGGAGGAAAGCGCCAAAAAGTGCTTGTGTGGAGGTGAAGGAGGGCGATGGGGGCTGACACCCAGCGGCGAGGCGGAGCGGGGCGGACATCACTGTACAGCATGAGAGCTGAGGTGGGGCCTGGGTTGGATGTGAACGCAAGGGGCTTGCATCTGATGTAATGGAAAGAGGAATCAGTAGAGACGAGGCAAGAAAATGTTCCTTGAAGCCACATTTAGAGCAAGGTAAAGTGGGGCAAGATGAGACTATCAAGGGCAGAGGAGAAAGGATGAGAGCCAGCGCCGGAGCTGGGTGGAGAAGAAAAGCCACAGCAGAGATGACTTCCCCTTCCTCAGCCACTCCCACCGAGGCTGCAAGCTCTTGCAATCGGGGGCTCCGCTTCACTCCGGGTTCATCCCTAGGCACCAGCAGGTGACGAATCACAAAGGTAATCATCTGCTCCTCCGCCGGGTAGTCTGTTACGTTGTGCTGCCTTGGGAGTCGGAAGCATTGCCAGCGCTTTCGTTTCAGCGCCGCGTTCCCGGCAAGTCGGGAACTCGGTAATAAAAAATCTGGCAATTAGCGGATGCTAGACATGGTACCGTCCGCCGCCGTTTCAGCGAACGCGGGGCAGCACGCGCAAGCTTTGCTCTTGCGAAGCTGGCGGCGCGCTCATGTTACTAGCCAAGGGCTCGGGATATCTACGGCCACTTCTGAGGCCGGCTCTGGACTCCCGCTCTGACTTCAGGGTAATGCCGGGGCGTGCTACCACCACCCTTCCACTGTTAAGCGACCCACCCTCCTTTTCCTGGGCTCTGCAAAGTCAGGGTCCTGTTTTCGGAGTCACAGCCGGAGAAGGCAATAAGGATTACCTAAAATAACAGCAGGCCCAATGGTTTATGGCTTGTCTGGAGTGGCAAAGGACAGGTACCCGCAGCACCATGCACCTTCCTAAGCTGGTGCACACGACTGATCGGTCGACACACAAGCACAGCAAAGCTGGGCTCTTCCACCCCGTCTTTCTATTCAGTCTGTTCCCAACAAATGCACCTGTATGAACCACGGGGGGCTGAGAAAACCAATAGAAATGTCCTACGACTGACATAAAAAAAATGGGTGAGAGAGAAACAGTCACTCCATCTTCCACACGTTTGCATTAGATCCTCAAGAGGTCAAAAAGCAGGGTCAGGATCAGCACACCGGTGGGTGTTTTCCTGGCCGGTACCTTTACATCTTAGAAGGAGAAACAAGGCTAAGAACATAACCACGACTCCAACTTCAGCGAGCAAAGCACCCCGCCTCCCATTTCTAACACGATTGTTCGCAACCAGTCAGACCGAACCAGCGGGCTCTTCAATGGGGCTCATCTTCCCTCCTATTGATCTGAACGGGTCCTGGCATTCAAAGCCTGCTTCTAATCCCGTCTGCGCCTCTGTTGCTATTCCCTTTACTCCTGGAGGAGATGCTCTTCTTCTGAATGCCTCTTACGATAATTTATTTGTGCTACTGAGTCTGTAGGGGCTCAGGTCAGGACCCTTTCAGAGCTAAGCAGCGGGTCAGCGTGGGTCACCTTTGCTAGCTGCATGCCCACGTGCAAGGAGGGCAGCATGGACAACAGCTGGACACGCGGCGGCTTTGCAGTGCGCTTGGTGCCATGTGCCCGCAACACACAGTCGGTTAGGAAAGAGCTGGGGACTCAGGATCAGCTTGGACGCGAGCAGGATCAGGCTGCTCCCCACCCCTATGCCCTTAACTTCCTTGCCCGTGGCCAAGGAGGGTGGGTGTGGGGTGGCCAAACCCTGCCCCGGCAGACAGATGTGCTGGTTTGACTCTGGACCCCACAGCTCATCTCAGGGCAGCACCCACTGCGGGCTGGTGCACGGCAGGGTCTCTGCCCTGCGTCTGTCGGGTGCCAATGCTCATGGGCGCTGCCACCATACGCCCACGGGACATCTCTAGGCCAGCCCCACCTCTCTCGAGGCCCGGCGCCCATCCCGCTGCCTCCACGCCACGGGACACCAGGCATGTGCAAGGCTGCATTGCACTGGGCACGGTTTCCAAAGCGCTTCGGGGTCCCGGCGAAGACGCCAGCTCTCGCGGGGGCACCGGAGCTGCCCCAAGCCCCCGTGCCCTGCCCTTCCTGTTCAAATAGACAAGTTCCCTCGGAACAGGAATAAAGACCAGCTTGGGAAGAAAAGAGGAGAAAGAAAAGAAAAGCAACCCCGTGGCACTGAGCAGCGTCTGGTGACTTTGTAGTGTCAACCGCGGCTCGCGAAACGTGGCGCTGAAACTGCCTCACTCGCAAGGTTACCCAAAACCGGGGAGAAAAATGAACCGAAATGATAATAAAAAAATAAAACCAAGGCCAGGTTTGCCTTTCTGCTGCCGCCGGGAAGTGCTGACAAAGCTGCTCCTGACAAAATCCCAGCAGGAGGGCGGAAACCGTCTCTTTGCTCTGCCTGTCTCCTGCCGAACAAGGCCCACTTTTAATGGGCTGAATACATACAACGTACAGCTGACAACAAAGATGTTAGACTAACCTAACAAGAGAGCGAAACAGGAACAGCACACAGTGAGTAATTAGAATCTAATTAATTTGCATTTCACAGGAGAGTCAGAGATGTCAGAGAGAGAGGGGGGGGGAGGAAAAAAAAAACTCCCGGCGATGAAAGGCCTGGCGGAGCCGGGGAAGGGGGAGAGCGGAGACGCTCGGCGCGGACGAACCTGACAGCCCGGCGAGCCAGTGGGGATGGATGGAATTAAATGGTAGCAGGTGCAAAAGTGACAGATCTGGGAGCCGCCGCGAACCGAGGTGTCTACGGGTCAGCGAAATTACAACAAAAATATCACAGCAGCAACTTTTGCTGTTTAACAGCATTCCTGAGCTTGCAGGATTTTCTCCCCCCTGCTCCTGGACGGCTTTGCCGGAGGATAAAAAGCGAGAGACGGTATCGTCAGCACATCAAGCAAGCCGAGCTCGCTTTGAAGGGGAGCAAGCGAGCGGCTCCTGCACGGGACGCGCTGGCGGTACTTTGGTCTCCCAGGCAGCCGTTTCCCCAAATCAGCACTCGCCGCGTGTTCGTCCTGATGTTCAACCCCCTCTTTCTTGACGCCAGCTCTTCCTGGGACGGGATGGAGGGAAGAGCTACTGCTCGTTTGCCTAACGACGACACCAGGCAGCAGATGATGCTGTCGTATGCGCCCAAGCATCCATGCAAGCCCTGTGGGGGTGCGGGGGCAGATCTCACGCCCCTTTTTGTGGCATTACCATCCTGGCTGCATCTCTGCAGTGGGCACGAGGGCCTGGAGCACCCCCGTGTGCTGGTCTCTCGCTCTCCTGTTTTGCAAGGACGGGAGGAACGCGCCAGCAGCTACGTCCAGACAGACCCCCAACTGCACGCCGCTCCGTGGCCGGGAAAGGCCGGAGAGACCTGGGCTGGGCTGAACAGGGAAATCCCTTGACTTCCAGTTCCCACTGTGAGCCGTGGCAGGCTGGAGCCACGAGGCCCCAGTCCGTCCGGCAGCAGCGCTTCGCATTTCCCAGACGCTCGGGTAGAGACCAGAGATGCTCCAAACCAGAGGGATTTTTCTTTTTTGGCAGGGGGAATAAACCAAGAGGTCTGATGCAAATCAAGCAAGCAGGGGCCATGGTGAGTCTTTGCCTGGGAGGGTTTGAGCAAGGACAATCCCGCGCTGAGCAGGGGCTTGTGCAGGCCCCTGACGTCCCTTGCAGCCGAGGAAGCAGGGCTTCAACTTCTCCTGCCAACGGGGAATTTCCCAGGACAAGCCGCCGTCACGCGCTCCGTGTTTAACCAACCTTCCTCTTCTCCGCCAGCCACGGAGGACACCGCGACCAGGCCGTGGGGGTGCAGCTGGTGGCAGGAAGAGCAGGGGTGCAGGCGGAGACACCTGCCCAGCGCGAGCTTGGGTAGGAGCAAGGGGCTCGGGGATGCCAGGAGATGACGGCCAGGAAAGGCGAGGAGATCTGAGCTGCAGGAAGCCAAGGTGCAGGAAAGCCCCTGGACCGGTGAGCGCACGCTTGGCCTCCGATTCATGCAACCACGCCGGGTCCAGCCGGCACGGGGTGCACCTCAGCATGAAGCACCCCCTCTCTCGTCTGCAAATGCACAGCACGGGGGGGGTTAGGCCCAGGCAGGGGGTCACCAGTGCTGATGGGGACAAAGCTGGAGGGCTGGGCCCCTCCGCTCAGGGCCAGACCGATGCCAGATTTGGACTGGGGGATGGATCTTACCCCTGGTCAGAGGAGGGAAGGGGGGATTACCTTCCTTTTTGGCAGGGGGAATGGCCTCTACCTGGGATCTCTTGAGCACAGCGGTCCCCTTGCTTTCCCCGGGGCAGGGTCGGGGGTTGTGTCAGGGTTGATGGTGGTCTTGCAACTATGGGTTTGTCTGGGAGGGTTTGGACGGGGCCAGTCCTGCCTGCGGCCGGGGGTCGGGCTAGATGCGAGCGCCCTTCCACCCCGCTTCTCTCCGATTGTGTGGGGGGGGGCGAATGCACACTCAGCTTGCCCCTCAATCCACCCCCTGGAAATGATCCCGGTGCACAGTTATTTATCCACAAAAGTCAAAACCCCCAACGGCTCCATCAGCCCTTTCCCCTGAAACCAGACAGCAAACGGTTGAGCTGGTTCTCTCAGCCATGGTCGCGGTGGAGGACGTGCCACGTAGGCGCCTGCTGGCGGCACCAGAGCCGAGGGCCACCGGGCACTCGGGATGCAGCGCTGTGTTTTTCCCGTCCCTCCATGCACCCCGTTAACGCTCACAAGAGCTGTGCCGAGGGAGAGGAACGGCTTCTAATCTCCACCGGATGCTCCTGCTTTTCCCCCGGACCGAGACGCGCCCCCTCGTTCCCTTCTCCAGGACCCTTCCCTTCACCTCACTGCTCAAGCAAAGCACCCCCCAAAGTCCAAACCCTTTGGGAAAAGCCAAACCAAGGAGCTGCTACGTCTGAAGTCATCGGGCGCCGTGCCAGGGCAAAGCCCGTGGGACCCGGCCTCTTCCCCTGTCGGGTGAGCACCGCAGCAGCGTTGTCGCAGCATCATGAGGCCGTGAGTCATCTAACCACGAAAACCATCGAGCCCATCCCCGTGCACGTCGCAGGCCAGGAAAGGAGCACGCAGGCGTTGATGGCGTGGCACATTTTCCTTCCCTGCCATGCAAAGGGGATGCCCACGTGGAGACTGGCACATGCAAACGCTCCTGCATGGTGGTGGGCTGGGAGTATGCACAAGGCAGGAGCAAAAAAGCACTTCAGCTTTGGTGCCACGTCCCATCGTCTTCGCCACCACCCCTGGGCAGTGCAGCGCCGGAGCCGGTTAGTCCTGGTGTCCCGTGCTGCTCCAGTGGGCTCCTGGCACCACGCTCAGCAGGGCAGAGGGACCCGGGCAGCGATTCGTGCCCCAGGCCCCTCCGCCACGCCAGGTCTGGACACACCTGGGAGGGGTTGAGCCCCACGAAGAATCCCAAACCCGCGGCAGGAGGGAGGCAGAGCAAACAAGGCCACGGAGAAGCAATCAGCCGTGGATCGGAGAGCATCCTCCCAGCACAGGGGACGCACCTCGGACAGCCGGGTTGGGCTGCCGCGGGGCACACAAAGCGGGGAAGGGAGCAATGGTGCTGCAGCCCAGCCATGCCCCTGCTTTCCTCCCCTGGGCTGGGGACACGGCCCGGACGGCTGAGAGCAGCTGGGAGCCTTTGCGCCGGGGTGCACAGCCCTTTGGCACCCAGAGCTGATTGCAAACGCTCTCCGGGGCCAACATCGGGCTCGCCAGCGGACCCAAGCAGGCAGGAGCTGCAGCAGCACAGACATCCCCATCCTCCCCGGGTACCACGGAGCCCATCCCCTTGCAGGGCTGAGGCAAGCCGACGTGGAGCTGCAGGGGAAGGAAGTGGGGAGATATCCAAGCCCAGCTACGGGAGGGCAATTAGATACCACCGCAGGAAGCAGGCCGGGCCTCAAAGGCCCCGGAGGCACCACGTAGAGCCACCCGTGAGACTCGCAGCGCGAACAGCAATGTGCCGAAGCCTCGAGGCGTGAAACAGAAGAGGCCCCTGCCTTCCACGGCTCCTGGTGGGGCGGGTTGGAAATCATCCGTGCCGGGCTGGAAACGCGAGGGCCCCAGCCCGCGAGAAGGCTGTCAGAAGAGCCACTCGGAGCATCTGCCAGGCTAAACCCTCCGGCGACTCTGCCGCCGCCGCCGCCAGCCCAATTACAGCTCAGCCTTCGGAGGCATTCGCCAGCAAAGCAAGGGAAATGGAAGGCGAAGGCGCGGCGATGCCGACGGCCATCAGTTCGGCTATGATATGTTGGCACGTCGGGGAGGCCCGGGAGACGGTCTTCCTTGTTCCCTCCTCGCTTGTCGTTGCGCAGATCTCCAGCAATGACAGCTCCAAACGTCCTGCATTGTCTCACTTCCCGTCCGCGGATGCTCGCGCCGGCTCAGGCACGACCCGCGGAGACCAGACGGACGCGTTGCATGCACCGTGCGAACGCAGCGGAGAACTGGCGGCAAGAAATGATCCAGAAACGGCTGTTCATAGGAGGGGAAAGGAAATCTTGCCATTTCCAGGCAAACACGCAGGCTACCAAAAGCAGATGAATTACAATGCAGGGTATTAAGGAAAGCAACCGGGGGGGCGGTACGAGCCGACGGGCTCACGCATGCACAAGGCTGGTGGTATTCAGGTTCCCTGGGACGTCGTGTTATCAGGCCCTGCCTTGAACTTCACCGGACTTTGGGCTGAGGGTTGTCCTGCCCCGTGCTTTGCAGCTGGCTCTGGGCCGTGCCTCCGGACTTTCTCATGCTGCTTTGGCCCCGTGGCGAGCCTGGGGGTGGACAGGTTGCACATCCAAGCTGCAAAGCATCCGGGCATTGCCGCCGCGCCGGCTCCGGGTGCCACGTGGGCTGAGCACGCTCCGGCCGGGGCTCCGGGAGCGGCGCCAGGAGCAGGTTTGGGGACCGGACCTGCCTGCTCTTGTATTTCGAATGCCGGCACATCCGAACACCGCAGGGGGTGAGGAACCAGACGAATGACGAGACTTGGTCTTGCCCGGTGGCCTCTCCGGGCCATGCTTAGACCCAAAACTGCATCCTCTGCACCATGCGGCCCGCGGGTCCCAAACAAGCACTCACTGCCTCCCTCCTGTCTGCATCTCTCCCCCTTCAACCACGGGGACCCCATGCCACCCTCTCTCCTCTCCAGGGTGCAGAGGAAGACACAAATAGTCACGATCCAAGAGGGAGCCAGTCACGCCGTCAGCAGAGGCCTGGCGATGCCCAAGCACCGAATGCAACGGGAGCCGTGCGCCGGCCGCCTGCGCTTCGCTTCCTAGGTCCACCACCACCGAGTCAGGAGGAGACAGACGCTGATGAGAGCCGGGAGCATCACGGGCTCTCCGTGGCCGTGCCCGGGACAGGCGAGCCACGCTCTCCGTCTCCCAGCCGGGCACAAGATTTCCATCCGGAGCCCGGGATGCACGGGTCCGCGTGCACGGCGGTCGTTGGAGCACAGCCCCGGGGGATTCACCACGATAAAGACAGCAAGGGGATGGCTGACAAGCTTGACGAGCGGCCTGTTGGGACATAATCCAAGGGCGAATCCAGGATGGTAAAAATCCTCTTAGGTAGAAAATAAATGTCATTTTGCAAAGGGATACTTCGAGGCGGGAAGTCTGCTCCCCTGGGTCTAAGTTCCCCTGTGCAAAATGACGTTTGTTTTCTACCTAAGAGGATTTTTACCATCTCGGATTTTTCCTGAAAGCTTGCAGAAGAAGACACTTTTTTTTTTTGCAATGTCTTAGCTGGTTTAATCAAAGGGATCGTCCCTGATCCACGACTTCGAGAGTTTTGCATTTCTTTCCGTCTCAGACCAGCGCGGCTCCCAAATACATCCCTGAATACACCCCTGAAACCCTGCATTGTAATGGTTTTGCTTCTGGTATTCAAGCCCTGAGCAGACGCGCGCTGTCCTTGCACCGATGGGAACAGCGCCGCTCCAACGACCTCTCTAACGACCGCCCTGCGGCTTTCTAATAACGTCTATTGAACCCCGTCTCTCCGCCACGCCGCTCTGCAGAAGGCAGCAATTTTCGAGTCGTCGCTGGAGCCATCCGGCACGGGGGGATCGATGCCGTCTTCAGAGGAGCTCTGACCCGGAGAAGACGGACGCTCAACAGAGGCGGCGCGTGCCAGGGAGGCGGCGCGGCGCCCAAGGAAATCGGCCCCACGCGGCGGGGAGCACGGGGCTGTTTGGGGCATCATCCCCCTACACGTCTCCAGCTTCTGCGGGCCACGGAGACCTGCCGAGCCCGGGGGAAAAAGCAGAGGGTGGGTTTTCCTCTTCTGCAAACCAGGCCAGCCCTCCAGAAGGATCCCCTTTGAGGGGCTTCCAGCACCCTAAAACAACCTTCACCCCCAATTCCCATCACCTCCGGCTTAAACACCGGCAGAAATGGGTATTTGCCCATTTGTGCATAGCAGCAACGAGCTGGGCATGCAGCAGGCGAGGGGGAATCCGTGATTCTGGCTCCACGTACAACTTGCATCTGCACTGAAAGCGGGAGTAAAAGAACTAGTGCTCTGCGTGCCTCGGGGCAGCTGCACCTTCTGCACTGACACGTTGTGCCGAAGCCTGGCACAAAAATGCGCTCGCCGACTCCGCCGTGCTTGTCGTTGCAGTGCGGCGCTGCCAGCCGGCCCCCTTCCTCGTCCAGGTGCATTCGCTCGGCCCAGCAAGAAGACATGGGTTTTGGCCATGCTTCCTCTTGCAATAGGGTCCTGGGGGGGTTGCAGGGGCTGCTTTACAGAGGGATGCCTGAGCTGGCCCTCTGGTCCCTCCAGCCAGGGCCCTCCTGTCCCACTGGCACTCACCCCGGCCCCCCGGGGACCCTCCTCGATGGCAGTGAAGCCCCCACGCTCCCCGTCCGCTCGCCGCAGGAAAGCAGCAGCGTAACATGTTTCCCCGTAAAACATCCGTCTTATGGCCAGATCCCCTCAAATACACAGCGACACCCCCCGCACTGGGTCTGCCCCCTGTGCTACGCAGCCCTGGCCATGTTGGCCCCCGGGGCACTGCTAAAATGGGTAGGGGGGCAATGAGAAGGCAAAGCCCCTTCCCGGCACCTGCTGCTTGTGCAAAGTTATGCTGTGCACCTCGGGTTGAGTTAATTTCTAAGGTACACGTCTCCTCTGCAAAGGTATTCCCACTTGGACGTAGTCAAGGGGCTTGCGTGTCTCTGTAGCCCCCCGAGAGCTGTGTTGGCAATATTTCCCAGCCGGGTCTCCCGTGGTGAGCAGATTAAGGGCAGAAATCAAGTGATCCATGGTCTCAAGCTGCAGCAAGGGAAGCTGAGGTTGGATATTAGGAAAAACTCTCACAAGGAGGGCGGTGAAGTGTTGGAACGGGTGACCCAGGGCGGTGGCGCAGTCTCCATCCTCGGAGGTGCTGCAGACCCGGGCAGACAAAGCCGTGGCTGGGATGACGCAGTTGGGGCTGGCCCTGCTCCCAGCAGCAGGTTGCACCAACTACCTCTCCCTGCCAACAGACAGGGCCGGGCACGATGGTGGCTGGGTACAATCCAGGTCTCCAGGACTCTCCCTGGGTCACCGAGCACGATGGAGAGGTCAGCAGCTTGGTTGCTACTGGCCTCAATGGGACACGGCTCCACGGCCTCCATCTCCCACCCCAGCCACGGAGCTCACCACGCCCTGCGACGACCCGTCCTCCTCCCACTTGAATGCACGCCCGGGAAGGATGCAAAGGGAGCAAAGATAAATAAGGATCATGCCTGTAATGCTGCCTTGGCTTGTGTCAAAGGCCTGTTTGCGCTCAGGGCTGCCCCGGGGTCTTCCCGAGTCGGGAGGCAGCGACTCTGGGCACCGGGGAAGGGCAGAGACTCCTTGCCATTGCTAATCTTGCCCCCACGATCAGCAAATGGACCCAGATTTTTGGTGCTCTGGGTTGCCCCAAGGGCAAACTGCCTCCGGGCCAGGGAGCTCCAGGTCCTCAACCTTGGGACAGCGCGTCTGGTGGGTCTGCTCCAGACCCAGTGCCCAGCCCGGGCATGGTGCCCTTGATGGGAACACATGCTCTGGGACGTGGGGCAACGACCCCAGCATGGCAGGCCTGACAGCTGGCACATAGAGCCAGGCCAGAGTTTGCAGCACCTCTGCCCAGAGCCAGGACTCTGAAAGCACCGGAGAGCCCAGCTGGCACCAGGTCAAGGCATCCCCATCCCGTTAGGATGGGGCATAGGATGAGGCATCCCCAGCCCTTTAGGATGGGACACCAGGGCACGCTGTAAGCGAGAACATACAGTATTTTAGCTGGCTCACTCCCTTCCCATCAGTATTCCCCTGCTGAGCTGTCCGCACGCATCCAGCAAAGACTTTTTAGGGTGGTCTCCTTTATCAGGCCAACCATACCGTCAGGTTAAAGCTTTCGAATGCAAGACAATGACCTGATGAAGACTGAAAGACGCATGTCTTGCATTTTAAAGCTGGTCTAACTTTATCCCGGCTACAGAGTAGGTCCGATAAAAGAGATCACCCTAAGACATCCTTGCCTCTCACATCATCTCTGAGCCATCGCGGCTACAACATCACTCTTGCAGCCCGGCACAGCAGAGATCTCCGGGGCCAAACACCCCCAGTCTTGCTCACTCCGGGTTTGTAAAGCGGTGATCGACTGACCGTTCACAGCCGAAGCCCACACCGCCCTTCTAGCTGAATGCAACCACCTTTTATTTCCCTGCCGTGGGGGTAATAAGAGACCGGGGGTGCAGGGCCAGACCCCCCCCCATGCTTTTCCAAAATGAAGGGTTTCTAGTGCCAAACAATCATCAACATGTACCACGCTGCGGGACTCCGACCCTCGCGGTACCTTTCCAAGGACACATCGGCACGTAGAACGGAGTGAGCATTTAAAAAAAAAACAACACAAGCTTAATCTTTCTCTAAGCTGCTTTTTAGTGCCGACATTAACGTCGATGCTAATTTCGTCCCCGGCTCGTCAAAGCAAGTCGAGCAGCACTTCCCCAGTAAAACAGAAATAACGGTCTTGAGGCTCAACCGAGCGCCGTCGTGGAAGTCCAGGTGGGCTGCATCACACAGAGATGCCTCGTGAGGTCTCTCCAAGCCGATGCCCCACGCTGGCACAATGCGGTGCAATCATGGAACGGGGCACTCTGCAAAATGCAAGCAGAGCTTACGCAGGGTGTTCGCGTGCGGTCCCTTTAACCCACGGCTACGGCATCGCTCTGAGCAGCATCTCTCAAAGCAAGCGACCTCGAGCAGTGAGTCTTGCACCTTACTTCTGTGCCTATGGTCGCCCCAGCCCTTGGGACCACATTTCGAGATGCCCTCCTTGCTCACCTGCTGCATTACCTTGCTGTGCAGCTCATCCGGCTGCCACGGTGGCCAGTGTGGGTTAGGGGCGCAAGGCTGGGCCGAGGGTGGCACTTGGGCATGGAGATCTGGTGCACCGTGGGGCAGGCATCGGGGCCCAACCCCGCTGCACTGCTGCGTGCATCCTCAGCGGAGCACGCTGCAGGCTGCTGAAAACCCTGAAATGGGAAGGAGCAGAGGATTGAGGCCAGCAGTGATTCCCCGCTCCCCGAGGCAGCCTCTCCTACTCCCTTGACACCCAGGTACAGGACCAGCACATGAGGGCTGGACTCACAAGAGAGCAACACCCCCTTCTATCCATAGAGCAGGCAGGAGTCACCATGGGATGTGCGTGTGCAACTATGCATTCGTGTGCAAGCATGTGTGCCTGTATGCATGAGAAGACGTGGGGGGGTGCATGCTTGCACAAGAATGTGCATGTGCATTGGGTGTGTATGCCTGCACAAAAATGTATGTGCATGTGTGTATATGCATGTGTGCATGCCTACATGAGAATGGGTGCACGTGCGTGTGTGCATAGACACATGAGAATGTGTATGTGTGCACATGCATGTGTGTATACATGTGCGTGTTCAGATGTCTAGATTCTGCTTGTGTGCATGTGTGAATGTGTGCGTGTGCGTGCTCAGGCTGGCACCAGCATTACACCAACACCTCCTAACCCCATGCCGGGAGGCTCTCAGCCCGAGAAGGGGGATGCAGTTCCCCGCGGGAAGCCCCACTTGCCGATCCGAAAAGCTGCTGCCCCTTCTTGCTGTGCTATGCAGGGCAGGCAGCTCAGGCCTGGGCATTTATACCCGATTCATTTCATCTGGAGGATAAAATTAGAAAATCAACCTAATTCCCAGGAGCCTTGTTAAATCAATACAGCTTCCAGAAAGCAGCGAGGCGCAGGGCAAGGTGCAGATAAAACTGGAGCACGGCCCCACGGGTGGGCCGGCATCCGCTCGGCACGGCAAAAAATCGGCAGGCACTTGTGCATAATTTATCAATTGCAAACAATTTAATTCAGCCGGGATAATGAGCAGCAGGGCAGCGTTTGACGCGGTGAATGGCACGGAGGCTGATGGCTCTAATGGACGGGCGGGAAGGCAGCGAGGGCAGCGCCGGCGGCCGTGGGAGGCTGGAGCAGCAAGGGCCGAGGGAACAAGCGCCCTGTGCTGCCGGCCCCACCTGGGGACCTTCCCGTCCTGGTGGCTGCAGGGGCCCTGGGCATCCGCACTCGTACCGAGGACGCGGCCCCCAGATGGACATGCAGCCAGAAGTGGGAGCAATCGCCTCGGCCTCGATGCAAAGCTGTATTTTCTCGCCTACAACACGCCCTGGAATAAAAGGCGTCCGGCGGTTTTGCAAGGCAGAATGAGGAAATCAAGCTCTCTCTGTGCAACGTGCAATGGAGCAGGAGCCACGAGGGAGCCCGTGCTGCTGCTTTTTGCGGGGGGGGAAAGTGTGCCGTTAGCAAGACAATACAGGTTTAACACAAAAGCCCGGGCCGGGCTGCAAGCGCGTGGGGGTCACGTCTCCGTTTCACCAAACCCTCGAGCTGCAAGGCTGGCAGGGACTGCAAAGATCCCGTCCAACCCCTGCCCGAGGCAGGATCGGCCCCGTCCAAACTGTCCCGTACAACTGTCCCTTTCACGCGGCGCTGGCCCCGAGAGGGGTGCAGACACCCCCCTCACAGCGGGCGTAGGGAGTGGTGCCACGGTCCCGCACCTCCCTGCCATCCCGGGCACAGACGGTCCCAAGGGAGAGCCTTTACAGCCAGACTTTGTCCTGCTGATCGGGCACCTCCGTGGCACTGAGCCCATCTCGCTCCACCCCCGTACCCGGGATTTTGGTAATGCATCCCCCTTCGCCCCGAGGCCAATGCACAGAGGGATGGGAATGCAAGCGAATGCGTCCCCGTCGGCTTCTGGCAGGAGACCCCGGAGCCAGGAACGGCGAGCGCTACGGGCGCTATCTCGCTGCCCAGAGAGGGAAAGGCAGAGGTTGAGGGCAGGTTACGTGAGCGAACGCCAGGCGATAAAAATCAGAGGCCTTCTCCGGCTGAGACCGATTCTTTCGAAGGTTATGAAGCATTTCCTTCCTGCCCCTTCCTTTGTTCTCCCGTCTTGATGGCTGCGCCGGCGCTGAAGGCAAAGGGCACTGCTTCATCTGCGAGCTGCCTTCGGTTCCCAGCGCAAACAATAGCAATTTGTTTAGAAGATGGAAGGTTTAACTACGCGGGAGAAGCAGCCTCCCTTTGCAAAGCCTTTTTCTGGTGCCTTTCCCTGCCGTCGTGAACCGAAATCCAGCTCTCTTGTTTTAACGCCAGCTCACACGGATATTAAAGCCAAGAAGTTAAGTGGTGCATAATTATGGTATTGTAGTTGCTAATTATAATCCCACAATGAAATCAGGGCTTTGCAATGTAGGCTGCAAAGACCTGATGGTTTGCAGCGAGCTTATGCCTAACTCCCTCGAATTGCCCGTTAAAGTAATGAGAACCTGCAATGAGGATTGAGAACCAGCCCGAAATTAAAGCAGGAAACCAACCCCCTCGACTCCATCCAGACAGGGGCACGCGGGCGTTTGCTCCGTGCTGCGCTTTCCATGCAACAGCCTCTCCATGGAGGACTGTGGGGCCGGCCCCCTCCCCATCTTGCTTACTAGCAGCCCATCACGCATTACTTCCAATGCAGATCGGCTTCTGGGCTTGTTTATAAAGAGACTCTCCTCACCCCGTTAGCACGAATCCCTACCTATCTGCTCCTCTCCCTCCTCTGCAGCAGCCTAATAACACTGTCCACTTTGTATCCCGGGCGCTTGATTTATTAGGTAATTTGCTCCTTCTCCGTGGCGCTGCCCGGCCTGTCATCCACATAATAGAATGATGGAAGCACGGGCCATAGACACCAGGCATTAAAACCGTAGGCAAATATGACCCATCTGAGCTCCGTGTCCAAAATCGATCTGGAGCAATTTCTGCGCTCGCGGTTTGCCCGGCGGGGGAAAGAAATTGCAGAGAGACGTCTAGGTCTGGCTTTCCAGAAGCAGCTCTTTGCCGCCTGGCGTTAGGTAGGAGCGACCAGACCAGCTAGCCCCGGTGGGCTGAGCAAAACGCCGGCGCGCTGGTGTAAGGGCAGCGGAGCATCCCTTTCCACCCCTACGCCCTCTTCCAGCTGTTCAGCCCCTGCCCAGCTCCATTATCCTCCATGGCGCAATGGGGCTTGACTCCCTGCCTCTTCCAGCGGGGCAGGAGAAAGCCCTCCAGGCTCCTGGCCCCTCTCCACCCAATGCAAAAGGCAAAGCAGGTTCCTCCAGGCCCCAGCAAACTCCCTCCCGCATCCCACCCGGAGCTGTCGGGTTCGCGCAGCCCCAGGGCGCAGACCCCTCTCCCTGAACATCCAAGGCAGGGCAATCTCCCCTCTCCCCACCCCCCCGTCTGCTTGCTCCCCCGAGCCCTCGGGACCCACTGCTAGGGGCCGGCGAGCCAGGCGGGAGCAGCCCGAGGCTTGTTCAGATCCCCGGTGCTTTTCGGTCTTAGAAGGTCAAGCTCCTTTTGGATCCAAACCTATTGCCCACCCTCCTTCCCATGCCTCACCCAGACAACCCCGAATCGTGAACAGTCCCCGCTGGCGCTAATTACCCTCTGTGCTCTACGCTAGGAGGTCACCGCTTGTGTCCTAACAAACCCCCTCCACAGCAAGAAGAGAAGCAGCTAGAGGGACAGGTGCTGCCTAGAGGAAAAGGAGAGAGCAATTTGCAGCCAACTTGTAAGGATTTTCTCTCTTTTTCTCCCCCTCGTTCCTAACTCGCCACCGAACGGATCGGGACCGTCTCAGATTGACTCCAGCGTGTCCGTGGCTTTCTGCAGGGGATGCTTCTTCATCTGCAAGCAGTGATGACAATGGTTTGCAGGAGACGTCGCAGCATATGCAGCTGGCTTGTGTCTATGTGCCCAGCGTCCAGTGGCACAAGCGCTGAACGGGCCGGGCCGGTCGAGTTTCATGCCGCGGCGATGACGGGACATGCACCCTCCAGAGAGCAGGGAGAAAGTCGCATGACTTCTGCTGCTTTCCGATGATCCTGGAAGAAAGGCAATGGGCGCCCCAAACCTTCTCTAGTCTTCCCCAGCGGTCTGGTTGGTCCACCAGCATGGCAGGGGCCCCAGCCACGGCCCCTTCCGCCCTGCAGCCAGTTTGCAAGGAGCTCCCTTCGCTGCCACGTGCCCGTCGCTGCAATCCTGGATCCGCCCGGGCTAACCCCTGCCACCTCGGTCCCCAGAGCGTGAGCTCAGAGCAACCCAAAAGCTGCTGGTGGAGGGGGGAAGAGTTGCAAGGTGCAACCTCTGCCTCGCACCCAGGATCCGTCCCAGATAGCTCCCCTGCCCGGGGAAACAGCCGTGCCAGGCTCCCTCTTGCTTCAACTTCAAAGCCATCCGCGGGGAAACTCCACCCAAGGCTGCCGTGGCCCAGGTGCGAATCCAGCCTGGCATCCACACAAGCTGCAAGCACCGAGCCTCTCCTGCCGGACAGGGCAACGCGCCTTGGCCGGCGTTCACATCGGCCACCTTTCGGGGCATGCCCCTGCAGTCCTCGTGCCGTGCCGGGCATCCCCGCAGTGGCCACGAACTCTGCCCCTCTCTGCCCGTGGGAGGAAAAGCCCTGCGTTGCGTGTCACCGGAGCAGCTAAAAAGCGGGCTCTGCGCCCCGAGCGTGGTCAGTGTTTCAGCCCACGGGGACACGGCCGTGCGGGTGATGCAGACAGCTTGAGGAGCCTTTGGGACACGGGGGCCGGGGTAGCTGCCACCCTCAGCTCCCTGCATTTCTCCCAGCCGAGTCCTTGCTAAATCACCTCCCTGCAAGCTGTCTGCAGGCACTCTTGAAAGCATCCCGTCCTACTGACTCACAGCTCCCTTGATTATATCTTGGGCTAGCAAGCACCACCGCGCTATGGGCCATGCCCGCGTGGGGCTCCTCGCTCTCTGCCCACGCCGGCAAACACAAAACAGGAAGCCGCGAGGAAGGAAAACCTGATTTCAGCAGTTTTGCTTGCCTGGCTGCGCTGGGTTTGGGGCCTCGCCGAGAGGAGAGAGAACCGCGCGGGCGCTCAGCAGGCCTCAGAAAGCCACGCCGGCTCCTCATTTCACGGAGATGAGCCGGGTTGGAAAGTCACAGGGCTCCTCTCTCGCTTGCCTTCTTTGCACAATCGCTCACTTCGAACGAACGGCGACAGAGCGGGCGGCCGGACTTCCACTCCCACGCTGGGGCGACCGCCGCTGTCTTGCACGCGCATCCCTTGATCATTAAACGGAGGGGGGGAAAGAAGCCCCTAACACAGGTGGCATCGAGGCCGGCGCTCTGCTCACTGGTCGGGGTGCAAATCAGGGGTAATTGCACTGTGCCTGTGCCGCGGGCCGGATGGAGGAGGCCGCAGGTCCCTCCGAGCCCCGCGGTCTGGCGGATGCTTGGAGCAGTGGCTGGTCCACGTGGTGTATTGGCCCTATACCAGGCCTGTTTCGAGACCTCACACGTGAGGGTGTTGGGGCCCCAGCCTCACGCCTTGCCCAGCTCCTACTGATAGCAGTCATCCGAGGAACAGAGGAAGGGATTTTACCCCGTGGCCCAGTCGATGAGGACCGGGGGGCTGTAGCAGGGGATGTGCGCCCAACCTGGGATTTTCCGAGTGTGTAGCAACGACCTTTTACAGCAGCTGGACGTTGCCTGCCGCGGTCCCCGGCTCTCCCCATGGCAGGTTCGGGTGCGATGCCCGGCGTTGTGTCGGGCTGGACGGTAGTTTTGCTAAGAGGTCAGATGATGCGTGTGCCCGGGCTGGTTTGGACAGGTCTCGGGCAGGGGGCTGGACTGGAGGCAAGCTCTGGGGGGCCCTTCCAGCCCCACTTCTCTGTGATTTGGGGATCTAGCTATTAGCAGCACTTGTAAAAGATAGCCTGGACAATGCCGAGCCCTAGCTGGGACCGCACCGGGCTGCGGACTGGGACGTTCCTGGTAAACAACCCAGCTCGGCGTCGGGGGGTGGGAAACAAGAGCAATGGCACGTCGAGTTAATCTGGGTGTAGTTTGCATTTTTATTGCTCTAGCCTTCGTTTTCAGCCTACAGAAAGGGTTCGAGGAGGATTAGATGCCATAAAACCTTTAATAATCCTCCCACATCTTACACTTAATTATTGTTTTTTGCACACGCAGAGCCAACATGCCTGTAGCATGCAATCAAAGGCAGCCTGTCGCTCCGCCCGCATTCCTGTCTGGTGCGTGTCTCCCATGTTGTTGTGCGAGCGCCTGGGTTTCCAAGGCCACGCCGCCCATCGCAGCTCGCTCCTTCACCGGTGGGGAGCACGCCTCTCTTCCAGCTCCCCGCAACCCCGGGCGCGTACGAGCTCTCTCCTGGGCTGAGCTTGCGCTTTCCTCCACCGCAACCAGGAGGGTCACCACCGAGATGAGCTTACCGCCCTCGTCCTCGTCTCCACCCTGCTCCGCCGCGCACTCCTGGGCCTGCAGCACCCACCCCTGGCCTTGTGTGCGTGCCTCCCTCCATAACCATGGGTTAAACCCCTTCCCGCTCCCCAGTGCCGGGATGCCCTTGCTTCGCACGGGGGAAATGCCCAGGGTCTGCTGCACCCGCCTGTGTCAGAGGGAAGCTGCAGGTCTGGACGGAGCCCAGCTCTGCTCTGGCCAGCCCCATGGCTATTTGGGGGCTTATTGCCTCTCCGCTAAACAAACCACCCAGCGATGGGGGTGCAAATGCTCTTCCAATTGCACGGCACAACCCGCGGTACTCGGGGCCGGGATGCAACTTTCTCTAGCGCCGCTGAAGCAAACCACCGCCACCTCAGCCCCCTTGGCCCTTCCCGGATGTCTGGGCCTTGGGATAATAAACACCCCCAAGCTGAGGGGCTGGACCGGGTGAGTAAGCCTGGCCTGCCTTTCCCCTCATATGTGATGGGTTTTTTGCCACCGGCAGGAAGAGCTGATCAGATAGCATGGGCCAAATTTGTATTCCAAACCGTAGCATCACAGACAATGGGGGTGGAGGGGGTCTCGGGAAGTCAAGTCTCGTCGAGCCCCCTGCTCCGAGCAGGTCCAGCCCCAACTGCATCATCCCACAGAAGGCTTTGTCTACCCGGGTCTGAAACCTCCAAGGATGGAGGTTTCACCGCCTCTTCCAGGTAGCCTGTTCCGATCTTTCACCACCCTCCTCGGGAGAAAGCTTTTCCTACTGTCCAGCCTCAACTTCCCTTGCTGCAGCTGGAGCCCATTGCTCCTTGTCCTGTATCTGCCCCCACTGAGACCAGCCCAGCTCCATCCTCTTTGCAGCCCCCCGGCAGGGAGGT
>JAGPOW010003364.1:2154980-2186338 GCA_030014935.1 Caiman crocodilus | reverse complement strand
GCAGGGAGGTGAAGGCTGCTATTCAATCCCCCTCGGTCTTCTCTTCTGCAGACTCAATCAGCCCATTTCCCTCGGCCTCTCCTCACCAGTCCTGTCCCCAACCCCACAACCATTTCCATTGCCCTCCGCTGCACTCTCTCCAAATGTGTCCGCATCCTTTCTATAGTGTGTGTGGGGGGGGGGGGGCACAGCTGGACACAGGACTCCAGATGTGGCCTCCCCGGTGCTGAACACGGGAGCAATCAGTGCCCTCCGTCTGCTGGCGACGCTGCTGCCCACGCAGCCCAGGATTTCATAGCTTTCGTAGACGTTCGGCCAGGAAGGGACCTCGGCAGATCATCGAGTCCAGCCCCCCTCTCCAAAGGGCAGGAAGTCAGCTAGGGTCAAAGGATCCAACTCAAAACTGCCAGGATGCCGGTAGCCTTCTTGGCACCAAGGGCACCAAGGGCTGCTGGGTCATATTCAGCTTCTTGCCCCCTGTCCCCCCAGGTCCCTTCCTGCAGAGCTGCTGCCCAGCCCGTCGCCCCCGCCTGCCCCGGTGCAGGGCATCGCTCCCTCCTCCGTGCAGGACTCTGCACTTGTCCTTGTTGAACCTCATGGGATTCCTTTAGGCCCGATCCTCCAATTTGTCCAAGTCCTAGCCCTACCCTCCAGCGTATCTACTGCTTCCCCTAGCGCGGCGTCATCTGCAACCTTGCGGAGGATGCGCTGCATCCCGTCTTCCAGGTCCTTGATGAAGACCTCGAACAGAACCGGCCCCGGGACCGACCCCTGGGGCGCTGCGCTGGCCACCCGCTGCCAACCAGACGTCGCGCCCTTGGTTGCTGCCCATTGACCCCGACAACCCAGCCAGTTTTCTGTCCTCCTTACGGTCCACTCATCCACGTCGCGCCCCCTCGGCGGGCTTGCAAGAACGCTGTGGGAGACCGTACCAAAAGCCGTGCTTGAAAAGTCCCCTCCCACGGCCCCCTTCTGAAAAACAATTGGCGCTGACTAATTGCTGATACCATCAGCGCAGTTGGTTTCCTGGTGGAAAAAGTGTTTTTTCAACGTCCCCCCCCCCCGCCCCTCTACCACCCTTTTTTTTGGTCTTACATCCACCGACGTTATCAGGAGCGTGACAGAGGTTTCGTTTTGCTGTCAGCTGCGATCGCCAGCCCAACAAGGTTTGGAGAACAACGCTGGCACCATTAAAAATGATTTAAGAGAACTAGATGGACGCCCACCATCCCGGGCCCGTGAAACGGAGACCACCAGGACGTGGCCCCCGGGGAAAGCAGCGGGAAGCATTTTCCCCGTGGGCGACCCCGCTCCGTGCCTCTCTGGACCCGCGGCCGGTGCTTGGGGGCAGCACATCAAAACCCACAGCCCCGAGCCATGGATTTGGGGTGCACGGTGCTGCCCGGGAGCAGCACACGGGCACCATGCAAGCTCGCCACAGGAACCGAAGGCCTGGAAGAGCATGCAAATAACACAGTCATTTCCGATTACGCTTCATTAAACCACCCCTGAGCTGGCTTATTATTATTCTATCTGCTGCTTATCTCTAATCGTTTCCAGCAAGGCCTCTCACCTCCGACAAATTGCGCTCTGCCTCCGTGGCCTGCTTCTCCGCTCGCCCTCGCCCCCGGATTTACCAGCCGACGGAGACGCCGACGCTCGACGGGGTTCGGAGCGGGCACGGCGGGGGGATGCTTTGCGGGCAGGACACAAGGAGGGTATCTGCCAGGACAGGTGACGCAAAGGTCCGGCCATGAGGATCCCAGAGTCCGAAATGGGGTACCGGGCGGGTTCAGCGGTTTTCTCACAACCCCCTTTCTCTTTACGCGGCACCGCACGAACGGCCTCTGCAGCCGCGGCCACGAGACGCCGAGGTCGGGAACGGACGCCTCGCGTGGCCGCTGCCTGCCTGGAGGCGGGGAGATGCTCCGCCAGCGCAGTTAGATGAACCTGATCGGGGCCGACCCGTTTCCCCGCGCTGTCGGACGCCGGCCACGAGAGCCCACGAGCCTGATCCGGGGGGGGTGCTCCCCCTTCCTCCTACTTCCGATCGCTCGTCTCCGAGGCGCCGGCTAGGAAATGCAGCCTTCGCCCCTCGTCAAAGCAAGACACGCTGGACCTTCTCTAGCCAGAGTCGGGAAAAAAGAGGTTTCTGCCTGGAAGAGCCCCGGAGGCAGGTGAAGGAGGCATACGCTCCTCGTGCTCACGATGCCGGTAGAAAGCAACACGCAAGACACACGTGACCAGAGCGCCGTTACAGACGTGCTCACGGAGCCATCTCCACGCAGGGCCCGATTCTGCTGCCCCGCTTTGGTCCAAACGAAGGGCAAATCCCCTGAAGCAAACCAAGCTCCAACGAGCGCAGGCGAGACTGGAGCCAGGCCCCCGGCGCCCGCGAAGATGAAAGTTTCCTCCTAGCCCCGCTGGATCGATGCAATTAGTCACTGCCACGGCGAAACGAATGGAAAGCCGCGCTCCCCCATCCCCGAACGCGCAGAAATATCAGAAGGCATCGCAAATCACCGGGCCTGGACGGAGCGCATTAAGGGCTTGATTACTCTAAAGTGCCGCATAACACGAGATCTCTATTAGGAGTTCATTTCCCTTCTACTCCATCTTATTTACTCGCACGTGTCGGGCGGTGCGTGATTAGACCGAACCAAGCGGAGACGGAGGCAAAGTGCCGCCCTGCCCGGTGCTGTGTTTATCTCGTTTGCAGGGACAGGAAAGGACCCCGGTAGGGCAACGCGGCTCCTGGGCTATAAAGCACAAACCAACCCCGAGGAATATTTCAAGTATCCGCAGAAGCGGCGAGCCAGCCAGCGCCATTCGTATGCATGCGACCACCGCGGTTTCCCCGCAGACGCAGGGCAATAAACAAAGCATTACCCACGTGTCTGAACCACGACGACTGCCACGGGGCGGAAGGGAAGAAATAGTGGTTGGGGACCTTGCGGCTCATTCAGAAATAGGCTGTGGAGTCTGTGTTGCTGCTCCCTTTGCCTTGGGGTTTAAGTCAGGATCTCTGGCCCCTTCCCATTGCCATCGATGGAGCGCCAGGGAAGACCGGGCCCCTATTTCAGTGCATGCCAAGGAGGAGGCATTTGCTCCAAGCAAGCTGCAAGTGCCCCCTCCAACTGCTGCTTGCTCTGGTGTGCAAGGGGCTAATGCACCCTCAGCTGCCCGTCACGTCACACGTGAGCAACCAAGTGTGAAGTCACGGTATAGCGATGGCACAACAGGCCCACGGCAGTTCAAGGGCAAAACCGTGTCACGCCGAGCGCCTGGTTTTGATGGCATGGGCTCTAGCCCAGGCCACGCACGGCGAAACGGCTGCGCCGTACGGCCCCCGGTGCAAAGCAGCCGCACGTCATCTCACCAGCGAGAGGGGATGTGAAGGCGGTGGAACGGCTCCCACGTCATCTCACCAGCAATGCACGAGTCCTGGCCGAGGAAAGCCTCACGGCACACGCACGTGCAAGAAAAGGGCACTTGGTTATTCGCCGCAGAGGAGGATCTACAGCTTTAGTTGGGTCCAGAACAGGTCCACTTCTGCCTGACGGGCGGGCTGGACCAGCACGGCCGGGGACAACGGCCGCCGTGAGACACCCTGCTTGGGCTTGCTAACCTCGGATGTGACCACGAGGACAGACGGACTTCTCTGCATGACAGACAGGCCACGTTACCGAGCAAATGCCCCTTGTTTCTGGAAAGCAAGGGCTGTAACCCCCCCGGCCCTCGCTGTGCAGGGAGGAAGGGCATGCATCCGCCTGGGCCACGGAGCAACGCCGGGGCCACGTGCCTGCTCCGCGTAGGGAAGGCCGGTCCCCGCTGTGCTAGACGACCCGCCACCGCTGCCAGCATCTGGCCTCGGCTTCAGAACAACCCCTTGCAAATATTGCTCCTGCAAAAACGAGGACACATCGTTGGTAGCTGAACAAAGGAGACGTTTTATTCCCGAGCGGCCCGGGTGCAAGTAAGCAAATCCCAGCGACGGCGGTTGCCCGAGGGACTCGGCACGTGTGGACGGGCGTGCCAGGAAAGGATGCACGGATGCTTCCCTCCCCAGCACTAAACTGGTTGAACTGGCTCCGTAAGTGCCCCAGGGCTTCCTGCTCCCGGGCCCAGTGCATCCAGACCTCAGGCTCGTGGCCAGGGGGTTTCAGCCCTCGCTTTCCTGCTGCATCTTGGTTTCAAAGGAAGGAATTCAGGGCGAGGAAAGATTTGGCCGGCACTGAGAGGGAGAGCGGGACAGACCCAGGGAGGCCTGGGCTTTGCTCCTCCAGGACTCGGGGGCTTTTGCTTCCAGCGTCGCTGTTCGGCGTAAGATGTCATTAAAACATTTCCGACGCCCGTCAGGTCAGACCGTACCGTCCCGTCACGACTGACCAGACCCGCTTCCCGTCCCCGTCGGCGAGGGCTGTAGGAAGAGGGACTGCCCAGCTGGGCTGTTCTGCACCGGGAATGCCCCTGCCGACTTCCACGGGGGACGCAGCCAGGCAAGTTTGCAAGCAAACGGTTCGCACGCGCCGCTAAACCGGGGTAAACTCCCCCGACGCCGATGGAGAATTACCCCGGAGAGAACTGGGGGAAAAACTCGACTGGTCCAAGTTGCATCTTCGCAGGTGGCATCTGTCTCCATCCACCTCTCGGTCGGTGTCGGATCCAGGATGTCACCCGCTGCCCCATCCTCTAGTACCGAGGTGTTGCCGATGGTGTGAGCCACCCAGGGACACCACCCTGTTCGCGTGCTCGTGATCCTGGTGACACTCATTGCAGCACACCCCGGCCATGCAAATTCCACCAGAGCTTGCACAAGTCTGCCTGTGCCCGAAATGAAATGGGCTGCTCTAACGAGGCGGAGGGCAACGCATCTGCCTGGAGCATCCCTATGCAAACCGGGGGAGAAACCAACCCCTTTCCTTTCATTCTGGATAGTTCTTGTTAATCGTCGTTTGAATTCTTCTTGCTTTCGTTTCCTTCTGTTTCACCCTCGCTTTTACGGTTAGCTAAAAACCTGGTGTCGCGAGGCCATTAAATAATAACTGCCTTACTTGCAAAACACCTGCTCCTGGAAGGGCTCGGATGCTCTCCAACATCCTTCGGGGCTTTGACTGCGGAGGGGGGAGCATGAGCTTGTCTCGTAGCCAAATGCGCACCCGAGGGGGTAGGAGAGCAGGCGCGGAAGCGGAGCGCCGCGGTCGCAGGCAGGGCATCCTGGCACCGAACTATTTAGAGGCCGTTCCAAAAACCGGCGAGGTCCCTTCTTGCCGCAGCAAGCGGGCACAGAACGACGCGGGATTTCGCTGCACGGCCGTTCTCGCCCGGCCGCGTCCCGCGGCAGGACTCTGCACGGTGCAGCGCGCTGCAGACGATGAGGATGCTCTGAACACCTTGCAGCCGGAGCGCCCTTCGCTGGCTGGCCTCCGGTACGCCCTGCCCACCGCTGCCGCCGGTTCCCCACAGCGGAAGCCCGAGCCCGAGAGGCAGACGGGAGCGTGACACTAAGCAGATGCATCCCGCGGCCCTCCGCTCACACCATCGAGGAGGCTCACGTGCACTCAGGCCCGCGTACGATAAACAGTGTTAAAGCCCGTGCCCCGGCTAAGTAAACGCGAGGGCCCGAGACGGAGGCGGGATGTCGTGCAGATGTAGAACAGCCTCTCACGCTGTTATTGCAAGCGCAGATAAAAACGGTACCAAATGGGATTAAACTCAGAGCCGGGGGCGTTCGCACCGCGTCGGGCTGGCTGGGTGGTCCACGGCTGCACGCGGCGTTCGCCTCATACGTGCAGTGCCACGCGCTTGCAATGGGCCGGGGGCAGCCGGGGCTGAGTTTCCTGCTTGATTATTTCTGCGTGACGGCTGAGTACACCTTGAACCGCGGGGACCGTGCCCCGTCCCCCTCCACCCTGCAGAAGAGACGGCTCACGTGCCTGCGTGTTCCCACGAAAGGGGGTTTCTAACCGTGGCTTGTGGGACCCAGCAAGGGAGATGCGCACCCTGCTAAGCACTTTGGGCATCACTTTGGGCCCCTGGCTTGCCGTAGCGGGAAAGGTGTGGACAGCAGCCTTAATCCTAAAGGATGCAGAAAGTGCACGGCATCCATTCAGCCTACGTGAGCATGAGCCTGGGCCTGCGATGGAGCAGCAAGGGTCCTCACCCGGCCCCAGCTGCGGCATTCGGTCTTGGGGACGGAGGTCAAGCACTTTCCAGCTGATCTGTAGCCTAGCTGCATGGCACAGAGGGAGATGGGGCTCGAGCCCCCTTCGCATAACCCAACCTGCCCTGCCGCTCACGTACAAACCAATGCATAGGGCTGCTTTATTTATTCCCCCAGCCCTGTCCTTCGGGGCCTTTCAAGTCATCTTTGCAATGTATTGCTGCTCCTACTATGGCAGAGTTCGTCACCGCTCTGCCCTATAACTCCTTGTGGGGGTTACAACTGGCCCCCGGGAGCTGGAAGCCCACGAGCAGAGGGCTTGCACTGCCGTGAAGGGGATGCAAGGCGATGCACCGCCGTGAAGAGGATCACATCTTCGTCATACAAACACGTAGCAAGGGCTTCAAAGAACTTACAGAGCATGGGAAGGGAAACTGAGGCACGGTGGGACTGACTTGCACCTAGGATGAGCTTAAGCAACATAGCCAGGGCCCCTCCTGCAGCAATAAAAAAAGAGAAGCCAACCCATGTGAAACGCCCGGGGGTTTTGGGTGCCTGGCGGGGAACTTGGGCTCATGGAGAAGGCAACACCACCTGAGCAATGCTAAGCTAAAACTGGGCAAATAAGCTAAGCCGGCCTGTGTCTAGGTCTGACGTGCCATCGGGAGAAAGGCTGGGCTTCTGTCTGAGCTTTGCAACCCTTTAAACCCCATATGCGAGCCAGCATCACAGGCCAAATGCTGCTGCTCTGTCAAGCACTTTGCAATCAGACCGCAGCGCTGGACCGCAGCTCGGCCGGCCGAACCCTGACCGGTGAGGTGCTCCCAGTTCACCCACACCCCGGTCCGGTTTTCCGCTTGATCCTCTCTCCGTCCAAAACTGCAAGGGAAGCTCGGGGCAGGGGGAGCTCGCGCCAGACCTGACAAACGGGAAACCCTTGGCAAGCACCGAGACAGGAGACAGGCCAAGCTGGGCACGTCGCTGCTTCGTCCCAGCGGAGCCGGGCTCTGAGGCTCCCCAGACATCACAGGTGGGTCGCTGGAAACCGGCGACTAACCGGCACGTTTTTATAGCCTGACTTGATCCACTTCTCTCCCTCTCCGACACGTACACGGACGGGCCAGAGAAGTGCGAGACGCTGCAGCTTCGAGGCAGCACTAAAACCCAGCCCTGACACCCGCGATCCACCTCACCAGACAGGCGTCCATCCCCCCGCCACGGCTAACGAGCGCAAGATGACGAACGTCGTCGTTGCCAGAAATACCGAGGAAATGCCCCGTGATGGGGATATTACTTTAAAGCGAAACCACATATTGAGGAGGGGCCGTTCCTTCGCACCGGCGCCCGCTGCGTCAGACCGGTTGGGTACGGCAAGCCCCAGGCAGGTGCGTGGCCCATTGCTGTTTGCTGGTCCACCTCATTTACCGCTTTCTTCACGTGGTAATTAGAGGCCTGGAAACGCTGTATTAAGCACAGGACGGTACGTGAGAAACCCACGACACCGCGCCACGTTCAGTCGCCCCAGCCTACCACGGCCTTATCTCCGTCAGAAGTGCAGATGCACACGCACAACAACCCCGGCGCCGAGCTGAGTGCAAGGCACCTCCCCAAAACCCAGAGGCAGTTTCGGTGCCCACGCGCGGTGGGCACGAGTGCAGAGCCGAAAGGTGATTCAGTCCCCTCCCCGGGTCAGACTGGGATCAAGTTTTGCCTCCCACTTCTGCTGTAACGCGGTGCCTGGCCTTGGCCGTGCCACTGAAGTGTGCTGTGCTGTGACTCAGGATGTGCCCACGCACGGGCTTTGGCGTGGGTTGCAAAGCTTGCCAGAGAAGGGAAAGGTTTCCGGATGCAGAGCTGTGCGCGGCCTTACCTAGAGGGCACAGGTACCCAGGCCCTGGTGATGACTACCGGGGGGCACCCACCCCCACAGTCGTCTCCACCCCGTGCCCTGTCTGAAGGAGGTTTCGCTAGAAAGCATCACGGAGGGGCAAACCCTTCCTGCAAATGAGGTGCAAAAGCACACGGGCACAACAGGGTGTGCCACCCTCACTCCTACCCACACCGTGCACATCTGGAAATGCAGCAGCGAGGCCGGTGCAAGGTGCCTGAGAGCTGCTCAGGCTTGGCACGTGCAAGTAGGAGCACGCGTGACCAGGTGTTGTGCTGTCAGTGTGCTCGCTGCACACCTGGACTGTCACAGGAGGGTGTTTTAAAATGCAAAGGTTTAAAACAGCCTGGGATTCACGGAGAGGAAGGACATGGCAAGCAGGGGAGAAAGCGAGCTTTGCAACTTGGAGGTGAGCAATGTTTGAACCCGGACACAAGCACGTGCAAAATGAACCTCGATTTGAGTCCAGCTTAGATCGCGACTCATCCGGCCTCTGAGTGCTCTCCTCCAGCCGTGCCGAATGGCAGGCCAGGCCCGGGGTTTGCCGCTGAGACATCACAAGGGACAGCACGGGTATGCCTTCAGGACTTGGCCTCGTCTCTGTCTGTGGCCCTTTCTGGACACGCAGCTCGCTGGGAATGAGCCGTCGTCGTCTCCGGGGGTTTTCTGCACCCCTTCAAGAGGGCGTCTCTGGTCCGGGGAACCTGAGCGTGGTAAGCAAAGCCTTGCTTCAACTCTGCTTGTGCAACCTCTTCGCAGAAACTCATTATTCACGATGCTATCTTGCCGTTTGATATGCATAACAGCTCAGAGGTACCGTTGACTACATTTTTCCAGCTCTTTGATGTGCTAGCAATGACTTGTTTCGGTTTCCCAGCCATTAAGTCAGGTGGAAATCATTATATGAGGTTGCACGTGGGTTCAGGCCTTCATGGGCCGCGTCCCCACCTGTAAGGCGCAGCAAACTCCCCCTTACGCCGGGCAGCAGGAGCCTTGCTTCGGGAGATTTCGGCAAGTCAGCAATGGGACCATGTGCGCCAAAGCCGAACCGAGGCGAGTCAGGTGTTCTCCCTAGTACCAGCTTACTGCCAATAAGTCCGTAACAAGGATTATTGGTATATCCTTGCCACGCAGCACCACTGACCAAGGCCAAAGCCAACCACCTACTAGGCACCATGCCAGCATAGAGGGAGCCTATGTCCTATAGGACACCCCCTAATAGTGCCCGAATGCCCCAGGGAAGGGATGGGGAACCTGAAAGCAGGCTGAAAACACCATCCTTCCCATCGTATTTAGTCCAAAAACCACAGGACCTTCGTTATCATCCATTGCCCCCGCCACGCAAACCCCACGTTTCCTGCCCAGCAAAGCACATATCATTGCCCTCTGCTCTGATCCTCCAACCTGGCTCTTGCCCCAGTATCCGGGGCGCTTAAACAGCTCCGGGGCAGCCAAGGGTCATTATTAATCCACCGCGTCCTCAGGGGAGCGCGTCTCAGGTGCACACTTGCCTGGCAAAAGCCGCGGCGCCTCCGGGTCCGTGCATCCTGGAGGGGCTCGCTCGGGCTGTGTCCGCTTGGACCGACCCATCTCCCTGCCCGGTCAGCCAGGGTCTCTGCCTTTGGGCGGCAGAGAAGGCAGAGGTCTGGGCACAAGGAGCTTGCAGCTGCATCCTTTCCGGCGCTGAGGTTCGCTCGCTTCCTAAAGGCCACGAGAAGACAGAGCACTTCAGCATCTGCTTCGTTTCAAGCTCACGCCTAAGTTTCATTGCACTCAGCATTGCTCAAGCCTGGGCCTTGGGGTCTTGCTAAAAGACAGGCCCCCCTCCAGTACGGGAGCTTTTTGCTAATCCCTCTATTAGCCACTCTGAAATAGGGCAGGATCATGCTCCTGACAGCGCCCGTAAGCTGCTCTTCTGGTTTCTTTCTTCTTAACACTCCGCTTTATTGACCTCTTTCCTCTCCCCGGCGTTAGAGCAAAGGCTAACGAAGCGCGGCTGCTTGGGCCTTGCTGGCCTCGCTCCGCAGCCACGTGCAATGGCTCGCAGGCCCCGCGAGGCTGGAAGGAGCCCAGCACGCCTCGGCCGGACCGGGTCCGTCCCCTCGTAGGACCAAGCCCTTGCCGTGCAGCCAGCGGGCTGGGATAACGAAGCCGGGTACTTCCACACCCAGGAACGGCGTTGCAATGCTGCTCGACTCGCTTCGTCTGCCAGGTCCGAGCCGCCCGCTTGCACTCCTCGCACGTTTTCCTGCACGCTCTACCCCCATGAATCGGTGTCTGCGGACAGCAAAAAAGTCTCGCAAGAAAACGCTCTCTGGAAACATCTGGAGCAAGGTCTGCACGGAGGGGTCCCAGGCAGCGGCACCTTTCACATCTCCGAGCTCCCTCCTGCCATCCGTCACGACTGCGGGTCTCCTGGGGGACGGTTTCACGTTGACAAGGCGGGCGTTCGCCCCAGAAGCTGGGGGAAAAAAACCCCTTGCAAGTTGTTCGAACAACTTCAGCTGATGGAGGAAATTAAGACAAGCCTCCCCCTTTGGCTGGATCCTGCTAAAGAAGTGACAAGCTGAGACGGGCGTCAGAAAGCAGCGGGGCTTCGGGGGGGAGCTGCGGAGGTCACGTCCGAGCCAGGATCCGCCCCGTGCAAACCAGCCCGGACACATCCGGCATCTCAACTCGTCGTAAAACGACCGCCAAACTCATCACACCCGACCCTGCCCCGGGGGAGCAGCGGGACGGCGGCAGCCAACGTGCTGCTGCTGTAAAGGGGCGTTTCACAACACCCCAGGCAAAGACCGTGCCCCCACGACAGAGGCAGACAAACCTCCCCCCACACCCGTACCAACCTCAGCATGGGGGAAAATCCCTTCCTGACCCCAAACGTGCCATTGCTCTGACCCTAAGCAGGGGGTTGCTGCCACTTTGCTGCCGGCGGGAGCCTCGGCCAGCCCGGTCCCCTGCGTCCCCTGCAGCCAACCCCCAATGCCCAGAGGAAGGCTTGACAACCCCAACACGTGGAGCGGAAACCGGGTGGCGGGGGCCTGGTTGGACACAGGCGCGGCCCCGTCATCCCAGCACAGGCTCAGACCCCGGATGTGCCGCGCTGCTGGCTCAGGTGGCCTGAATCCAGGTATGTCCGCGCCGCGGGCAGGGCAGCAATAGCGGTTCAGGGCTCGAGACGAGCACCGAGGGCTTGACGCAGCAAAAGGGGCACCTTGAGCCCAGGATGAGGCAGGGGAAGAGACATCCTGTGAAGCCAGGTGCTGACGAGGGCCTGCCTCCCGCCTGCATGCTGCACCCGGCCCCTCGAAAGCCAATGTGGTTTTCAAATGAATGCTATATTTGCTTTGCAAAACCTCAAACCACCCCTCCCTGCCTGCAGCATGTGACGGGGACCGGCGGAAAGTCTCCTTCGATTAACCCCTTGCTGGCGCCAGCCTCGGGTGGCGGCAGCTTCCGCGTCCCGCCAGGCGCAGATGCCGTGCCGGCGCTCCGCTCGATGGTCTGCGCGCGCCGGCTCCGCTTTGTTTTCTGCTCCCTGCATCCTGCCCGGCCTCCCGGGACGGGTGACGTTGCAGTGCTCGCTATAAATGCACAGCCCCGCGTTTCCTAGACCCACCTAAGGCACTTCTGCCTGATCTCTGCCGTGCCCTGACTCTGCGCGGGGGCCACGTGGCAGCCCGGGGATGGGCACAGCTGTCCCGTTATGAAGCTAGCGCGGCCCAGACATGAGCATGGGCTATCATCAGACCTTCCTAGACCTGAAATGCTGGAGGCTGCAGGCGAGTGAGAAATAGGAGGAAAAACCCCGCTCAGACCCAGCTTACTCTCTCCTTCCTGGAAGGAGACCGGGCCAGTGAATGGCAGCTCTCATGTCTACCTCTGAAGGGAAAACAGGGCTGAGCTGGCCCCGGTTTGGAAGGGCTTTGTGCGGTGCAAGGGGCACAGTGATCAGGACCGGCCCCACTGCACCCGGGACACCCCATACCCACCCTCCGAAATGTCAGGCTAGGCCTGGCACGGCTCGGCCCCACGCAACCCCAGCCCTCCCTTCTGCAGGTGTGCCGTCTAGCCCGAGCCACGATATCCCTTTGCGTGTTAGGCTTCGACTCCTCCAGACCCGGCAGCAAAAGGCCGTCAGGCGCTGCCAAGAGCCGACAAAAGCTGCCGACATCAGCGGTGCTAAATGCAATCGCCAACAATCAGCGTGCCCCTCTCCGAGCGAGAGGGCTTCCTTCCTTTGGTACCGAGACCTGCTTTACAGTCGCTTCTGGGTCTCTTTACACCTCTGTTTGCTCCAGCTGGTAACGCCTTGCAAACAGGCGGCCGGCGTGGAGCGCAGTCACCTCTACAGACCACAGCCTCCGAAACCTGCCCGGGCCGGTTTCTGAGCCAGGCCCTGCTGCTTTGCAGCGCGCAGGTGAAGCCTCGGCCCGGGCAGAGACCTGGCGAAATGGCCCCGGGCGGCGCTGCTGCGCCACCCCGGGCTTCCTGCCCCAGCGTCATTTTTTCCACTCTATTTGCATATGAGCTCAGTGCTCGCGGAGACGGCCCCGGGCAGGCTTTTCCTCTCCACCGCTTCTGCTGCACAGTCGCGTGTGAACCAAACACCGGGGCCGCGTGCGGTTTTCTCCATCTACCAGAGGTGCACCGCTGTGGTCGTGCAGCCCCGGCGCCCTCGGCCCCCGGAGCAGGAAGTCCTCGTTCCACTGAGTTATCTCAGATTGAGGGCGGGCACGTCGCCCACGTGCGGCGAGCAGCTCCTGACCCACTCCCGCCAGCCTCGGGGAGGGCTCCGGCACGGTTGTGTCTACGGGGGGGGGGCAGGCCCAGCTGCATGCAGGAGGGATTCGTCAGGGCCAATTTGCTAAAACCCCCCATTCTATGCTAATGAGAGGGCGGCCCAAGCACCCGCCACGGCCCCCTCCGGGTGTGCTTGGGATGCACGGGCTCTGTGTGCCTTACTCCTTCGGCCCATCTGCAACTTAGCACGTCGCCAAAAAATGCCTGCGCGGGGGCCGCTTGCCCCGCGTGACACCGGGAAAGTGCTCAGAGAGCCCGGCCGAGTCCTCGGGACTTTCAGACCTACCCCAGGAAGGGGTCCTCCAAAGAAAGGTCCATCTGATTTGGGGCCTGCAAGTCTGCAAGGGAGTTTTCTCAGCCCTGTTTGCCACGGCTCCGGGATAAATGGCACGCTGCGGTGCGAATCCTCTTAAAATACGGCTTCTAAATTGGACGCGCCGAAAGGGAGCCGTTTTTGCCAGGAGAGGAGGCCTGTAATTTTCCCGTGGCTCTGAACCCAGAGCTGCTGGTTTCCCTCGAGGGAAGGCAGAGCTTGGTTTCCTTTCGGAGGAGGGAGTATTCGGGGGGCAATAAATCAGCCAGCGCTGGCCTCCCTGCTGCCTTGCACCGTCACCCGCTCCATCCTCCTTACGGCTCCCAGATGCGGCCTCAGCGTCGCCCCTGAAGTTCAAGTCCAGCCGCTGCCCTGCTCCAGCCCCCAAGCCCTTTGAGCGCGGGTGACCCACGCTCCTCGGTGCAGGAGGGGACAGCTCTGCACTGGGGTGGCACCGCCACGTATCTCGGCCCCGTGCTCCCCCTTGCACCAGTCCTCACCTGGAGCGGTGCAGGAGCCTGGGGATGACCGACGGAGGTTTCTCCCAGCACCTCCTTGGTTGCCCGCGGTCCAGAAGAAATTGCTCCCTCCACGTGCAATGCATGCTTCAGCAGCACCTCCAAGAAGCAAAGCCGTGGGGAGGTTGTTGCCCCTCATCCCCCTGCTCGTTGAGGAAAAGGAACAGCTTTTATCTAGAAACCAGCAAGTTCACTGAAGAATTGGGGCCTCAGAGCAGCGGGAAAGCAAATGCCAAAAGGGCTGGTACTGGGGCAGACCTGCTAGTCTGGGAGGGGTTCCCCTTTGCCAGGCCCTGCTCAGATGCCCCCAGCAGCGCAGCCGGGGATGGGTTGTTTGCTCATGCAAAGCAGAGGAACCATCAGGCCTCTTAAACCACAGGTGACAACAGCCTGGACACAGACTGGTCCCCATCAGGAGCTAACAGCAATTCGACCGGCTGCCTCTGCCTCCACGGGGAGTTGCAGCAGAAAGGCCCGGGGTTTGTCGGGGGTTTACCCCGGGATGGGTGAAGCCGGGTGTCTGGTCCCGCTCTTCTCTAGGCGCTGTGTGTGAGGCATCACTCGCGTGTGCACAGAGTCCCGGCCTACAAGGGGCAAGTGGGGACGTGCAAATTCACTAAGATTTTGCCCGTGCGGCCAGTGGCCCGCTCCCCAACGCCCAGCATCCCGCGCTGGTCCTCTCCTCCCAACCCGCCAGAGCAGCCTTTGAGACCGCAGAGCTGGGAGGAAGCACAGCGGCGAGACCACTCGGCACCGCTGTCCTCACCCCCGTGGCCATCCTCCTCTGCCCCGCGCGGCCGTAGCAGAGGCACCGCAGCAACACCTGCCCTGTTAGCAGGGCGCTTCCCCGGTTTTCCCTGGTGCTCTGAACCAAGTAAGAGATAGGATGCAATTAAAAAAAGCCTCTCGACAGGCAATGACGCGAGCACGACCCTAACCTCGTGCAAGCCTGACGCCAGCTGAAGGACTACGCAGTAGCACAGAGCCGTGGTCTTACCTACCCCTAAACCTGTGGCCAGGGTAGGGTGGAGAGGGAGAGGGAGACGAAGGAACCGCAGCACAGGTGCTTTGCCCCCGGCTACGATCCCCTCTTTGTCGCAGGCGCTCTCCCAGCCCACCGCCGGACCACGCTATCGTTCGCATCTCTTAGCAATAACAAACAATATCCGCCTCCTTCCTTGTTGCAGGCCGGATTATTAGTGCTGGAAAGAAGCAGCTCCCTGAACACTGCCTGAGCCAGCTGAGATTCATCTGTGTCTAATTAGCAGAGGGTGTTTGCTTAGCAAAAAGGATGGTGGAAAACCTTGCGCTGAGGGCCAGGGGATGGGTCCTGCCACGTGCTGAGCGCTCACAGCTCCACTGGGAGATTGCAGGACGAGGCCAGGGCACGTCGAGGGCCCTGTGTTTGCAGAGCTTCAATCAGCGCTGTCCTGCTTTGGCAGACGGGATGCCCCCGTTTTCCTTGCTGGAGGATGCTGCTGCGTGTACCAGTCCAGCTGTGCACGCCAGTCCAGCTGTGCATCGCCCCAACGCAGCTGCCTGCCCCCTCTCACTGCAGACTGAGCTGAGGATCCCTGGCCCGAGAGAGAGAACGAGAGAGAGAGAGGAGGAAGAAAATCTCAATGCCTCCCCCCCTGCCCATGGGAGGCTGCGCCTCGGAGCAGTCATCTCTGAACTGACACTCTTCCCAGCACGCAGCCGCTTGAGCCTCTTCTTTATCTTGCACCATCAGTGCTGAAAAAGCAGCCCGCACTTTTTTTCACTTTAGAAAGAGGTGAGAGAGGCCCAAGTGCAAGGCATGCAACCCTGCCCCGCCAAGGGCAGGCCCAGCAGAATGGCACAGCCCCTCTTCCTTCTCCCGGGAATAAAGGAGACTTTCCGGGTGGAAGCAGAGTTGGAATCGAAGGGTCCGTCTCCTTTGCTCCCTGCACGAGCTGCAGAGCAAACCCTTCCCTCGCCCAGCCTCAGCCTTAGCAGCCCAGGGCATATCTCAGGACTCAAGCTGCAGCAAGGGAAGTTGAGATTGGATATTAGGAAAAACTTCCTCACGAGGAGGGTGGTGAAGCACTGGGACAGGTTACCCAGACAGAGTGTGGGATCTCCATCCGCGGAGGTGTTAAAGACCCGGCTAGACCAAGCCGTGGCTGGGATGCTGTGGCTGGGGCTGGTCCTGCTTGGAGCAGGGGGTTGCACTGGATGCGACCTCCCGAGCTCCCTTCCACCCTCCTTGTCTGAGATTCAATAACTGAGACTCAGCCCAGCTCAGACAACCCAGAGGTGGGACAGGAAAGGCAGCCCCACGCAGGGAGCTCATGGGGAAGTGGCTCTTGCAGCTGCCACGGGTCGGTCGCAGGCTCCCTGCTGAGGCCGAAACAATGCTTGTCCAGGAGTGGTGAGCGAGCAGCTTGGAAACCCCGGCCCTGCCGGTGCCGCGGCCATCCTCAGCCTCCGGGAGCTTCAGAGCCAGGTTCCTCGCGGGTTTGGGTGGCAGCACCAGGGATGGCTTCCGCGGATGCTACTTTAAGCTGAAAAGGGTGGATCGCGAGCGGCAGAGCAAGCTGCCGAAGCCAAAGCGATGGGGCTTCTCTCCCCCCGGCTCCCGAACGAGAGCTGCTCGCCGCACAGCCCTGCCCCAGGCCGCACCGATCCGGGGGCTGGCGGCATGCCTGATGTCAAAGCGTCTCACGGGCACCGTTTCGGAGGCAGGATGCGACCACGCGGGCATCTTGCAAAGGCAGTGGGTGGAGATGAGCGGGGAGCTGGGCGAGACAGCGTGGAAATCTGACCCAAGGAGCGGCTGCCCGGGGTGGGGAGGAACAGCGGAAAGTCACCCTCTTCGACTAATATCGAAACCAGGGCAGCTTGGCATCAGGCGGAGCGGCGTGGCGCGGGGGCATTGCTCCAGTGCAGAGCAGTCTTTCCAAGAGCAGCAAGCACGTCTGAATACCCCCCACCCGGGCACAGGGCTTTGTCCTGTGTGCAGCACCAAGCACTTTATGCCGGGCTGGTTACAAAGAAATCTTAATTCTATTTCTTCATTAGGCAGCTAGATCCCATTCGCTTTCATTTCCCCAGAGCAAGCAAACGCACGCCATCAGGCTGGGTCTGCACGCTCTCCTGTTCCACCTCAGTGACAAAGGAAAGAAGGCAAACTACGTCTGAGCCCCTTTTTCTTGCTGGCTGCCCACGAGAGGAGGCAGACCAGGTCTCGGGGCCTTGCTTGCTTCTCCCAGGGGTTTTCCCCCCTTGCTTGCTGGGGCTGTTGTGGCAGTTGGGGAGGGACTGAAATGACGGCTTCCTCCGAGTCAAGAGTGAAAGTGGAGCAATTGAAGGCGGGACGGACGGGTAGCTAGATTAAGATGCTGATTTTTGTGTGCAACTATTTCACTCCAGCATCCGATGCTGTGTCTGGAGGAAAGGATGCCTTGGTTATTCTGCGCACCCGGCTTCTGAACCCGGGTGCACGAGCGCATGCTAAATGTGCGTGTGCAGCCGTGCTCCGAGTAACGCTAGGGAGAGCTGGACACGGCCGCCCGGACAGTCCTCAAATTTAAAAAACAAAGCAAAGTCTTTCACATTTCTGCACAGAAAGAAAAATAAGCCCGGGGAGCCCTAGAGCCGTGGATCTGTGCGGCATCCAGCAAACAGTCCACCAAATGCTACCGACTGACGAGTAAAACGAGTGCTCTACACGCCACGTTTGAGAGAACAAACGTATCCAGATGGGCAAGCATGTGTGCACACGTGTGTGCGCACGTGTGTGCATGTAGTTTGCCATTACAAAATGGCAGCTCGGCCTTGAGCCCCACCTGACAGCGCCCGTACCGTGCTCCGCCGGCCAGCTGGATCCATCGGGCCTTGACGCAAGCCTGCACCCGATAGAAAACCGAAGCTATTCTGAGGTCTGACGAGCTTTGGTGAGCATCGTTCGAGCCGGCGAGTCCACGCTCCGGCCTCGCTCGGTCCAGCTGGCACCGAAAGAGGAAGCAGCGAGCGCTCGCGGGCCGGCGGCTCACGAGCGGCTCCTGGCCGGGCAGAGCCGGGGAGGATGGGAAAGCGCAGCCGTGACCTTGAACTTGTGAGGTTTCCTGCCCGGGGAGGTGATGCTAAGCACCGCAGTTGGGGGAAGTTGGCTTCTGTGCGAGCTTTTTCCATCCTGTGCATCACCAGGCACGGAAGGAGGACCTAGATCAGCAACTGGTGACCCGCCCTCCCCTCCCGGTATTGATCAGAGACTCAGAGAAACGAGGGCTGGAGGAGACCTCAGGAGCTCGCAGCTAGGCCTGCTTGTGCTCCAAGCAGGACCAGCCCCAACTGCATCATCCCAGCCAGGGATTTGTCTACCCGGGATGGAGAGTGCACCGCCTCCACGGATAGCCCGCTTTGGTGCTTCACCACCCTCCTTGTAAGGAGGTTTTTCCTCATATCCAACCTCAACTTCCCTCGCTGCAGCTTGAGCCCATTGCTCCTTGTCCTGTATCTGCCCCCACTGAGACCAGCCCAGCTCCGTCCCCTTTGCAGCCCCCCTGCACGGAGGTGACGGCTGCTCTTCAATCCCCCTCGGTCTTCTCTTCTGCAGCCTCAATCAGCCCATTTCCCTCACCGGCTCCCAACCATTTTCATTGCCCTCCACTGGACTCTCCCCAATGCGACCACATCCTTGCTGCAGTGGGGGCCACAGCTGGCCAGACGTGGCCTCCCCAACAACCTTCAAAACCTGCCCGCGGCTCAGCACGACGCGGAGCTGCGCTCTTCTTTCCGTGCTGCTCCCCTCTCCGTCCCCCCGTCCCCGCGGGGGTTTGGCCGAAATCTGCTTTCCACGTGCCACCCTTTCCCACGAGCCGGGGCGTTGGGATCCAGCCTGGGCTTGGAAGAAAGCAAGGCAAGGAGTTAAAAAAATAAGCTAAAGAAACGAGGTTACCACACGCAAACCACAGCGAGAGGCACGAACGTTTGGGCCGGTCCCGCTAGATTTGGCAATGGCATCCTAGCCGTTCCTGCAGGCGTTACGTTGGGTTCGACCCCAGAATAACGAGCGACCCCCCGGGAAGGGGTCCGCTGGAGATACCAGGGCCTCCTTCCCCGTGACGCTGCTGGAGCCCAGCGAGATCGGAGCAGGGCCCCCGGCAATGCAGAAGTACTGCGTGTGGTTTTGGTTTTGCGGCTTCTAGCAGATCTCTCTCTTCTGCTGCTCTGGAAACGTCTCTGCTTTCTGTTTAGCCCACAACTGTCAACTCTGAGATAATAGTTACGCGCCGGAGTCTGCACGGCTTGAGAAATGCAGGCGTCTTCGCGCCGGCGCTCCCTCCGCCCCTCCCAAGCGGCGGGCCGGGCAGCGGGCGAGGAGGGACGGCGAGGGAGCAGCTGGCACGGAGGAAGCCGAGCGCGGCGACGCGTTTCGAAACGTGGCTGCGCTCGCAGGAAGGGGAAGCCTCCGGGCCCCGCTGGCAATCGCCTTGTTTTCGAAGCGGCGGCGCGCTCGCAGCGAGGGCGGGCTGGATGTCCCGAGAGCCACGTACGCCGGTGTCGCTGCACCGCCCCGAAAGCCTCCGTGGCGAAGCAGCGCACCTGGCTGACGCGGCCTGCTTCGGCTTCGGCACAGCGAGGCGCTGGCCCCACTGCAAAGCCGAACACCTGGCCCCGAGTGCCTCGCCCCATCTGACACCCGTCCCCGCCACCTCCGCAGCAGCCGGGGTTGCAGAAGGATGGAGATGCCCGGTTTCAGGCGCCGGACGCCCTGCGAAATGCAGCCGGCGCGACGGCCGCGCTTCCGAGCAGCCAGGGAAACGGGCCGCGGCCCTGCGCCGAAATGCAACGGGGCAGCTTCGACTGTCGGAGGCGAATAATCACAGCGCGGAGGCACGTCGCGGGTCCCTGAATGAGCTCCTGCTTCGGGGAGCGGGCGGTCAGAGGGGGCCCACACAGCTAACGGGGGTCTTCGAGGGGGTATGGGCTGAGAAGAGGCGCTCAGGCCGGCTCCGGCCCTCAGTCGCCTGGGTTGGTATCGGAGAAGCATAGTCAAGGAGGGCTGGAAGGGACCTCGGGAGGTCTCATCTAGTCCAGCCTCCTGCCCAAAGCTGGCCAGCCCCAGCTGCAGCATCCCAGACAAGGCTTTGCCTACCTGCGGCTTAAACACCTCCAAGGATGGAGACTGCACCACCGCTCTGGGTGACTCCTTTACTACCCTCCTCATGAGCAAGTTTTTCCTAATATCCAACTTCAGCTTGCCTGGCTGTACTTTGAGCCCATTGCTCCTTGTCCCGTATCTGCCCCCACGGAGACCGGCCCAGCTCCATCCTCTTTGCAGCCCCCCGGCAGGGAGGTGGAGGCTGCTGTTCAATCCCCCTCGGTCTTCTCTTCTCCAGACTCAATCAGCCCCTTTCCCTGAGCTGTTCCTCACCAGTCCTGTCCCCCAGCCCCTAATCAACCTACACCCATGCACACGCATGTGCACCCACACGCACACGCACACAAAGGCTCTTCTTGAACCTCCCACGTCACCCATGCAGGCCCCCAGGTGCGCTCGGTCTTTTAGCCTCTTTGCTGAAACTACCTACGAGAGCAACACCTGCAAGGAGCGCACCAGGCTGGGAAGAAAGGACAGGAAGGACCTAGACGAAAGGCCCAGGAACAGCCCCAGGAAAAGGGACAGGGTTTCGGACGGGCTCCATCCCAGAGCTGGCCAAAAATGAGTCAAAGGAGATTTCCTTTGGGGAAATAAATGAAGACTCAGGAGCACGGCTTGTGCCAAATGCTTCCTTCCGATCAACAGGCAGAGGGGCTGGCCTTGTTCTTCTACAAAGGGGATGAACAGCCATCGAAATCCTAGAGCAGGGACGTCCACAGGTCCAACCCCTGCTTCTGCATGGACATCCAGCCCAACCCCCTGACTTGTATGGGACCAGCCTGGTCCAAAGCATCCCAGATGAACCCATCGTTCAAATTCTTTATCAGACTACCTGCAACTCCGACACAACACCGGACACCGCACCGACCCTGCCCCAGGGAAAGCAGGGGGACGGCGACAGCCAACGTAAGAGGGTTGTCAATGCTTGCTCGAGAGGCCCCAGGGAGAGGACGGCAGCCCTCCCACCCCGCCCGTAGCAATGTGGCCGTGGGGCGAAACCCCCTCCTGCCCCCAGTGCAGCATCGCCCCGAGCCCGGGCAGAGGGGCAAGACCCTCCAGCCGGGGTCGAGTCCCGGCAGGAGCGTTGCCACCGGCCAGTGCTCATCCCCTGCAGCCGACACCCAATGCCTCCGAAGGAGGCTTAAAAACCCAACAAAACACCTGACATTAAAATGCATCGGTGCTTGGGGAAAACATCTCACGGCCCCTATTTCACTCAACCCCCGTGTGCAACCAGCAGCGAGTCTGCAGGACTGCAAGCGCCAGCTCTCGTCAGGCCTCAGCTTTTCCGCAAACCTAGGAGCTCTGAGACGTGCTCAGCGCTCAGGTGTCCCCCACGCTCCTCAAGCCCATGGAGGGGAAAGGTGAGGTGTCGGGGGCCGCCTGCCTGTGACGCGGACCCAACCCCTTCGAAAGCAGCAGCGAGGAGCGCTCGAGCGGGCGTTGCTTTGGGATCCTCGAGCCCGGCTGCTCCCGGCAGGCTCTTGCAGGCTCGCCGCCCCTTCAACATGCAAATCTAGCGTGCATCAAACCCAGCAGCGTGCACATCCTGCTTTGGTGGCAGAAAGCAAAGCAGCTGTTTACTGACGGGAGACCAGAGAGCCTGTGACCTTGGGATCCAAGATTGCTTCTCCAGTTCCTTCTCCGTGTCCCGAGAGGCCCCCCGTGTGATGTGCGTGCGTTTATGCTCCCCCATAATACGGAGCGTGGCTCTGCGGGGCGTGTAGACAGCGTCGGTCTGGAGCCGGGCGTTCGGCTGTCTAAATGGCATTGCACGGAGCGGCACGCGCGCCGTTGCAAGCAAACAGCTCTGTGGCACGCAGAGAAAGGCCCCGACTCACCCCCTGCTTTTGGAAGCAGCACGTGGCAGCCAGCCCTGGATTTTGCAGGACTTTTGTCCTGAGTTTCCAGCAAAAGCTGTAGCATCTTGCGTGCCGTCTCCTGCAGGACCTTGTTCCCAAGCCCAGCAGCGTTTCCACTGCCTGGCTGCTCTGCGAAAACGAGGTTTCCTGTTCTCCAGCCTCACCTCCACGTTTCATACGCCTGTTGCTGCCCAGCTGTCCTGCAATAAGATAAGCGTTTCCCTTACTTGGTATCACTTTCTTACGGCATATATAGACTCATGCCGCTCTCACCTCAGAGTTCACCCAGGTGCTCGCCCCGGCTCTCCCTATGCCTCTGACCCTACCATCCATGCCCTGGGTTAGCTGGCTCCCAGGCTGGACCCTCTTGCCTCTCCTAGCATCCTCCTCCAAATATCAGGACCCAGTTTGTCCACAGAAGCCGTCGCTCCTGCTTTGCAGAGGGGTTGAGAAGCCGCTTGGACACTCTGCATTTGGGACACGTGGGAAGAAGCAGCCATGCAACACCCCCCTCCTTCCACGTGTCGACGATGATGACAAATCCCACGCGCCGCGCACAGGAGTCGATTTAACGGTGTCACAATTTCACCACCCCTAAAAAAAGCCGTGGTCCGCACCAGAGTTGTTCTGTCCAGCCTAATCATGCCTCCCAGGATCAGTTGTGTGCCAGTCAAAGCAATATTTCTTCAGGGAACGACTCCAGGAGACCCTACGGCAAAGGGCTGATGGACACTTGCATGGCGCTTTGCAAGAGCTGGAGGTTTCCTGGGAGGAGTACGACAGCAAAGACTGCTGGGCACCTGTATGAACGTGCAGGTGGGCGGGAGAAGAGCTCCTGCCCCGCAAACTCTGTCTGTTGAGGTTTAACTATCTTCTGACGGACCATGCCTCACTACGATGCTGACCTCTTAGGCTGCAGAAGAGAAGACCGAGGGGGATTGAACAGCAGCCTTCTCCTCCCTGCATGGGGGGCTGCAAAGAGGACGGAGCTGGGCTGTTCTCAGTGGGGGCAGATACAGGACAAGGAGCAATGGGCTCAGGCTGCAGCAAGGGAAGTTGAGGTCGCATATTAGGAAAAACTCTCACGAGGAGGGTGGTGAAGCGCTGGGACAGGCTCCCCAGAGAGGTGGTGGCATCTCCATCCTTCAGACCCGGGTGGACAAAGCCGTGTCTGGGATGATGTATCTGGGGCTGGTCCTGCTTGGAGCAGGGGGTTGCACTAGATGTGACCTCCTGAGGTCCCTTCCACCCTCATTGTCTATGATTTTATGATTAATCCTGGGGGGGAAGAGGGTTGATCATCAGCTGCTGACCTAAAGCCTTCTCCTTCTTTGCCCAGTGAAGCACAGGATGGAAAAAGTTCACGTGAGAGCCAACTTCCCTAGACGGGGGTGCTTAGCATCACCTCCTGGGCTGGGAATCGCACAAGATCAAGGACGCCGCTGTGCTTTCCCCTCCTCCCTGGCTCAGCCCGGCCAGGAGCAGCTCGTGACATGGTGTCTGTGGGCACGGGCCACCCTTGGCATATCTCTGTCCCTCCTCTCTCTGTAGCATCGCCCTTCAGAGAAGATTTCACCGCGCGTGATGCACCCGCTCTAGGGTGAAATGGGGAGAAGCCATCTGACGGCAGAGCCGTGCGACAAATGAAACATAATTAATTTACCAGCAGGAAGGCTATAAATAGCTAAATCAGACGCTGCGACTTATTCACGAGGCCCCAATTGATGGCGGTTGTTATTCCTGGCTGTGCGGGTTAATGAGCACTGCCTCCCTTCCCTAACGGAGCCGCTCGAACAAGGAGAGACAGGGTCGAGTCACAGGCGTGGGTGAGTCAGGCCCCACGTGCTATAATTTCCACCCTGATCCTGCCGTTCCCGTTGCTCCCAGCACGGGATGAATCAGAGGTTTTTTCCCCAAGCCGACCGCGCTCCACACTTCTCCGTCCCTCCCGAAGGAGGACGGAGCCGGCCAGCGGCATCCGCCGAGCTCCCGGGAGACAGCAGGTGATTTAGGGCCGGGGGAAGAAGGCAGAATGGCGCTAGATGAAGATCGATCAGAGATTTTCCGCTGCTTCCGCGTCAGTCATTTGCAGCGCCGTGCTGTGCCTGGTCATTAGGCAACCCCGGGTGGCGTAAGTTAGAAAACCATCCCGCAGCTTGGAAGAAAGCACGGTGCAAGCCCTGAACGGCTTTCTTGGGGGCCTCATGCCAGCAGGAAGATGGATGGTGCTTCCACAGCAGAGCGCTCTGATGCCTGGAAGCAGGAAACCCTATGGGCTGTGGCTGGTCTCCTCTGTTTTAATGCCCCCGCCCCCAACAGTGCAGCTGTAGCGTCACGTCCACTACATCGGGGGTCTCGTCTTAATTGGGGGTGGGTGTTCCCTGTCTCAGACCCCTGCGTGGGTGCTTACAACTGAAGGAAAGTCAAGTTCGTCTCTTTTTTTTCAGATTTACCGTTGGATTGACTCATCTTTTCCTTGCCAAGTCATCTCACGGGCTAGGTACAGACATTTAAAAAGCCCGAGGCGGAAGTACATTGTTTTCTGTAAGAGGCGTAGTTTAGATCGGTAGCAAACAGAACGCACGTTCACTTTTTGGGACAGGGGCAAATCTTAGACCGGGGTCCGCCATTTTTAAACCAGTCTATTTGTGCGCCAAACTTCTCTTCTGTTATGGGTAGAGGCCAGTTTTGTGCGCCGAATTTCTCGTGTACACCCGTTTCCAGTGGCTTATACCGGTAAAAGCGTTATGTCTTGTACCTGGCCTTGAGGGCTACAAGGTTCTTCTTGAAACTAGACCTTCTGGACTTCTTTGTGCAAGCAAGCGGTGTTTGGTGAGGTCATTCGTATTGTGGGGAGGGTTGAACGGAGAAGGGTTAAATTCATCTCAAATGTCGTTGGTGGCTGAAATGTCAAACAAAAAAAAAATACACCACCAATAAAATGCTGAGAAGTTGTAAGCGGAAGGAAAACAGAAAAAGCTGAGAAGTTTTGTATTACAGTCAGGCACCCAAACGAGTTCACTCAGCAAAGAGAGGAATCGAGACAAATTCCCCTAAAACAAAAAAAGAAACTAGCATTTGCCCACACTTCTCCGAGTTATATTGCCAAAGAGCTTTACATTGGTATTTCAACCAGAAAAACAAGGAACTTTCTAAACCCAAATGGTGTTAAAATAAAGCGGGTGGAAAATGTGGCCCGTGGGCTCCAACTCATACAGGCGGTTTTGTTTTGAAGACATGCCCGTGTGGTGGCATCTCTGAACAGTTTTGCATTTCAGGCTCGAAAATAGCCCGAAACTCTGAATATCCCCACCCACTTTCCACTGACATGCCAGAGTATGCGGTCGACACGACCCACAGGGGACACACAGCACTGGTAGCTCTTCTCCAGCTCTAAATAGCCATCATTTGAGCATCCCCCGCCTAATGACCAGGGTGTCTACCACTAATGGTCCCTAAGACGGACCATTTCCTGCAGCCTCTGGGCAGGACCTCCAGTCTGTAGACCAAAGTTGAGTGAGGATCACTGAAGTCTGATTGAACTATGAATTTCCCGGGATTCTAGTTTTTACTGGTTTAAAGAAGCAGGTATCCCCTCATTTCAGTTCTTCTGAACAGAGACCTGTCTTGCAGTCTTCTTGTATAGACAGAGAATTAGGACATTGGAAGGGGCTTCAAGAGTCATCTAATCCACCCCACTTCACAGATGCAGAACTTGCTGTTCCTAAACCAGCCCAGACAAATGCTCCTCCAGCCTTTTTTGAAAACCTGTAATGAAGGAGATACCACAACTTCCCTGGGAAGCTGCCTATATCTATCCCCATTCATTATGGCAGCCAACACCGCACCGCCATTTCAAGGGTTAATCTAGACCATGTTTTGCTTCTTTAATCAAAATTGGTAAATGTTTGTCAAGTGCAGGCTGTCCAAAGGCAATAAAGAGTTGAAGCGAGATGAGCTACCCGCCGCCAAAAAAGCTGAATAACGCGTTAATAAAAATATAACTGCAAGAGCAAGAATACACCCTGCTGCACAATGCTTCACACTTGTTCAAAGCACAGAACAAACATTAATATCTGAACCCAACCGGTTTTCAGGTACGAAGGACGAATCGTGTCGTCTCGACTCTGTAACGGGTTTTGGGAATTACAAGCATCTTCTTTCCCCGCTAGGGGGAGCTCAGATTGGGCCATGGTCAACATAGCAGTACACTGAGACATGCAAGGAAACCATTAAAGATTTGGCTAAAGTCATCATGAATTCATGCCGGACTATACATGCATGCAAAAGACCACGACTAGATACTATTTACCAGCAAAAACTAAGAAGGGGCTCTCTCCCCCAGGTTTCTCCTTAGAGGGGAACTTAATGACATATCGCTTCAGCTTGTGTAATATTTGATTTGCATCAAAACAGAAAGTGCCAAGACTTGGCAGTCTTACAACAAGGCCTCATATTCTCCTATTATCTATGGACCAGCAGAGATTTCAAAACAACCCAGTAGTGCTCAATAGTCTCCCTTTTGCTTTGACTCACTCTCATGATTCGATAGACAGAGTAATGGTACCAAACAGCAGGGCATCGGCCTTTCGGCATGAAACGAGCAGCACATATGAATCCTGGATCAGGTTCCAGGAAAGAACGAGCCCATCAAAGTCTTAGAGAAAGAGAGAAAGAAATTTAAGAGGAGTTGGACCTTCTAATCATCGCTCTGCGGCACTGCTAAAGCGAGCACGACCATTGCTCCTGGCTTCAGATGGGAGGCAGATTTGGCCTGGTATGCATTTAAGTCCTAGCTGCTTGGTGTAATGACTTTTTTTTACTGTTTTTGACTCCAGTGAACACTGAGGAGCCCTAGGAGAATGGGGTGGGTTCACACAATACCAGGACACATGTTTGAGTGCCAAGAGCAAGCTAATTTCCTGCCCATGGCAGGGGGTTGGACTTGATGATCTGCATAGGTCCCTTCCAACCCAACCTGAAACTAATATGTACCTTCCCTTTGTCCTGGGAGGCACTTTCTGCCCTCTGGCACAAGAGAACTTTCCTCAGTAAGGTCCAGGCTACGTGAGACATTGCTTTCCCGGGCTGGAGGGTGCAATGAGCTCTCCCCAAAATGAACAGCCAAGGCTCAACGATTCTGTGACCTGCTTTCTCTAGCATTAGTGCAAGGCCACAGGTCTGTGCAAACCCACCCCTGCACAACACACAAACATCAAACCAAACCCATGGGGCACGTTTTCATCCTCTGGCTTGGGAGAGGAAGACTTGCAGCAGGTGCAAGGTGTCTGCCACGTTGCAAAGCCATTCGGTATTGTAGAGATGAGCACAAGAGCCTGCCAGGGATGGACTGGAGAGCACAATGCAGAGCTGGGATGGGAAAGCCTAGGGTCAGGCCCAGCCTGACACGGGTTGGCTTCGTAGGGAGGAATTTTAAGGCTTTTGCCTTGAATGAGTGGCTCTAGGAGCCATCATCAGAAACCAGGCTCAAGCCCTCACCTGTGCCTTCATGCATCACCTTCAATTGCCCCCATCACCTTTGCAAACACTGAGTTGGGCTCAGGCAGCCTTGAACTCCTGGTTAATCAGGATCTTGATGATATCCTGGCATGTTTTAATTAGATTTTTTATAAGTAGCAATGACAGAACAAGGAGCGATGGTCTCGGGTTGCAGCGAGGGAAGTGGAGGGTGGATATTAAGAAAAACTCTCTCACAAGGAGGACAGTAAAGCACTGGACCCGGCTACCCAGAGAGGTTGTGGCATCTCCATCTTTTCAAGACTCAGCTAGACAAAACCTTAGCTGGGATGCTGTAGTTGGGGCTGGTCCTGCTTGGAGCAGGGGGTTGGACTAGATGTGACCTCCTGAGGTCCCTTCCAGCCCTCATTGTCTGTGACTCTATTAAGCTGCTTTCTGATTACTAATAACCATCCAACACTGTCCTTCAGGTCATGCTGCAATGCTCAGGTATTGATGCTGGCTGGTCGGTGGGAGAGCCTTCCAGGGAAATCAGCTCATCGGGGAAAGGGACAGGTTTACATTTGTTCTTATGAGTGTGGCACCAATTTCTGCAGCCTCCAGGAGAGACCCCTGGCAGAGCAGGACTAGACTTGGGCAGCCAAGAACATGGAAAATCTCTTGCCCCTAAATTATTCCCTTCTACCCCCTGCCCTTGGTGTTGCAGAAACGCGATAATCAGAGCTGCCCCCTTGCACTGCAGGCTCCACCGAGAAAGATCCCACAGCATGTAACAGGCCTTTCACAAATGGCTCGAGCCCCGCAGAGCAGAGTACAGTTCAGCACCAATGGCGCCACGGGCATGCCGGGAGGTGCAGACCCTCGCCTGCCACGCGCCTCACAAAGCCGGCTGCAGCATCGCTCACCGTTGCAGTCTGCAGAGCAGGGAGTCCCCAGTTTCAAATGTAGCCACAAAGCAGAGCTATCTGCCCTCCCTTTGCATTGGGGACCCTGCTGAAGCTGCAAAACACCAGCTACAATTTACCCCAAAAGTGGCACTTTCTGCCACAAACAGTTTCATCGGGGGCTGAACGCCCTGTATATCCCAGGATTGTTCCCTTGAGCAACCCTAGGCCTCGGGGTGCTCGTGGCCATGTTCTGCAGATGCAGCTGCTCAATGCTCTCCACCCATCACCTCCAAGGTGATACGTGGGGAGACAGTCCCTTGCGCGGGTCTGTAGCGGGCGAATCAAACATGCATCCGGTTTGCTCGCTCCCCAATTAAGCACCAGGAACAAGCCTCTTTGAGGAAGTAACAGGCTCCCCTTTGACCCTCTCCCGTTTCCTTGCTCTCATTCGGGTAGCTCTTCCCTGGTTTCCCCTTGAGCAGAGATTTTCTGCAACGTGCTGCCTTTTCATTTGCCAGTGCTTAAAAGGATTGAAAAGATTAGGGGATTTCAATTTAGCAGCAGGCAGGCAGCATGTCAGACAGCTTCCTGCTCGAGAACAACGTTTGCTAATCAATAACACTAGACCACAGCGCCCACAAAACTGCTGTAAAGTGAAAACAATGAAGGGGAAGAAAAAAAAAAGAGCGATGCCTTGCTTTTGGTTTCTCTAACAACGCATGCTTGGTTAATGAGTTTGTAAAACACGGGCCAACGTACAAGGAAAATTGCTTAACTTAAACCAGATGTGAAATCGGTCATTCTCGAGTTTGCTAAATATCTCCATTTCTTTGCACCTCACCGAAGGGCATTCCTGGTGGGGAAGGGAGAGGCGAAGGCAGTTCTCAGTTCCCAGATCAATGGGTTGTCTGATCTCAGCCCTCTAGCCACTGAATAGTTAAAGCTAATATACTAAGAGACCTGGCTGCAATCTGTGCTTATCAACATCTGTCATGAAAAATGTCATCATAGACAGAATAATAGAAGCTACGTCTCCGCGTCGCGGCGGCACGGGGGCTGGCTGTTATTAAAATGTGTAGTGTCAATCAGCACTCGGTGATCAGCAGTGAGATATCACTGTCATTCGGTGTAGCGTGACTTTTTTTTCCTCTGCGCCCCCCCCCCCTTTTCTCTTTTCACTTTGATTGGAATAGAGCCTCTTGGGAGACGGGAACTCATCGCGAATGGCTTCCCAGGGATGGGAGCAAATGAAATGTAACAAATCTCCATTTGCAATTTTGGGAGCACGTGGCTGGAATGGAAAATTGGAATCCAGAGCAGAGATCTTTCCTTAGTGTGTTACAGTGCAGTTAATAGTTCCTGCCTGCTAAAATAAACCCATTATCACCTTCATCTTTCATTTCCAGCGGAGCTAAATAATACGGGGAAATGGCACAGCCGGTCTCACGGAGTCCAGGATTTCTGCTTTCACAACATATGCAAAAGGAGAAACGCTTGATTTCGACTTTCTTGAGAGCTCTACAATGCTGTCGTCAAAATGGTGCTTTTAATACGCTGTTCTGGCACAGGAAAGCCTCCGTGGGGGCGCAGAGCTAATATGCACGGTGAACTTCGCACGCGCACGCCTAGCGGGGCACTGGACGACATCTGCGGCACGCGCGCGGTCGCTCCAGGGTGGGTTCCAGGTCCATCCAGCTTTAGTTGCTCTTGGGGCTCTCACTGAGTCTCTCCCGACCACCGAGACAAGCTCGTCTCCTTCTCTGCAGGCTGGGGAGAGGGCAAAATCAAGCAATGCCGCAGACGTGGAAGCGAGTCAGGGCATCTGGATAAACCCCAGCTTCGGGCAGCTATTATACGCTGGGGAGAATCAGGTCCAGCTGAAACTTATCCCCAGGTGGTTATTTGACTTTTTTTCCCCCCACCTTTGCAGCAGAACCATCTTCGCCCACCTCGAAAGCCGAGCGAGGCAGAAGCTTTGGACCTCAAGCACCCTCGAGCTGCGTTCACAGACTCCCGTTGCAAAGGCAGTTCCCATCCATCCTCCTGCTGGCCCTGTCCCTGCACCCAAACGTCTGCCGATTGTGTCCTCACGATACAAGCGTGCGACGGCTCGGGACCAGCCCAGGCTTACAGACGGGGATCAGACAGGGGCAGATCAAGGGCCTTGCCCGAAGTCGTCAACCCGTTCCTGGGGTAAGCTAGGAACCAAGCTGCCGCGTATCCCCTTGTCTGGCCTCACCGGCGCGTTTGGCCGTGGGCACAGGCTCGCCGTGCTGACAAAGCCAATTAGGTGGCTTCTCCATCTCCTTCATGCTCTGTTTTCCATCAGTGACCCGTGCCTGAAGGTCTCCCGAAGCAGGTCCTGACACGATTGCCTATTGCAATCTTCCACATCACTGATCCATGCATTGCACATCACTGGTTAGGGCATCGCAGGCCATCTCCAGAGAGAAAAGGCTCCCGTGCGGCAATGTGTTCTTAAAGCCCTGCCCCGTAGGAGCTGTGCCATTATATCGTATCATTTAGCCGGGCTGGAAATGAAAAGCTCCACGGAGATGATCCTGCCCTGACCTACATGACCTCCAAAAATCCTTTCCAGCCCTACTGGTCTATGATTTTAGGCCTCAAGCCCAGAGAAACCGTAGCCAGCTTTCAAAATGCAGCTTGGCTCTAGCTGGGAGGATGATTGCTTATGTTCAACAGAGCAAGAAATGCTCAACACCGGGGAGCAAAACACCAGCGAGAGCGAGGTGGGGACTCGACACGTCGGTCCCTGGGAGATGCAGGGATGCAGCAGGGTGGCCCCTCCGCCGGCTATCTCCACTTGATAACCAGGGGCTCGTCGTGAACACGATAACGGGCATATCCACCGCCCGAGGATGAGACACTAACGAAGACGACCGCACGAAGATGGGCGGGGGCTGCACGAGGAATAGAGGCGACGGGTGGAAACGAGGATTTGGGCTCTGCAACCCAGCCCCGATACTCCAGGCATTTTGGAGATCCGGGCTTGAACGACACAAGTCCGTCCAGCCGGGCCGTTTGGTTATCCAGCCAAAAACAGAGCCATGATCCTTAACGGTGCTTGTACACACGGCGCGTCGTTGAGATGCAGCTTATGAAATGGCACCAAAAATCGCCGCTTTGCGAGTGTCCATTTTCCCTCTATATTTTCTGCCCGTCACTTACAGTTGGCACGTAACACGATTCTTCCCCCCGGGGGGGGGGGGGGGGGGGGGGGGGGGGGGGGGGGGGGGGGCGGGGGGTGGGGGCGGGGGGGGGGGGGGGGGGGGGGGGGGGGGGGGGGGGGGGGGGGGGG
>JAGPOW010003364.1:2061001-2154880 GCA_030014935.1 Caiman crocodilus | reverse complement strand
CTTTTTCCCCATATTTTTTCGCCCGGAAAATTAATTTTGGCACTAAACCCTATTTTGCCCCCCGCCCCCCCCCCCCCCCCCCCAAAAAACCAACTTATTTGTAGCTGAAAATAAAAGTAATGCAAATATTCCCTGCTTGGACCCCTTTTTCATCCAAAATAGATCCCTTGATCTATAGCAGACCCACAAGAAGCAGCGAGCTTGGACACGAGCAGCCCAAAGCCAGCTTTCACATCGCGACAGTATCACCCAGAGCCACGTATCGCACGCGCGTGCCGCCGCTCACGGTGCGGTTAGGCCACGAACGGTGGGAATAAAGCACGCCTTAGCGAGATGTCACCGGCAGCATTGCTAATGTGTGGGCCTAATGAATATGAATGGTCTCTTCATAAATGTAGCTTTGTGTCATTAAATTCCTTCACACCTCACTGCTCGTGGAAAGGTTACTCAGAATTAAATGCAAATCACATATTTACTGGGACGCAACAGATCAACGTGTCGTTTTTTAAAAACATATAATTTAATAACGGCGAAATCTCCCCTCGCTGAGACCGGCCCGAGACGCTCAGGGCGCTCTCTCCGGCGGGCGATACGGATCTCAAACGACTGGAAATCTGCCGAGCCTTCGCTCCCGAGCAGCGGCCCTTCCTCCTCATCACATCGGTAGCCGGGGAGTGAATGGAGTTATTTCACCCATGTCACCCCGCGTAATTAAAAGATTAAGGAATGTGTTTCTTTGTGCTGTAAATTAATGGACTCTGCAGACCGGGGTGGGGGTGGCTTCGTTTTAGGAGCATCGAGCTGGAAATGCTGCTGCCCAAGGCAGGCGGGGTAAGGCATCGCTGGCCAGCCGCGCCAGGGAGAGAAACTGCCGGGCCCTCTCCACACCCTTCCTTCTCCCCAAATGCCTTCACCTCTTGCCCGGGTTCAACAAGTTCGATACACGCGGCAGCGGGGAAAAAATGACGTTGGGGAAAGCACCAAATGGTGCTACGCCTCGGAGATGCTCCTCGCGCAGCGTCGCCCCAGCGCGCCGCCGCGGCGGCGGGGTATTAGCAGACGCGCTCGTCTTTGCAGGCTGTCTGGCAAGGGGGTGGGGGGCGGCGGGGGGAAAGGCACTTCAAAGAGCCGCCCCAGCTGCTCCCAGCCAAGCCCCCTGCACAGTCTGCTTCGCGCTGAGCTATCCTGCATTAGCTGGCAAGGGAGAGCTGATTAGTAATTAAATGGCTTTTAAAAATAAAACCATTAAGACTAATCCCATCAAAATTGGAGCTTCATCCAGGCAGCTCTTATTAATTATTAGCCTGCAAGCTACCGGGCTGCTTGCATTTAGAAATCTGTTTTGTTCCAAGGGGAGCGGGGCGTCCTCGTCTCCTGATCCGCCCGGGTGCTGAGACCGTCGCGGCGGGGGCTGCGATCTCCCGCCGCATCCCTCGGGCTGTCCCGTCGGGGAGGCCGGCCCCATAGAGATGCTGGTACACGCTGCATGCAAACAGGGCTGCAAAACTGAGGATGCGCCATGTACCACCGTGGGCGGCAGGAAGCAGAGCGGCTCCCCCCATGTCGACGGTCTTACGCTCGTGGAGGAGTGGCCCCTCACCAGCCTTGGCCATATGTAGGTGCAGAGGTTGCGAGGGGTGGGATGCATCGGCCCTGGGACATGCACCAAGACCCTTGCCCCCAGCCACGTCTTCCATGGGGGTTTCCCCAGGAGGGGACAGGCTGTGCTGGGAGAGGGAACAAGCAGCTCACGAGAGATGCCAGGAAGAGCAAGACCCGCGTTTGCTGCAGGCGCTGGAGCCCATCCTGCAAGGGCATGGGGACGGGTCCCGGGGACTCCTCCCTGCTGCAAAGTCCCTGTCAAACCCCCCGGAGTCGAAGGAAGGAGCAGGCCCTGGAGTGAAGGGTCATGAGAACGGCTTCCCATGAGAGGCCACGTCCCACCAGTGCTCCCACCATGACCAGTACAGGCGAGGGGAGACCTCAGACCGGCTGGCACATCGGTTCCTTCAGGAAACACGGTGATCTGCGCTGGAGCTCCTACCTGCTTTCTTTTTTTGCAGCAAAGGTGACTCCAGCTTTCACCTCCCATGCCTCCTCCTTCCCCCCAAAGTCTCCGTAATTTTAGGGTTAAGGAAAGGTTGTTTGCTTGTTTGCTTTCCACATCGATCTAAGGGCCAGACGGGCCATTTCCAGACGCTCCCTGGGGCCTCCTCAGCCATTACAGATAGAAATTATCTCTTCATAACCCAGGATATTGCTGCTTGCGTATTTATGACTCGCTCCATTTCGAGAATATTTATTCTAGACAGGGAGCCTGATAATTTTCATCCAATCTACTTCTCATAGCTCAGGGCAAAAGAATGAAACAGCTCAATTGAAAGAGCGCTTTTCCATTATTGCCAGGTAAGGGCAGAGCGCGCCGATCTCATTTCTGCCCTGACTCAATAACCAACCTGGATTCAACTCCTCCTTTGCTTTGCTTTGCTTTGCTTTCCTTTTTTCCCCCCACCCCGTTCGTCGAGGAATGGCAGCCCACACATCCACTTAAAGGAAGCACTGCATAAACCCCAGCGCAGTAATTACCCATTTGGAAACGGGAGGCTTTATGGGAGAAAAGGCACCGTGCCAGGATGCTCAGAACGCTACTCCTACTCCGGCTGAAATCCTCCCAGGGCTTGTAGACAACACTTAGCATTTCCAATCACGGGCTAATAAAACTAAGCCATTACAGCTGGTGCGCCCGAGAGCTGCGGCTTGCAATGGGGGGGATGCTGTGCCTTGGGTGCAAAAAATAAAGCCATTTGCAGAAGTGACAGACCTGAGGACGGAGAACACCCCGGAGAGGCTGAAGATCGGGGCATGGCACCACCTGGCCAAGCGATGCCATTAGCCCCGGGGGCTGCGGGCGTGCCAGCAACGCCCCTTCCTGGACTCCTGCAGCTGTTTGGGTCTGGGAAAACCCGAACGGCACCGACGGGGGACTCACGGAGCCAAAGGGAGCGGAGCAGGAGTCTGCATCACGCGGTCGTGAGCTGCGGGCGAGGACAGCGAGCCGACCCCGGAGGTGCTGGGTGCGCTCGGGCGCAGGTAACCCCGCTGCTCCTTGAGCTACTCACCCGCGGGCACCGAGGAGGTTTCCAAACGCAGGGCCTGGCTCTGCTGCCTGAGCACCGCGTGGCTGGGGCATGGCTCGGGCAAGAGAGGCTTGAGCAAGAGCCACCTCGCAAGGACCGAGGGCGAGCTGCTCAGGGAAGGGGCCGGGGCCTCAATTGCCCGTGGCCTCCATGCTGGCCGTGGTTTTGCTGCAGAGCTTAGCGCAACACGAATCTTTAGCAATGCTAAACTCGCTCCCGGTAGGGTGCCGCGATGCGATATGACCAGCCATTCCTTCCCGAGACAGGAGCGACTACGTGATAAAGCCCTGACTTCTTCCGTGGGAGACGGGAGCAGCTAAGAGCCACGCCGCTGCGATGGGCGGCACAAGGAGAGGTGGCCCAAGACCCGGGGCGCCCCGTCTCCGTTCTTTCCATGCTTTAGGGTTGTTGGTTGGTCCAAGGACTGAGGCAGACAAGGTTCTTGAAGTAAAGGTGATCTCTTTTATCAGACCAGCGAAATAGTTGGACGAATTGCTCTTTGCAAGCTTTCCGGTACAACCGCCCTTCTTCAGGCACAGGGAGAGTCTGCAGAAGAAGGGCGTTTCTGCCCAAAAGCTTGCAAAGAACAATTTTTCCAACGATTTCTAATGAAAGATAATACATTTACTCAAAGGAACCTTTTCTGCCACTTATTCCCAGTGTTTTGGGGGGAATTTTCAGCCCTTAAAAAAACCACAGACTAACACCCTCGGGTTAGGGAGCTCCCTTAGAGGCCACAGGAGAAGTAAGGTCACTTTTCCTTTCTGTGGGCTGCCCCCACAAGGGCCGTCAAAGGGAGTCAAATCCTTTCCACCGGCACCTCTCTCCAGACGAAGGAAAGGTCCGGGGATCCGCTCGTCTCTCCCCCTCCGCGGAGGAGCCGTGGGTCGAGTCCATCTTGGAAGGAGCACAAGCTTGCACCTGAACTCGCGGTCGGTTCAGGTCTTAAATGTCAAAGCCAATGAAGTGTTGAAAGGCTTTATTGCTTTTTGTGAAGCCGATTAAGAATATCTTCTACTAGGTAAAGAGTAATATTGCAATATGAAGGAGCAGAGAGGTCGAAGGCACCGCGGTGTGAATTCCCCACAGAAACCTCTGTACTGGCAGCAAGAACAGTTATCAAAAAGACAATTTAAGCAGCTTTGTGTTCTAACTAGCTGGAGGACACGGGAGCGGGGCCTGTATAGTAATCTGTCTTTCAGTTTGTAGTAAATGAAATCTCAGAAAAATCAGCTTTCCTTCCTGATCAGCGGGGGGTGAAAACGCCAGAAGGAATGGGTTTTATAACCATTATATCAGACCTAAATGCGTCTTTGCCAACCAGGCGAGCCAAAGCTTATGAAACCGGGCCAGGCGTTTGCAATGCTGGAGAGCAGGTTGAAAAGTTTCATCTTTTTCTCTCCTCAGTTGGCAGCACTTCTGAGGCCTTCCTCCCCTCGGTGCCTAGGCCCCAAGGATAAAAGAGACCGAAAAGGAGATGGTTTCCCTTCCCGCTTCTCTGCCGAGAGGGGTGGGTGCAAACCCGGCAGCAGGTGCCGCTAATTAAAACCACGCGCAGAACGTGGGCGTGCTCGGATTCGGCCTCCAACGATCTCCCTCCTCTTCCCGGGCCGGTGCGTGGGCCGGGACACGCCGCCGGAGAGCGCGCGGGAAGGATACACCAGCATCAATGCTGATCCCTCGCGCCGCGCCCTCCCAGAGACCCGGCGGGTTCGCAAGCAGAGCGTGCAGGGCCGATGCCTCTGGTGCTGGGCGCCGCGCGGGCTCATGCGCGCCGTGTCTCCCATCCACGCTGGATCAGCTCCCGCAGCCGCGGACGTGTCCGGGAGCTTACGGCCACGAGGCAAATGCCAGCTCCCATCCGTGACCTGCATCCAGACGGGCCAGACGAGTCCCAACCCAGCTCTGCCTTCTGTAGCCACGGGGCAGCGACCGAGCAAACAGGGACCCAGGCGGCAGATGCCGACCAGCGAACCTAAGCCTTGCCTCCGTGTCTGGAGAGCCGGCGTCCCGGTCAGGCGCACAACAGGCATTTGGGCTTCTCCGTGCTTCCCCCACGAGCCCTGGGCTGGGCGAGCACGTCCAGGCCCCGCCAAGCTCGATACTCCTCTCCCTCGGCCCCCGACGGCCCTTCGCGTGCTTCTGCCCCGTCCAAGCCCCGCTGCCCCGAAGCGTGGCGGGATGTCACCTGCGCCGTCTCGGGGAGCTGGCAACGCGCTCGTACCCGCGCGGCTAGCCAGCCCCTTTATTTATGGCTGCATTCGGATGAACGCGGCAGGGACATTTTTCAAAGCAATTAAGCCGTTCTCTGGCACTGGAAGACCGTGGGAGCTGGATGAGTAACTTCCACGTCTGTCTTTGACAATCCCCTGCCCCAGTCAGGCGACGCAGGTGTTTTGCCAAGCTCTTCCGTCCCTTCCAACCAGACGGCTCCAAAATGGCGCGTTTCACGGCCCGTCTGGGTGACCTGGAAGGTACTAATTAGCCTGGATAATCACCCAGGTGACAATAAAAAGACCAGAGCTGGCAGCTGGTGGAAATGACGGCTGAGAAAAGCCGTGGGTGTTGTACAGGATCTGGGCCCTTCTTGGGACACGTCCCGCACCCTATTGGCACTGTCGCCTCCTCCGAGACGGAAATTGTTATAATGGCGCCTGCTACCGCTGGGGAAGAGAGGGCAGAAGTGGCTATCGAGCTGGGACCAGACAGCATCGCAAAGGACGGATTTTGTGACGAGCAACAAAGCAGCCAATGTGATAAAGGCCCCGTCAACTAATGCCTGGAACTGGTCGGGCTGGGATTCAGAGCGACCTAGACACACTGGGGGACCGGGCCAAAATGAATCTCGTGAGGTTCAACAAGGACAAGTGCAGAGTCCTGCACGGAGGAGGGAGCGATGCCCTGCACCGGGGCAGGCGGGGGCGACGGGCCGGGCAGCCGCTCGGCAGGAAAGGACCTGGGGGGACGGGGGGCACGAAGATGCGATTGACCCAGCAGTGTGCCCTTGTGCCAAGAAGGCGAATGGCATCCTGGGCTGCATTGCCAGGAGCGGTGCCAGCAAATGGAGGGACGTGATTAATTCTCTTCTATTCAGCCCTGGTGTGCCCACATCTGGTGGATCCTGTGTCCAGCTGTGGGCCCCACTACAGAAAGGATGTGGATGCACTGGAAAGAGTCCAGTGGAGGGCAACGAAAATGGTGGAGGGGCTGGGGGACAGGACTGGTGAGGAGAGACGGAGGGAAATGGGCTGATTGAGTCTGCAGAAGAGAAGACCGAGGGGGATTGAATAGCAGTCTTCACCTCCCTGCCGGGGGGCTGCAAAGAGGATGGAGCTGGGCTGGTCTCAGTGGGGGCAGATGACAGAAGGCGCAATGGGCTCAAGCTGCAGCAAAGGAAGTTGAGGTTGGATATTAGGAAAAGCTCTCTCGGGAGGAGGGTGGTGAAGCACTGGGACAGGTTACGCAGAGAGGCGGTGGGGTCTCCATCCTTGGAGGTTGGTAAGACCCGGGTAGACAAAGCCGTGTCTGGGATGATGGGGTTGGGGCTGGTCCCGCTTGGAGCAGGGGGCTGGACTAGATGCGACCCCTGACCCTTCCCACCTGAATTTTCTATGATTCTGTGAAATTGCAGTTGCATCGGTGCCATGGGACTTACGAGCCAAACCTTGCCCCCAGTCCTGCGTATTTATGGGGCAACCCACGGCGGTGGTGGGAAGATGAGAGCTCAGGCAGCATGTCCCAGACCTCTGCCAGGAGAGCACCACGCAAGGCCAGAGCCTTGGAGGTGCGCTATACATGCCGGGTCCACCTCCTGGGAATAGCCAAGCCCTAAGTCCTCCCGTAATGCCGAAGACTTGCACCCGAACCTCCCCGAGCACCCCACGGAGTGACCGACTGCCATCCCCTGATGAGAAGCAAAGCGGACGAGGCTGGTGCGAGCACAAGCGTCCTGCCTCCGTACCCGAGCCGAATCCTTGCACGCCAGCTCGGCGTCTCTGCCAGGCTGTGCTCCGTGCTGTGCAGACACCCCCATAGTGACAAAGGACTATCCCGCCCTGGCTGCGCCGCGTGCAACAGCCTCATCCGACAACTGACAAACACTTAAACAAGTTAAATGTCACGACAGCATCCGTTATTTTACCACTGGTCAGAAAATTATTCATATGGTGGCCCCATCGCCAGCAAAACGTGCAGCAAGGCAGGCAGAAGGGAAAAACCGGGAGCACTAAAATTCACAGTCCGTGGCTCACCAGGCCCTTGCTAATCATCATCATTGCCCCGTTAACAGGCGTGCGAGCGAGCTATCAAGATCACGGGCCGTGATGTTATCCAGAACTGGAGTGAAAATCGCTGCCCTGCATCCCGGGACGACTCGCGCTTGCAGGCGGCTGATGAGACCAGCTGGGTTTCTGGGGAAGACGAGCTCATTTCAGCTTCTCCTGCAGGCAAAGCAAACCGCTTTACTTGACCTCAGAGAGAGCTGCAACAAGGCGGGAATAAACGCTTGGCGTGCCGGGGGCCCTCTCAAGCCAGGCACCTCTACGCGGCCCTGCATCCCTGCAAGGAGCAAGAGCGCCGCGCCAGCCTGGCCAAAGATCCCAGGGACACGTAGGTGTCTGGTCCTGGAGAGCGACAGCTGGGGAGGCGAGTGCTGGCAGCCCCAGGAGCCATGTGGCTGGTTCAAATCTCTCATATGCAATGCTGGAGCCAGACCTGAGCTCTGTGGCGTCTGCGTGGGCATCCGCACAACGGTCCCTGATGCCACGCGGGCTGGAAGGAGCCCCGGGGTCCCTTAGCCAGAACGGGCCCACGCACTCGGGAAGACAGCTGGATTGGCAGATGTCTCAGTCCGGCTCCGCAAGGTGCATTCCCAGCATCACGCACCTGAGCTGGAGAACCGCCTCCTGGACGGTCACCCAGGTGTCACGACTAAGGCACGCCGGGCACAAGACGTGCAAAACCATCTTCCCACTGCTGCTCCTACGCCGGGTGCTTCCCTTTGTCCCGGCGACCGCGGCGGCTCGCTGTCCGACCGCTTTCCCTCTGGACGGCAGCCACCGCAGAGCCTCGGCGCGGCTGCCAGTGAGCCTGGCGTGGGAAGCGGCGCCGAGCAAACATGCCCAGCAAAGCAAACAAGCTGCCGGGCGGGAGAGCGCCGGCCCTGGCCCCTGCGCCGTCCACCGTCACGGGCTCCTGCTCGGCACGGCCAATGCACAGAAGACAGCGTGCGGGGTTTTAGCAGCTCACAAGAGGCCTCTTTTTGGCCTCAATAGTCTTGGTCCTCATTCCTATTATATTGTGCTGCAGGGGACTGACGCAGCCCAGGCTCCAGCAACGTGGGTCTTTAGCGCAGGTGGGAATGGAGACACGTGCGCACGGGCAAGGTGCACGCGCCGCTTTGTTGAATCGACGTGTGGCGACTCTTTGCTTTATGGTCCAGGCCTCTTCCACGCAGCTCGGCGGGGCAGCGCTCTTACCCCTTGGGGGCTGTCTAATAAATACCGGAAACTGCACCACCTTTTGCTTCTTACCAAGGAACTTGCAAGCACGCGTGTCTTTTTGCTGGGTCCCCCCCAGCCTGCAGAGATGCATCGGGAATCACCTGGGAGCACGCTGGAGCTCGCAGGGCAGGTACAACACATCCCCTTCCACCTCCGCTGCAAGGTGGTGGGGCACTGACGTCCTCACCCTCCACGTGCTGTGGAAGTGAGAGGTCGGAGGGTCACAGGAAAATGGAGCTGGAAGAGACCCCGCGAGGTTGTCTAGCCCAGCCGCCTGTGCGGAGAAGGGTTGTCCCTGACAGCCATCCTAGCAAGCCTGCTCTTGGAAGCTGCCAAGGACGGAGAACCCACAAATGCCCCGAGGTGCTTGACCACCCGCATCGTCAGAAAGTTCCTCCTCACTTCCAGCCTCAATTTCCCCTGCTGCAGCTTGAGGCCGTTGCTCACAGCCCTACCCCCCCCGGTCAAGAGAACAGCCTTGACAAAAGCTGTAACAAATCAAAGGGTGCATTTACACGTGAGTTAGTGCGCTTTAGTTAATGCGCATTACCTCTAGTGCCGCCATTGTGAGGTACGAGGAAAATGTGCAGCCTGTCTTAATGCACGTTTACTAAAGAACATTTTTTTTTAGCGAGGCTTTAATTTGCATTAAAATAAGCTGATGTGCATTAAAGCGCACATGTAGACGTGCCCAAAGTGTTTTAAGAGCCCAACTTCAAATAGCCCCTGCCCTCCCAGGGCCCAGCTTGCCCTCCCACCCCTGTGAGGGTTGCCATCCTTCTTTTCTACACTTCCAAGCCCTCTTGCTCCAAATCATTTTAGGCAAAGCAGTGTGGCATGAGGGCACTTGTCATTTCCTGTGCAAGCTGTAGCTCACCCAACTGTTACCAGGGATGAGCAGGGTGGGTTTTGGTGGGGAGATGGATCTTCGCTGTCTTTCCAAGTATGCTCGTGCCCCTTCTCCGTGCTGGGGGTCTATGGAGAACAAGCTTGGGCCTTGGAGACTTTGCACAGGGCCCTTTATCCCCTTCCAACAGCACATGCTTAGCAAGGCAAAACCCCTCTCTGTGTTGGGGCCCATGAGGGTGCCTTGCAGGCTGCATCTTGAGTTTAATAGCACCAGTGAGAGACCCTGTGTTTGTCCTTGACCAGCAATTAGCCGGTGCTTGGGCTGATAGGCATCTCCACTGAGCTCATCCTCAGGCGCTTCCAATCGCCGCTTATTAATGTTTGCAAGCACCAATAAAGCCGAGGGCAGCTTGACCTGCGAGAGTCTGCTGGCTTTTATTAGCATTCCAGATAATTACATTTAATAAGGACGCGATTTTTTTTTCCCACACCGAAAGGCTGGGCCATCAATCTTCCCTTTAATCATAAAGCCTCTCCGTCTCGTTTACAGCCATTGTTGCTGCTGCTACCCCGGGCACAGCACAGTTTATCATCTTGCGATTTGAGATAACCACCTAATACGACGTGGGTGTGCATTTCTCTATGTCTCTGGAAAACAAGGCAGCCTTCAGGACACCGCCGAGAGCTGGGCCAGGGGCCCGGGAGGATGGGAAGCAACCAAAGGAAGGGACTTTGCTCAGACTCCTTTGAGCAGAGCAAAGGGGGAGCATGAGCAGATCGGCAGCCCAGGGGCGGATCTGGGGTGGGAGGTGCAGTGGGGCAGTCACCCCCGCTCCCCTTCATTCCTGCTCCCAAAGTTTAAGACCAACTACTTGGCCGCGGCAAGGACGTGCAGTGCATTGGCTCTCGTTTCAGCTGACAAGAGCCCCGTGCCCAGGAGGAGGAGGATCGGCTGGGCCGCTGCATGCCCTGCGAGGGGAAGGAGGTGGAAGCAGCACCCTCGCTAACACGACGGGTGCTCCGTGGCTCCTGCCCTGGCTCGGTCAGATCCTGCGCTCTGCGGGACTGGCCTGCCCTTGGAGGCGTCGCGCCTGGCCTCCGAGACCCTGGCGGAGCAGCCTGGTTGCGGTGGAGGGCACGGAGGGCGTTTAGTGCTCCCGTTTGGAGTGACCAGCAGCTATCGCTGCGCCCGCTCCCCGAGCATACGCTTTCTGCTCTTAGTCTGTCACCTCCTAATCACTTGATTTTCACACCGCTGCCACTTAGCACCTCCAGTCACATCACATCACATCAAGCAGCTCAGCCATGCGGAGGCCCCCCGGATGCCCACCCCGCTCCGAACTGGCCGGCGGCTCGGGCTGCCTTCGTCCGTCTTTGCGCCACGGCAAAGCCACGTGCGTCTTTCCAGCTCTTTCAGCGTTCGTTGCACCGGGGGACTCGGGACGTGAGAAGGGAGCGTCCTAGGAGAACAGGACGCGCCGTGCCGTCCCGGGCAGCAGCAGGGTACGCGCTCGTGGAGGAGCCGGAAGAGGCTGGACAAGAGCTTGGATCCGTCTTACGCCGCCTTGGCTGCGGGGACGTTGCCTGCTGTCCCCCGCAGCAGGAGGCACCGACATGTCTCGACGACCGATAGAAACAGCGGAGCGTGGCCGGTGCTGCCCGTATGCTGTGCTGAGAAGTTGGCATGGAAAAGACTATCCCAGAAAGAGCAGAGGACCCCCGTTGCCCCCAGGACGGCAGACACGCGTGCACTGAGGTGCACGGAAGTGCTCGGTTTCACAAGCCGGTGTTTGCACAGCGCGGGCAGCGACTCCTCTTGGGGCTGCGGATCTCCGTTCGACTCAGCCCGTCTCCATCCGAGTGCGAGCAAGGCCTCCGTCTGTCGTAGCAAACGATGCAGGCCCCGGCTGCCGAAAAGAGCTGCTGTGCACAGGCCCGTTCGCGCCGGTCCGAAGCAGGGGGGCAGCCGTGCAAGGGCTACACAAGCATTTTTGCACAAGTTAGAAGTGCACTCCCTGCTCAAAACTATGCAGATGAAAGAGGATCGTTGCGACCAGGGTGGGGGACCGCTCTGAAGGGGGAAAAATTGCCAAAGGTATTTTTCTTCCACCTTAATCAACCGCCGGAGGCTCGGAGGATCTGATTCTCTTTCGTGGACGTGTTGAGGCGAAGTCATAAATCTCTTTGATATCCACAGCTGGAAGGCACCAGATAGGCAGAGGTTTCCTGTTATTCCTCCGTGGGGTCTCCAGGCGCCCACAGCTGCTTGGTGGAGTCTCTAGTCCAAGCTGCCATCTTGCATTTAAATTCACCGTGACGGTTTTCAGCTGACAGCTCCGCAGACGACGGGCCAGCTCTCGCTGCCGTGCCTGTCAAACACTCCCTTACAATAATATTGAGTCTGGCTTGCACCCACCAGCACCAGGAAATTCAGGGTAAAAGCTGAGACGCTGTTCCTTGCTCGCCCGCTCCGGTGCAGCTCCGCGGCGTGCGAGGTCCCGCAGCCCAGGCACCTCCACCAGCACCAGCCTGGGGAGGAATGCTAGCTTTTGTGACTTCCAGCGAGACCCAGTGTTATTTAAATGTATTTTCTTCCCTCGATGGAAATAAGAGCAGAGGGACTGTTCGGTGCGCATGTAGGTGCTGCAGCGGGGGAGACATTTTCCACCGAAACTTTCGTTGTGCTAAAAAAACAATTTTCCATTGGAAACAAAAAGCGACGGAGAAACCAAACCTGAACTTCTTTCCAGCTGAAACCTGAAATGCTTTGGTGCCTAACTCAATGGGGATTTTTCAGGGTTTTGGTAGTAAGGGGGAGGACCAAAACATTTCCACTGGGATTTTTAATGAATGTGCAAATTGGCTTTTCTTAGTACAGAGAGGGAAAGCCCAGGGTCCAGCCAACTGTACGCTCGCTGAATCGGGACAAGCTCTCGCTGTTGCGGTCTGCGCTGGGAATATCTGCTTTGGCTTGTTGTAGGCCGTGTCTTCCTGCAGCCGCACAAGGCACCCGGCTGGGACTCGGGAGGTCTGGGTCTGGGTCTCGGGGTCTTCTGCATTGCTAAGAGTTGTCGGGTCTTCGGCATCTTGCTTCCCAATCCAGAGCATGAGCACGGCATTCCCTGCCCTGGTTCGCACTCGTTCCCCGGGGCCTCGCGGTCGCCTGTAGCAAAGGATAAGGGATTGCATGGAGGCCAGGGTGAAACCCATGCGCTGAATGCACGTACAGCCATGCTCGTTAAAACCAGCCAGCATTTGGGGAAACCTCAGCTTGAAGCCCCAAGTAGCGGGGCCTGTAGCGGGGTAGCACGCTGTGACTGGACACCCTGAATGGGCTGCTTGGGCCTGGGTGACTTGTGGCTCCAGTGTAGTGCATGGACGTGCCGGGCCTTTGGGTAGATGTGATATCTTTTATTACACCGACTGAGTAGTTGGAAAAAACGTTCTTTGCAAGCTTTCAGGTGCAATCACCGTAATAAAATATAGCATAGTTGCTTCCAATCAGATAGCTGGGGGCTGGAGGTGTCCCAGCCCTGCCTGCCCGGGACCCACCGCAGGCTGAGAAACTTGCTCAAAAAGCAGGAACTAGGGCCCATTTTTGCTTCTCTTCTCTGAAGCACTTGGACTCTTTCAGCTCTGCCTTGGAACGGTGTCTCCGGAGTACAACCAGCCTTTCCCACTCCGTGTGAACATCCAAAAAGTGGCCGAATGGTTTCTCCTCTTCTCTTTTCTTCCGTCTCCGAGAGCCTCTCCTGCTCTCCAAACAGGGGCACGGCTGAGATGTCCTGGAAGGTGCCTAATGGCACATATGATGCTGCGGTACTGGCCAGGATGCATGCAGGGGGATTCAAAAGGACCTGGCCTCCTTCCTTCACTTCCTCCAATAACCGAGCACTTGGTCGGGTGTCACGTTGCCCATCTGCTGGGCACGTGCGCTGGGATGGAGTTAATGGGGTCGTGGTGATTTCAGGCCCTGGCAACTGGCACCAAGAGAACAAAAGCAACCAGTCCCAGCTCGGAGGACTTCGATGCACGTTGTTCCCCTATTTCCTTTGGTGCTAGGGAAGTGCAATGAAGAACGGCTGTTGCGTGGATTGAGGGTTTTGGAAAGGGGGTGCCAATGGGGAGGCACATCATCGCATACGATACGACACGACACCTATTTTCCCTCCAGTTGAAAGAAAAGAAACTAGTTGTTGTTCAGTACTAGAATCCTTGTGTGTCGTGCAAGAGCCCTGGGTTCGATTCCCGGACATACCTACAACTCTAAGCCATTGAGAAACCAAATGTCTGGACTTGGACTGGCTTTTGGATTCTGCCTCAGCCGCCTAAAGCGGGGATGGAGGGTCTGGGCAGCCCCCACTCCTCCATACTCCTGCCTAGGTGTATGCATTGAAGGTCCTAGCAACCTCTCATGCATACAGAATGATCCACAGTTGCCTACTAGGAGAAGCTTTCCTATTCCGCAAGAGGCCTGTATTACTCGTTCCGTAGATTTCCTAGACATTTGGGCTGCAAGGGACCCCGGAGGAGCATCGAGTCCAGCCCCACTTAATACTCGGCTTAAGACAGAAGCAGAAACCAATGCAGCATCACTGGAATGAGTTCAAAGCTATCGGCAGGGCTCTGAAATAGCAGCTTCGTGACCAGGGAGCAGAATGGCAGAGCAAAGGTTAGCTTGAGCAGTGGACCAGCAGGACCGTTAAAAAGAAGAGAGGCGTTAACGCCTGCGGAGTGAAGAGATTAGCAGGGATCGGGTAGATGATAGTGAGCTACAAAGTCGAGAGCAATGCCTGGCATCTCTGCGCCTGAGTCTGCAGGCATCGTTCCCGGCAGCGTCCCGCTGGTGCCTAAGTCCCGATAGCCCTGAAAGCACGCTCCTGGGCGGTAGCTAACAGGACCCACGTGGTGCGGCCAAGCACCGGAGTCAGCAAGGCAGGGCCGCCACATCTTGCATGGCTCCAAGGGCAAGAGAAGAGACAGCCCCGGCTCCCCTGCACAGCCCCGGTCCAGCCTCCGCCGTGGCAGCAGCTCTCCCCCTTGCTCCTTTCTACCTCCCACACCGGGCACGCGAGGAGATCGAAGCCCTGGTCTGCTCCGCTCGGATCAATGCACACGTAGTTTCATAGACGTCAGGGGCTGGAAGGGACCTGACAGACCACCGGGTCCAGCCCTGCCCCGAACTTGGGTGGGAAAGACTGTTGGGATGGGGTGACCCCAGCAAGACAGGCATCGCACACGTCACCGCCGGCCCCAGCAGCCGCCCTCTACTTGCTGCTGGGAGAGCAGTCTCACACCCCAAGACATCCCTTCCCCCTCGCCTTTGGCCTGAGCCTTGCATGTCCCCTTGCCGGGGGAAAGCGTAGAGGCCACTGACCTGGGCTGGTCCCCTCCTGGCATCATCCCCTTTCCTCCCTGCATTCAGGGAGTAGGGCAGGCAAGAGGTTCACAGATCTGCAGGGTCTCCCAACCCTGGGACGCGTGTCCCTTTCAGCAGTCGGTGCTGGCCCATAAAATCATAGACAACGAGGGCTGGAAGGGAGCTCAGGCGGTCACATCTAGTGCAACCCCCAGCTCCCAGCAGGACCAGCCCCAGCTCCATCATCCCAGCCAGGGCTTGGTCTACCCGGGCCTTCAAAACCTCCAAGGATGGAGACTGCACCGCCTCTCGGGGTAGCCTGCTCCAGCGCTCTCCTGGTGAGAAAGTTTGTCCTAACATCTAACCCCAGCTTCCCTTGCAAACGGCCCACGGAAACCATTAGGCTGCTTCCAGCACCGGGAGACTGGGAAGCGTCTCTGCCCCCGGGGAGATATCCAGCTCAGTCTTTCCTCTCCCTTCCCGTCTTAGACAGCAGCGTTTCCTCTCCTAGCCAACGCGGGTGTAGCGAGGAGCCAGCCACGGGAAGGCAGCGCTGCAGGTCTCCAGCAAAACCCCATCCCCTCTCCCTCTTGCCGGCCCAAATCTGCCAGGCACAAGCCATAGGTGGCCCCGAAACACTCAGCCTCCAGCGTCCGACGCTCTGCAGGGGCTAGCGCAGAGCAGCGCTCGTAGAGAAGCGGGGCTGCGAGGGACCTGCAGACGACATCGAGTCCGACAGCCTGCCCGAGGCGGGACCGGCCCTGTCCAGACCATCCTGCACAAACCCACTGTCCGACCCCTGGGCAAAACTACTCACATCACACCCTAACCTGCCACGGGGAAAGCAGAGGCAGCCAAAGTCTTGCGATTGCAAAGGTTGCTAATCTACGTTCAAGAGGTCCCGGAAAGAGAGAGCCACAACCTCCGCTACAGAAGAAAGCAACCCCCACCCCGAGCTCATCACGGTCCCGGACATCGTCATCCCCTCTGATTCAGCAGGAGCCCCGTCTCCAAAGGCCACCCCGAAATCCTGGATCCTGCGTTTGCTGCAGAAGATCCAGCTGCTGAAGGTGGAGGGGCCAAGGGACGGTGCCCTCCCTCCAGGCCTCCGGATCGATGCCCCGGCTGCGCGATGGAGACGGGGAGACGCGGTCCGGGATGCCGAGCTCGCTTCCCCGTCGGGCTGGAGGGGGGCACGAGTACCCGCCGCGAATGCTCCCCCGCCTGCAGAGACGCTCGCTTGTAATGGGATGTGGCAAGCGACGGGGAGAAGGTCCAAGCGCCGGAGGAGGGAGGCAGCACGGGGCAGGGAGCCAGGCGCTGCCGCGGGCTCGCGAGGTGCTGTGGGAGCGATCCCCGCCACCCCCTGCCGCCGTCTGCCCTCTGCATGCGACGGCGGGAGGTCGACGCGTCCCTGCCTCTGAGGGTGTCAGAGCACGCTGTACCCCGCCACGCACGCCCGGCCGGCCGGCCTCGCGGGGGTTTACGGTGCCTCCTTCCCCTGGAGGGCATCCGGCCTCGCCTCTCCCAGCCTCTCGCTGCCCTTGTGCCTCGCAGGCGTACGCGCCGTGCGGCGTCGAACGTGCTGTGCGGCCCTAGCCACAGCCATGGGCTCCCTGACCCCCAGTCCAGGCTGAGGCAAAGCGGCAGAGACCAGCGCTTCTCCGGGGACCCCTCTCTGCCTCGTGCAAGCAAGGGGGAGTGCACAGGCATGCCCGCCTCTTGCCATCGCATTAGTGCCTGGTGCCGAAAGACGCGCTGAGGCCCTGGCCTCGCGTCTGCCCCCACAACAAAGTTTTAAAAGACAGGAGGGCCCCGCTTTGCCGCTCGAAGCATCAGCTCCCACCCGCCCGCTTGCAAAGCAAGGCTAGCGAGGGCAGACTCGAGGGCGGGGGGAGTCCTCGTCTCCCACCACAGTCACGCGCCCAAACTGCGCTGTCGCACATCTGGATCCTCCTGCAGACGTGCTGCAACCCGTCAGCTCCTTCCGCACACCGGGGGAGCTGCAAAACGCTGCCAGATCCGCAGGTCCGAGGCACAGTTTCAGGTTTACCCACGGCACGGCCGCAGTCAAACCGTACGCTCAGCGTCGCAGCTTTTCAGACACTTCCCCATAAGCAAAGCATAGGAAACAAGGGCTGGAAGGGGGCTCAGGAGGTGACATCTAATCCAGCCCCCTGCTCCAAGCAGCACCAGCCCCAACTCCATCAGCCCAGCCAAGGCTTTGTCGTAAACCTCCAAGGATGGAGAGTCCAACACCGCTCTGGGTAACCTGGCCCCATACTTCACTATCCTCTAGTGAGGAAGTTTTTCCTAATATCCAACCCCAACTTCCCTTGCTGCAGCTGGAGCCCATTGCTCCTTGTCCTGTATCTGCCCCCACGGAGACCAGCCCAGCTCCGTCCTCTTTGCAGCCCCCCGTGTAAGGAGTTACTGATGTGTGCCACGTGTTTCAAGCCACCCTATGGACTATGTTTCTTTAATTAAAATAAGGGTCCACTCTGGGTTGACAAGACCCCCCCAACTAGCCTACAGAGCAAAGGGGGAAAGGAAAGCAAGCTCTTCTTCCAGCCGGCGCTCTGCGCTTCTCTCCATCTGCCGTTAAGGAATGATAAAACGCAGCATGGCAGACGTCACCTTTGACTCGCGTTATCTCTATAATATATATCTCTATCAGATAATCCCCGCGCAAGCTGAGCGTATCGCACCGCGCCGAGACGCCGGAGCGGCAGTAATTCTTTACGTTACGAGCCCGTTTCATTTCCACTCGCCGTATATACAGCGCCGTATTTCCCCGCTTTCGTGTCGCCCTCCACGACACCAGTTCATAAATACTTGTACTATGGCTTAAAACCCCGGGAGCCTCAGCAACATGCCGTTTGCTGCAGCGTGGCAGGCAACTTTGCTCAAAACTTTCTAATTCGGTTCATTAATCATTTAGAAAAATGTGCAATTACTTGAGCCCAATTACAGAAAATGTGCAACTACTTGAGTCCCATTATAAGCCTGCACGAAATGCCAAGAACTTGATTGCAGCCAAACCACTGCCAGCCCCATATACTTTAAAAGAAAATATTGTGTGTTATCCTAGAGGGTGAAAAGAAATCACAATATATTCACACACAAATGTGTCTAATCATAGCTGACAATATGGGAAATCTTTCCTATCAGCTGTAATGTGATTTCGATGTTCCCTTAAGGAAAAGATGTCTCTTCCTTAATTAAAACAATGCCTGAACTTGCTGTAACCTCCTGATTTCATAGCGAGAATCTGCTCTGATTTTTCCAGAGGGTTTATAATTACCCCACAAGCTGATGTCTGGTCTGGTTCTTTTCCATCAGTACATTTAACAGCTCACTGGGGTAAGCAATGATCAAGTGGAAATTGCATTTCCCACTTCCAAAGCCAGAATTTTATATGGTGAGATGAAAACACGAGGACCCGGACTGAGCGCGGCTCGCTGCGAAACCGCAGGGATGCAAACAAGACCCAAGTGACGCGCGGGGCCCGCGCGGGCCTCCTGGGAGATGACCTCCCTAATCTTTGCAACCAATTGGCTTTCTTCCCTAATCTGCAATTACATGAACCGTCTCCTATGCAAATCATAAACGTCTCAATCAATCCGGGGTAACAACCCATCAGACGGGGAGGCTGCGTAACCTGAGCGCGTTCGCGGGGGCAGATTGAGGCGAAACAAGGCTTCTCCTCCCGGGCTATATAGGTCAGCATCACGCGCGTGTAAACAGAGCCCGCCGAACAACAGCCGCCATCTGGAGCCGCGATAGGTATTGTTGTTGAGGGGGATTAGGCCAAGATTTACTGTCCTTGCATGTGTGGACGTTTGCATGAGACCGCAAGCCGACGTCTAAGATGTCCAGAGAGAATCTGGAACTAAAGGGGCTTAGGGAGGTGAATTAATTTACTGGGACTCTGTACTTCATCCAGGAGGAAAATCCCTTCTAAAAGTACAATTTTCTTCTTGTTATTCATGATGACAAAATAATGCGACTGCTTTAAAAAAAAACACCCCCCCCAAAAAAAAAATCCAATAGAAGGGATGTCAATATTGGCAGGAAACATAATTGTCAAACGTGTGCCAGTTAAATAGACTGTGCACCTTTCTTGGCTTTCCTTAATTTTAATTAGGATAGCATTTAGCGGCTTACAAAAGAGGGCTTGCCAAGAGGCCATCAACTGATCTGAATGAGAATGGCTTCCCTTTAAGAGCCTGGTGCGCTGGGTTGGGTTTTTTTTGCTAAATGCGATGTAAAGACCAGGCTTTCCGCTTCTTCCTCAGATCATCTCTCCAGTATTTTTGGCATGTCAAAAGGCCAGATGTTTTTTATTCGAGAGCAAATTGACACGTTAAATTACATTGTGCAAACAGGCGAGCCAGCCACGAGTAAACAGGCAAGGACGATTCATTGAATTTTATGGGTCGCAATAATGTTTATGTAATTTAACAAATTTATGCTTCGTGTCAGCTTACCACAAGAGTTATTCGTTCCAAAAGAAGAAACCACTCGCGTTACAGCCCCTGCGTTACTCGGGCTCGGGGGCCGAGCGAGCTCCACCGCGCCGATCGCGTGGGGCTGCGGCGCAAACCCGTGAAGCGCGGGCGGAGGGGGACGGCTCGTCTTGTGGTTTCTCCAGTCTAATCTGATTACTTCTCTTCCCTTCTTGCTCATCCCGTCAGAATGCAAACACTGGGAGAGGTTTCCGTCGGGCCAAGCATTACCGCGCCGTTGCTGTTGCCGATACGCTTTCGGGAGGCCGCGTCGCTTTGTGCCGTCGTGCGTTTCCCGGGTCTCTGGGCGCCCACGGCAGCTGGAGCAGGAAGCATCCGTGCATCAGGCCGTCCTCACTCTTCGGGGACCTAGGCTGAATTTCCCCAGCAATGAACTATCCACGCACGTTACAAACTCTTCTGGGTATTTAAATGCAGAAGCACGTCAGACTTCAGGGCCGGCAACCGAAGTCAAAGAGGCGGGCTCGGCGCTGGCAGTGCTGATCACATCAGTCTCATTAATGCAATTTAACACCTTGTGCGCTCCAGGACACACGGCGGGGCTCAGCGAAAGGTCACCGCTGGGGCCCTTAGCGCCGGTGAGGCACGCGCGGGAGGTCGGTACGGCCCAGACGTGAGCCGCGTGCCATGCCGTGCTGGAGAAGCCCTCGGGTTGCACGGACCGGCGCGGCACGGCCCCAGCGGAGGAGATGCGGATCTCCAAGTGACCCCCCGCGTCCTCTGGGCTCACGGAAACCCAGGCGCAGCTCCGTAAAGAAATCTCCTCTGTTAAAAAATGTCCTTAAAGCTTTATTTCACCCGGCGTAAGCGCCCATCCCTATCCTGCCGCGTCTTGCAGGCGCCCTTTGGGAGGCCATTCGCCAACCGGGACCAACTACGCAGTTAAGCTCCTCGGTTCATCGACGCGCGCCTGAAATCCCAGCGTTTCTTCTTTCCCGCCAGCGCTTCAGCAGCTGGGAGCAGTGGGACGGATATCTGGGGACAATCCCAGCCTTTTGGGAGGTGGAAATGTCGAAGGAAAACTCCTCACAAACTCCTTGAAAATGTAATTGTGGAAAATTTCCACCAGCTGCCTCCCATGAGCCTCCCCTCCCCGTTAACGCTACCAATTAGACTCCCAATCGGCGCCACGGTGCTCCAACACGGGCCTTTGCCCCCAAGGAGCGGGGCCGCCACTCATCTGCGCGTGCAAATCGGAGCTCACGCAGACTCGGCGTGCATCCGTGCCCCGGACAGTGCCAGGGAAGCCGGGCTCACTGCTGTCAAGACTAGTCATTTTAATCCAGTTTGATGATCTGACAGCAGTCAGCGTTGCCATGAAGACGGAGCGGCGCGTTCAAGTCATCGCAGGGCTCGTCAAAGAGACGCTTTACGCAAGAGGGGGCAAAAGGCAGAGTCGGGGAATCACAGCAAGGGAGGGATGGAGACCACGTCCGAGGTCTCCGACCCCCTGCTCCAAGCAGGACCATCCCAGCCAAAGCTGCGTCCAGCCGGGTCTTGAACACCTCCAACAGGTGCGAAATCATTTAAAAACAATAAGGAAATTCGGGGCAGACCCATTCTTTGATGGCTGTGTCGTGGTCTGTCCCCCCCCCACACAAAGAAAAGTCTTCCTTCCTTGAATACGTTTTCTGTAAAGAGGCCCCAAAACACCCGAAGCCGGCCCATTAAAGAGCAACGCTGCAGTGAAAGTGGCCTGGTGCATCCCTGGGATCCGCGCGATTTGCAACGGGGCGCAGGGGACCGTGGGGAAAGGGGTCCGCGGCACAGAACCTCCCGCCCCTTGCGTGCTTGCACTGGGAGGCTAACCCCCGCGAGGCCCGGCTCCCAGGCGTCCCCAGCACGGTCGCCCTTGCCCATCGCGCGGCTGGGATTTGCACTGGGATGCTCCTTTGGCGAGGCTTTTAAACCCTGCCCATCACCGTGCTGCCGCACACAACACAATCTCAAGCCCTTTCAGAGCAGCTGGTGGTAAAGGGCCCGAAGGGAAACCCGCTCTCCTGCTGCGGTGCAGCTGGGCAAGAAACTTCCCCTTCCCTTCCGAGGTCGTACGTCAGCCTCCGAAAACGGTTATTTCTTCTGAAGGCTGCAGAAGCCTTAACGTACCAAGCCCCAGATAACACTGATCTGATCACACAGACTTCCCGACTAATTTATACGGCTCTCCTAAGCAGAAGTGACTCGCTGCTCGTGGAGGCCCGCTGCCCTCCCGGGAAGCACGGGGCTGGCTGCGGCGGGCCCCCCGCCCCGAGTCCAAATCAGCTGCTCTTCGTTAGCGCTCCTGCAATGCACGCCCCGAGCCATTCGTACGCGTGCGGCGGCCGTTCCTCGGGAAAGCAGAGGTGCCGAGTGGCGACGTGACGCACCGCCGGGGCCGCTGTCATCCGTGCGAACGGGCCCCCCCGTACCCGCGCCGTCTCCTCCCGCCGCCGCGCTGACACAGGACAAACGGCGGCCTGAACTCTCCCGCGTGGGGCAGCATCTGCGGGGACAGGCCTCGTCTCCTCGAGGTCACCTGCAAGCGGGGCGCCGCGTCTCCTCCGACGCCTTGCACCCGCGTGCAGCAACAGCAAATCCATGCTGGCTTTGAGGGGTCTCCGTGCTCCTGACGGAGGGAAGGGCGTATGATCACCCTTGTCTTCCTGATGGGGAAACCGAGGCACGGAGAGACTAAGACTGGCGTTTTCGTGCTTGGCTGCTCGATATTAGGCTCTTAAAAAATCAACGGCAAGGTTTTCGGTGGGGATGACTGCCAAAGCCGGGGGAAGCTTGGGTGCTTGATGCTACCGAGCTACTTCTACGGCTGGGTTCGGTGGGGACAACTCACCTTCACCCCATCCTGACGCGCCCGGGGCCCCGTTGGCCATCTCGCTCTCAGTTTCCAGTGGTCTGTGCCAGGCGAGACGCCAGAAACGGCTCGTTCATCTGCGGCAGCCGTCTGCTCGATATCGCCGGTCCCAAAGCGGGGTCCCAGGGTTAGGTTGCAGACCCAGGTACGAAGCCAGGGCCCTGGACTCTGAGCAGCTGGCGGGAGAGGGGAAGTACCGTTCGACTCGTTGCATTTTCCCTCTGCTGTATTACGGTCAAAACAAACCAGAGATGAATCACGAAAGGGTTGGGCTCGATTCCGAGAAGCAGAGGGAAATCTGGATCGAAATTCGCCTCTACAAAGCAGCTCTGGGACTCTCACGAGAACAGATTGCCGTGGAAGATCTTGGCACATCCGTGCCTGCTGTAGGCCAGGGCTGCGGCACGAGGAAACGTGCAACACCGGAACGAGCCCGGCGTGGGAAACGTGCACGGAGCACCCTGCCGAAGCGCGGCGTGAATTTAAAGGGACAGCCGGGGGCGGGGGGCTGGAGAGCCACCACCCTGACCGCACGTTGCCAACCCAGATTGATTGCTCACAGGCAGCACGAGCCCCTGGCCCCGTTGTGGAACGGGCGAGCGCTGGAAAGGTTGAACGGGTGCTCCTGGGACAGCGCCTCCTGAGAAGAAAGGCAGCGGATGGGATGGACAGAGGGGAAAACTCATGGAAATGGAGGCGTGCCAGGTCTAGAGGCTCCCTGGCCCTGAGAAAGCTGCTTGGTGAGATGCCAACCGTGGGAAGATACGTGCTGTGGACCCGGTACCCGTGGCCTGCAGCAATAGCCAGTCGTTCACAACCAACCTATGGCACAACAGCCATGGCATAGGTTTGCTCGTCGTGCCTCCTGGTTGATCCCCTGAAATCATGCAATATTGTCCGCGTCCCTTGGCTGGATGCCTCCTCTTCGTAAAGCTCCTCATCACGGGAAGAGTTTGCTCGTGGGCGGACAACGAGCCCAAGGGGACGTCCCCCCCTCGTCCCTCCCAGGGTGACGTCGGTTTTCCCCTGCCGTGGTTCTTGAGAGGGAGAGAGGTCCCCAAGACACCCCCTCAACCCCCTTACCAGAGGAATTTGGAGAAAACAGGTTTGAGGAAAGCCATTAAAAAGGCTGGAGGATCTGCAGACCTCTTGAACTGCATTTCAACCCAACCCACAACTCGGCCAGGGACCTTTTCAACGGTGCGTGGCCCTGCGCGGCCGCCGGGCAAGTTCAACAGCATCCGCTCCAGCAAGAGACAGACCGACCCATGGGATTGACGGGCGCTGGCGCTTTCCCCGAGTCAAAAATAATACTGCGTTCCTCATCGAAGCCCCGCTTCTCCTGCTCAGGTTTCTCCTTGGCACTAGGGTTTTGCCAGGAACAACGACTGCACAACAGAGTGCAATTTAGATTCCAAAATATAACTGCGGGCTGCTTCCTTAATTGATTTCTCTTTGTTTCATTCTATTCCTCAAAGATTTGTCAACATTAATTTTTATATGCTTAACACTTTGCAAATACTGGCCAACTTTTTAAAATTAATGACTTGAGATGGAGATTGAATACCTCCCTTCTTACAACCGCAGCGGGGAACTAACATGGCTGTGATAATAAAAATATGTTATCAGCATAACATTTGCAAAAATTTGAGTTCTTAAAAACGCTACGTGCCAAGAGCCATTGGCAGATAGACTTGTGCTGGTGCACAGTATTATTACTATTATTCAAGAGGAGGTCCTCCCTGTTTTCATCGCGAGGACCAAAAAAGCCCCACATTTCCTACAATAACATTATTTCATTCCCAGCTACAAGTTTCTTAGGTTTCCAGAAGTTCAAGTCAACAGACCAGCAGCTATTCACACATTCAGAAGAAATCCAGGGAAAGGAGTCGATTTAAAAATCCTGCGCTCTCTTAACGGCCGTGCCCTTTAGTTGCGTGCAGGGTGTGAGCCCGCGATAAAGCCCCGGTACCTTAAACCAACTGAACCGCCGCCAAATCATAGTACGGACTGACTCATAACGAATGGGATGTTTGGATGTCGGATTGTGAGTTGTGTTTATAAAATCAACTCTGAAAATACATTTTGAAGACAGGTGGTATTAAAGTGCTATTATAGGTTAAGTAACTAATTGGCTTACTGCCTAATGGGGAAAAACCTACCGTGACTATCAGATAATGCTGGAATTAGGCAAGATGGCAACAGCTACCGAAAGAGGAAACGGTGCAAGTCGAAGAAGCCTGGCCATCGCTGTGACTTCATCCCAGCTGCATTGTCTGGGCAGGAAATCGGGATGAACAAGGCCAAGCAGTGCTGAAGGTTGCTGGCATCATCAAGTCTCTTCGGTTCAAAACGAAGAGAGCATTTCATTTCGCAGGCTGAGCACAAACATGCAACGTGTCCAGAGAGGCTGAGACTCCCAAATTGGCCTGCCAAAGAAGCTTGGGCCAGCCCTCCATTAGCTAACCCCCAGGCTCTGGTCCAGTAGAGGAACACCCTGATCAGCCCCAAGGGTGAAGGCATCGCCGGATCTCCAACCTGTCCAGCCTGACCATCCAGGAGACGTGGCTGGGCAGCCCATTGCCACCCACCTGCTCTGATATTTGCTCTTTGAGAGGGATCTCCTTCCCCATCCCTACCACGAGCAGTGCAGACCATTGCCTTAGCATGCGATTGTCATGAGGGCGGTCACCAAGTTCAGAAGCTCTGTCCATGTCCCCATTTTGGTGGCCGTGAAGGACCAGCACCGAGCCGGGAGCCCACCCCAGCTCCCTCAGCTCTTTCCAGCATTACCTGGGGATACTTCTTATCACCCCCTTGCCTTGAAAGGAAGCTCTCCAGTAGAGGGGCCTTTGCCTCCCAGCGTAGGCTTTGACACTCTGCCCAGGAACACAGGACTAGAAAAGACCTCCAGTCCCCTGCTAGAGCACCCAACCCCATTATAACATCCCTTTCATAGGCTGATCAAGCGCCAGTACTTTCTATGCAACTTGTAGTGCCTCTGCGTATTTTTCCCAGGAAAACTTTCGTGACTATTCGGCACAAGCCCACCAGGACATGCTACACCACCCAGCAAATGGGATCCATTCACAACTAGCCGCTAATGACCTTCCCCTCTCATTGCAGCATTTTAGGCGATTCTTGTATTTCTACAGCAAAAACGTAATCGCTCTCCCTACATATCACCTGATCATCCAGAACATTTGGCAAGGATTTGGCACCAGCAAAACTGTTAGCGCCAATCATTACCTAGATTAGCAAACATGATTAATAGCAGGAGGCAATACACATGCATGTTGAAACCCGAAGAGCTTTTCTTTTTCTCTTTCTATGGTTGGGTGGTTCTTCAGAGACTGCAAGGCCATCGCTGCCTTTACAATGCAAAAAACTGGCTCCCTGTATCACCCACGCCAGAAAACATCACCAAGTCAGTCCCTCCTTCAAGTAGGGTTGCCAGCCCTCCCTTAGATATAAAACTTCAAAAGACTGATGGGAGTCGCCCAAGAGACAAATGATAGGGCCTTCATTAAAATAAATATTAAATGTTGAATCCAATATAGGCGCTAGTCCCGTGGGTTTCTAAAATGTAGCAGTCACGTGCACTTGCCTTTCTGACGTCAAGTTGACGCACAACTGGCATGTGCAAGCACGCGGTACGTTCGCATTGTGCGTCACGGGCACGCCGGCGTTTTGGAAACCTCCCGGCATAGATTCAGTTATTGTCAAGGTGCAAACGTTTGCCCACGGCGAGGTTCAGAGGACTTCCCAAAAGGCGCGATGCTGCCCTGTATCTTCGACCATGGTTGTGGTGTGAGGAACAGGGGAACAAAGTTCACGTCCTTCTCTCCCCATCACAAAACCCATTCAGTCGTATGCAGCAAGCGCCCTTCGCCTGCAAGATGACTGCATTTGTCCCATTCTGTTTGGGAAATACCAGGGAAGCTAGCAAAAGCAGAACACTTAAGCCAGGCTAGTTCTCAGCGATATAATTCTCTTTAATCTTTTAAGCATTTGACAGTATTTGCTTGAAAGAAGGAGCAACAAGTACATAATTATTGCACTAATTAAGCTGCCAAAACACAAGCATGCTGCAAGAGCACCTTTGAAACAGTGAGCCCTCCATTCATTAGCATCTGCTGTAAGCTTATTAATCACCTAACAGGCAATTAGCAAGCTGTTACTGTTTGAGACTAGTATGTAAATAAATTCTTGGGTTAATTTCTTCCTCTGATAATAAAGAAAACATTATGAAAATTAGCTAAGCGACAATGTAAATGATCTTGACTGTTAATTATATGATGGTGTTACATATGCGGCGGCCGCACGCCAGATAAGGGATGTACCTCTCACTCAGTGCACTGTTTTAAAAATAAAATTGTTGACTTAGGTAATAGGGAGGCTTTTCTGCATCAGAGTCGCAGATGTTTGCCTTCAGCTAACCAAACCCAACTGCCGAGAGCCTGACACTGCAAAATTAGCAGCTCCTGTTCTCTCCAGCTCTCGCGGAGCTGCGTGTTGCGCTGTGCGGAGGCGGCACGGAGACCTTCCCCGCTGCCGACAGCAGCCCGAGCGCCCCTCCATCCACGTGCAGGATCGGGGGGCTGCAAAGGCAAGCATCCATGGCAGAGGGGTGCCATCCAGCTGGCTGGGGATGGTTGCAAGACCCAGGGATGTCAGTAGACTTTGAAGGCCCCAAGACCTCTCCTGTCGTGTCTGAATAGCTGCCATCCACCGTGGTGATATTTTCGCCTGGCCCCAAGGTTTGGGAAAACATGTTTGTACCCACAGTGCCCTGAGCCGACAGAAAGAGCCCCGTGAGCACGTGAAATCCAGGTGTGCCTTCATCAGCCGCCGGACTGGCGCATGGCCGCGGCCCGGACAGATGCACTGATTGCACGTGCACCGTCTGCTAGGCGAACGGTATTTTGCACCCGCTTTCATAGTCTGGGGCTGAACGTTCGTGCCTCCGCACCTCTCGTGCACATGCAGGGGCGCGCGTGCGCAGAGCACGTTAGCCGTGGATTTACACATCTGTACTAAGCAGCGCTCTAAACAGGCCTGCACGTGAGTTCAGCCAGCCTTGTGCAAAGCTCGTCCGTGCATTTTTCAGCCTCCAAACGCTCTGGAGGTGGAAACGATTTAAGGAACCAAGTGTGAAAGGCCCATGGGCCCCAACCACTCTTCCAGAGCAAAAGAGAACAGATTCCTAATGTTCCCTCTTTCCCAGAAGACCCACCACTTTTTGCAGCCTAAAAGAGGGCAATGAACCAGGAAAGCACAGATCCTTTCCACAAGCCCCGCTTGCTCGTGTCTGCACACCAATGCCTTCATGCACCCCGCATCCGTGGGGCACCTTTCATCCAAAACCTCCCTGCAGCACATGCTGCAGTTGCTTGCCCCAAGCAAAGCCCACCCATTGAATCCAGTTTCACCCACAGAAGGGCTGCAGGCACAGCCCCGATCACAGACGGCAAGCGGTGAAGAGCCCAGGCCACACACCAGTTGACAACCAGCAGGTGCAGCGCTCGATACCCGTCAGTGACAGGAAGGGGCTCCAAATCCCAGCGCTGCAGGGAAATTCAGGTGGGCAGAACGCAGGTGTTCACACCGGGTTTTCCCCAAAAAACACATCTGTGCAGTGCTGAGGATCTGCAACGACTTGCCCTCGTCTCCTGGTGAAAGACGGCGTCACGCCCTCCCCTAACGCTTCACCAGTAGCACGGGGACTCGGCCCCTTTCTGCAGCCCTGGCCATTTTATTTGCTGTCGGGCACAAAACCGATGCCAGTCCTGCCTTCCCCAGAGCGGTGGTGACAAGCTGACAGTCTATAGCACTGCAGCCACGGTCCCCGCTCTCCTTTGCAAGCCAGGAAACCCCCCAGGTGCAAATCCCCCCCTTCCCCAGCTCCTCGGAGAGAGGAGCAGCCGTCCACACTTCAGCGCTGAACCTGCGATACACGACGGCTCTCACCCGACAGCCCCTTCCCCTGCGGGGTCCCCAGACGTTGTCCCCTCCATCTGCCCCTCCAGCCAGCTCTGAGCGAGCCTGGGGCTCACCCTGGGGAGCTGCGAGCATGGGCCAAACAGAGAGTGGAAAAAAGTAACCTGGCACCTCTCAAACCTGCATCGGTCCAAGTGTCAAGGGTATAGGATGTAGCCGTGTCGGTCTAAGGACATGGGGTAAACCCGGTATCTTTTATTAGCCCAACTAAAATACTCAGAAAAATTCTTCTTTGCAAAGGTATTTGTACGCAGAGAAATCACCTGCATGTGTTTTGTGCTCTTCCTGGACGGGCCAAGTTTGGCAGCAGGGTTTCCTCCCCCCCGCCCGAGAACACCCAGCTCCTTCCCGTGTGCTCCAGCGAAGCAGAAAACTAATTACAGTGAACTGCACGCCTGTTAGACTGAAGAATTACCAGCAGCAGAGGTTACTTAATAATCTTATTAATTTAAACTATTTTATCACCATCTTTTGCCCCGTAATTATGAGCACAGAAGGCGCACCGAATATTTCACAATTAAAAGCTTCAAACAAAGATGAAGATTAAGGATGCGGCCAAGCCCTCGAATGCAACGCCGGGGCCTCCGAAGAGAGGAGCGCTCCGCGGGCTAATCGGGGAGCCGGCAACGCAACGGCTTCTCGGAAGAGCAGGTTCTTCCACACTTCTGGGTTTCCTCCCTCGCTGTCTGGAAAAGGCATCTCAAGGAAGACGCTGAACAAAACCGGCCCCGGGACCGACCCCTGCGGCACGCCGCTTGATACCGGCTAGACAGTGAGCCATCGATTGCTGCTCTCTGCGCTCAATTTCTATCCACTTCGCAGTCCGCTGGCTCGTGCAGCCTGTCTGCCAGACGGCAGAGGACATCCCGCGGAGGCAGGTTTCACCTTGACGTGCACGGACCCACGCGGCGCTCGGGGAAAGGACGCGCCCGTGCCACTTCGAGACATGCACCTCGCCTGGCGTGAGGCCAGCGCTCGCCGGGGAAGCTCCCATAAAGCTCAGGTGAGGCCCGAGGATGCGGTCCAGGCTCATAACTCTGTTGGCAGTGGGTCAGAAAGCTCCAGCAACGTCCAGACTGAGCTGTAACGGCATCTCCTCTCTGCGGGCAACACGGCCCCTTGGCCAACCCACCGCCTTTGCAACGACACTGCAAGGCCAGGGTGACCGGAGCAAGCCAACGGGATCAACGCACACTGAGAGCACAACCGGTTCCCAAACTATTTCCGTATCCCTGAGAGCTTCGTGCCATGGACGTCCTCCCTCCTCCGTCCGCGCCAAATTCCCACCTGGAGCCATCCCCTTGTTGCCTCCTTAACGGTCGGCCTGCTGCTTAGTTTCTCAGTGACGCTGCCTTTCTGGATTCGTTCGCTGCCAATTTTAATTCCAGAGGGTGAAATTAATATGCTCCTGGTCGTTTCTTTCAGCAAGCTATAGGATGTTTTTCTGAGGTCACCGGGTGTGCTGGCAAGAAAAAGAGGACCATGTGTAAGGAAGTGATGACGTGTGTTTATATTTATTCATGCTTCTGTTAGAGCTGTTTTCCACCCTTGACTACATCACGTATATGGGGAACTACCTTTCATAGCTACTGTGGAGGCCCCAGCCGGAGCTCTCTGGGCAGAGGACGGCTGCAACGTTTCATACAAGGCAACCAAAACAACTGCTTTTCATCGGAGCAGCTGACTTCCAGCCAGCACGGGTAAATGATATCCTTGGTAGCATCCCAGCAGTGCTTGCAGGCCCAGCATCCTCAAACTCCACCAGCATGGGAGAAATTAAGGGCACTCTGCATCTCACGGCTGCCAAGGACAATGCAAGTTCCCCAGGCAGGTCTGCTCCAGTTTGGTACAACACCCGAAAACTAAGATCCAAGCCAATAATTCTTAACCAAGGGGCAGTCACAGGAGCCGTGAGATGCTTTGAAGCGTGCCCAGCATGGGAAGAAATAAGCTGATAAGCCCAGGCCCAGACGAAATCCCTGCCTGGCCATTCCCCTGCACGCTCTCCCAGGATGTAGGCACTATAATAACTACGTTCATTTTTGAAGTGGGGTCCTGCTCAGTTCCCCAAAATTACAGAGAGGTGCCTGGAGTCTCCTGAGGATGCCCTGAGTATAAAAAGCTTGAGAACCACTGGTCTCAGGTCGTGAATCCACGTGGACGGTGTTGGCCCTGGATTCACAACCCAGTCCTGATACCTTTAAATACTATTTCTAAGCCAACAGATGGGAACTCAAAGTCACCACTCTGGGCAATTCAAATGCTCACGGAGAAGCATGCGCTTCAATAACTTGTTGAATCAGGGCCTTTAACTTCTGCTGGCCTGTTCTCTTCCTGTCCTCAAGCTCTTCTGAGCATTTTTGCTTGCAAAGCTTTTGGCTCTAGGATGTAGGTTGTAGCCATGTTGGTCTAGGACATAGGCAAGCAAGGTTCTTTGGGTAAATTTGGTGTCTTTTATTAGACTAACTCAAATATATGAGTTAGTCTAATAAAAGATATTGGATTTACCCAAAGAACCTGGTCTGGCTCTGGGATAGTTTTGGACTCTCCCTGTCTGAAGAAGGTGCGATGCCTAGTTATTTGAATGTCTAGATATGCTGGAGTTTAAACAGTGATACTAGGTGTGACAGAGGGCACACTAGGGGCCGGGTCCCATGCCAGCCCACCCACCTGTCTCTATGGGGCAAGCCACCCTGTCTCGCCTGCCACGACTTTGCTGTTCCCATAAATGGATGGTAAATGCAGGAGACGGCCCTTAAAGTGCCCTACCACACCGGGCTTATACCGGTGGCTATGACTGCCATTACAGAGAGGTCCTTGCGGTGCTATGTGCAGAGGTTTCCCGAAACCAATGCAGAATCTGCACCATGTAAAGCCTGGTCTTCTTTATATCATTAACTTCCCCAGCTGGATTTCCTGAGGAATCAGCTCAGGAAGTAAGGTGCACACGTCTGTGGACATCTCCAGGAGTTATTTTAAAATAGTAAAGCGTGGCCATTCTGTGGGACAACACCACCATCCTTCTTTCTTTCTAGACCAGGTCCTCACTTAGGATGCAGTGCCGTAGCTCCGTTGAAGGAGGAGCTGCACCAGCCGAATGCCGGCAGGGGATGACGAGAGAGGTTGACAGCCTTGTTTTAGAAAAGGATGTGTTCGTGTTTGGGGCTTGTTAGCAGATGAAGGGCACTGTTGTCACCAGAGGCATAAATCATGGGCTCCCCAAGGGTATTCTCCTTATCAGTGGCGTGGCCCCTTCCATCTTCATCCTCACCTTTGAGTTCTGCAGATGTCCCAGCTCATCTTCCAAAATCAGGTTTCCATCAGTCCCTTGGTTGCTTTCTTTTGCCAGGTTGTTGACATATCTCTTCCACTTGGATCTGGGAGCGGAGCGCAGTGGAAACAGGTCTGCTTCTCAACCGGATCAAACACGAACGAAAAAGCTCAACTAAAATTTGGTGCTAACGTTTTATTCTCCCTTTTCAGAAACAAGCAAGAGACTCGGAACAGCTGCACGCTGCTAAGAGGAAGGGAGAGGACGGGTTTTGCACAGTCTGCATTTCAGTTTTAGGAATGCCGGCTGGAGATCCTGTTTGTGTGATGTACGAAGAGGCATTTCTGGAGCCATCTTAAGGAAACAAAGCCCATCGGCCCATTAAAAAGTAAATTTTTCATGTCAAGAAACAATCTCTCGCAGATGGAGCGCTAGCTTGTGGGGGAAAAGAAATCTAGGTCAAGAAAGCAATGCTGCAATTCAGAGCACTTGCAGCGAGTAGACAATAGACAAAGCTGGTTGTCTATTAGCGTGATTTGATGTTCTTCTTTCAGCAGGTATGTCGACAAGCCTTTTCTAAGAAGAGCTTGGAAGGATTTCTAAATGCAGGACTCCACCCCTGGTAACCTCCAGAGGCATTTAACTTCTCTGCTGTGAATATACCCTGCTGGCAGCCAGCTTGGCTAGAGATCACAGCCAGTCACAAGTGCAAACCATTTGTGGTTATTCAGCCTGAATCATATAAAGGCCTTGGTGTTCCACTAGCAATTTAGCTAGCTGGATACTACTTTTGCATTAGACACCAGATGTTCCTGACAAGACCCAATGACAGATGTGTCTTCAGCTCCGACTGGAAAAAAAAAAGAAAGAAAAGAAAAAAAAGCTACTGTTTCCCCTTTTGCAAATCCATAGCTTTCCTGTCATGCATTTAATTATGCATGCAGTGCCTTGCCCTGAATTGAGGCAAGACGGCTCCACTCCTGCTATTTGTTAGTTTATCCCTCTGTTCAAATACAGATAATGGGCACCGCGCACCGCGCAGACGGGGCGAGCTGAGCGCCCCGTGCAATCCTTGTCAATAACTTCATTTCTGGATTAAACAGATACAGCCAGTGGCAGGAAGCAGTGTTTGCTCTGGATCGGCCTTAATTGAAATACCACGTTCAAAAAAATAAAAGCATCCCAAAGTACCATTCAAAAAAAATAAAAGATCCCTTATAAGCCCCACGCTGAGTTTTTAAAAGCGTCGGTACTAAAACATCCGATTCCAGCAAACATCAGACAACAAGACGCAAGGAGGTCGTTAGGGCTTGAGTAAGTGCTGCACTTACCACATCACCGTTCGAGCTAAGCATTGCTGGATCAGGCCGTAATGAGCGCTATTAATATTTAATGCTCTTATGCAGAAGCTGCAGGAGTCTGGGTGCTGTTCAGACGAGGCCCCCGCCCCAAGGACATTGCATTTGCAGGAACACTAATGCATTAAGCAAGATGTGAGGACACTGAGGTCTCACCGAGTCATCCAGGTTTGTCACTGGCCCTCCCAATGCTCTCAGCATCTTTGCTGGAAGGGAAAACATTGCCCAAGAGAGGGGACAACCTGGAGGCACCAGCACCATAGTCAAAGAACCTGGCAAGTGTTGACTTGTGAGGAGAGGCAGAGGGAACTGGGCTGCCTGAGTCTGCAGAAGAGAAGACCGAGGGGGATTTGATAGCCACCTCCAACTCCTGGCAGGGGGTTTGCAACGAGGATGGAGCTGGGCTGGTCTCAGTGGGGGCAGGTGACAGAAGGAGCAATGGGCTCAAGCTGCAGCAAGGGAAGTTGAGGTTGGATATTAGGCAAAACTCTCACCAAGAGGGTAGGGAAGCACTGGAACAGGTCCCCAGAGAGGTGGTGCAGTCTCCATCCTTGGAGGATTTTAAGACCCAGCTAGACACAGCCCTGGTCAAGGTGATGTAGTTCGGGCCAGTCCTATGTTAAGCAGAGTTCGGACTAGATGTGACCTCCTGAGGTCCTTTCCAACCCTCATTTCCTATGTTTCTATGATCCGAACATGCTGGGAGGTGCAAGGAGGAACTTGAGACGCCTTGTGAAGATCCTCGGTACCTGCCCATCTCCCAGCGCCCTGTGCCAGGTCAAGCAACCCAGTGGGCCTCGTTCATCAGTACTGGACACAACCCAAGAGGATCGACTCTTGTCACAGGCCGCTGAGCCACCTCCTCGAGCAAGCCCCAACCCCACAATCTGAGGGCCACGTTCATGACGTGTGAGGGTTTCCTTCTTCCCGACGCCACGTGCTCGTGCACCGGCACCGCCCCGTGTTTGCAGCAGAGCCTGCGTGATGGGAAGAGCCGTGCCAGGAGCCCTGCTGTTCTGCAATGCAGTGGCTCCCACATACGTTCCCTGCTTGAGCTACACCAGTTGTATTGCCACCCTTCCCGGGGACAGCCCAGCATCCATGCGGCAGAGCAGGGTCAAGGTCCCAGACAGCAGAGCCGTGGTTGAGCGTGGGCAGCATCCTCCTCGCCAGCCTGAACGCTGCACTTGTTCACCCTCCGCCAGCATCCTCACCACCTGCCTCAAGGGAAGCTGGGCCTAAATCAACAACCCCAACAGCAAGGACATGTCCTGGGGCTCAGGTACGGGCCGCTTGGTCGCATCACGGTACGATCTCCAGGGTTAGAGAAGACACCAAAACCCTTTCAACAGCATCCCTTTGCCAAACTCGACGCGGCTCTGCTGGCGTTGTGCACCGGGGAGCACTAAAGCATCCCCTAGACGCGCGCTTGCTCGGTACCGACGTACAACGACCCTGGCTGGGCAACCTACTCCAGCTGCTGCTAACAGACCCATCATATCCGACTCTAAACCGGGTGCCATTTCGCCGTCCTATGAAAAGAAGAGCAGTCGATCGGTGCCGACAGGGGGCACGCACACTCTTGGCTGTTGGCACAAGTGGCACTTTGTGAGGACCGTGCGTGTCAGACCCCGTACGTTGCTAAGCCTCACCCCCTTACGTAGGCAGGATGGGTCCCCGCTCTGAACCATCCCGATGTGCAGCCTGGCTGAGCTGAAATGCAGACCATCCCTCATCGCATCCGAGCACCTGCACGGGCAAAACCAAAAAATGAACCTTTTTAACCAAAATCAGACTGCAAAATGTCACTGGAGATCTTTCAGTTGACAGTTTTCTTTTCTTTCCCCCCTCCCCTTGGTAAACCATTTCTCCAAGCTGCAAATCGTTGTCGATTCAGAAACAATTCTTTTGTCCCAAAAAACAAAAGGCCCCAACAAAAAGTGTGGCCTACCTATCAGTATTGGATACAACCCAAGAGGATTGACTCTTTCATAGATGGCATAAGCATTCGGGGCTGGAAGGGAGCTCTCGAGATCATCAGGTCCAGCCCCCTCCGGACCCCAGCTGTATACGTCATAGGTGTACTTTTGCACATGAAATCAGATGTCCAAAATCCCATGTCAGAAGTCAAGGAATGGAGTTGTTCCAACATTTGCCTCGCGACGGACTGCCACAGTCGGCGGCTCGTGCAAAGTTTCCAGACAACGCCCTCCACCACAGCTACCGAGGGGCCAAGGAGGAACGATTCAGACCCGTGCTCGAGGGTGACCCCGGCTCCGGCTCCAAGTTCATCAGGTTGCAACCTACCAAAGCGGTGATTTGTGATGTCTTGGGAATGAATCCCAACGGACTGACCCCAAAATGCTGGCCGGGGAATGAACGCCGATCCAGGGGCGGGTTTGGATTCGGTTCTGAACACACCCAAAAGTTTCAGGGTTACCGAAGGGGGGACGGGGGGGGGGCAATTTTGGCTGCCTTTTTGCACCGCAGATCTAGGACGGAGGCTTCCCTGCTCCACCCAGGGCTGCAGCCCGCGTGCCTCGGCGCGACGGAGGGAAAGGGCAGAGGCGGGGGTATGAACCTTTGCCTGCTAATCTCTGGCTTCCACATCGGCTCTGCTTGCTGGCTGCTCTTTTGTTGCTATAATTGATGGAGATAACATATTTGTAATGGTTCTGCGCAGGGCACCGCAAGCAGACTTTCCTCATTGAACTTTTGGAAGGAAAAAAATGACGAGCCATCTGCTGAAGCACTTCTCGCAGCCCAGGCTGCTGAAAACGTGACGGCAGCGGTGGGTGGCGCGGGCAGAAAGAGAGGGGGGCGGAAATCAATCTGCAAACGCGTTTGCCGGGCCCTGTCGGACAGCTTATTTTAACGCTGTATCATTTTTATATAGCAGCTCAATAAAGTAATTATTTACGGGCGCCGTCCATTTAGAGCCACCGCCGTAACGGCAGGCATTATGCCTCCGCCGCGTTCCTATATTCATGTGGAAATACACGCCGATATATTCATGCGTAGGTGCACACGCGCAGCCCCTCGCCCCGCCGAGCGACGGCGGGGAGCCAGCCCTGAAAGGGGTGCTCGGGCTCTTTTCTCCTTCTCCCGCGAGCAGCTTTGTCCAAATATCGCTCTGCTTTGCAAGACCGAACAAAAAGTTCCTTGTTCCTTCTGGATCCGCTTTGTAACGGGTGTCGGAGGATTGCCATGTCGAAATTTAATATGAATGAAAAAAGAAATCTGTCGAAGAGGCAGGAACGGGGAGCACAAGTAACGGTAGAAGAAAACAAGTCTAACAGATGGACTTAGCAGCCCTTCCAGAAATGCCAGATCATTAATAACCGCAGCAGAATTATTATGCAGCACCAGAAATATCATGAACGTGTCACTCCCGGTATGCTGGCATGTCTTGTTTCTCACCGGCGGAGGTTTTCCCTGGATTCAAACTGAACAAAAGGCAAGGGACAGAAGCAATATATTATTTTTCATTAAACCTCTAGAAATAGGGAAGTGGGGTCGGGGGGGGGGGGAGGAAAACCACTGTAGAAAATATGACGCCGTTGCACAGCCAGTGAACTGGGTTTCCTGTCTCTCCAGATTAGAAATGTGCTTTGTAAATATTGGGGCATTTTTACTGGTTTAAGAAACAAGATAGTTGGGGGAGGAGCAGCTCTTAGCGTTCGTAGAGGATGTCGGACACTCCTCAATTAATAGGCCAGGCTTAATGACACCGACAGCAAAAGGTTCGACTGCACGGCCAAGCACCTTTGCACCCGAGAAGCTGCAACGGGCATGAGCCAGGGCCGGCCTGGCCTCGCCGTGCGAGCCAAGGGGCATTTTGCCGAGCATCTGCATTCAGATAATCACGTGCGCCCTGAACTCTGTGGCTGAAAACAAAACCAAACCCACGTAAAAAAAAATCAACAGAAGAAAAACCCTTTTACCATATTTTGCATAAAAAAATGACCCTTCCTGTAAGGAATGAGTCAGTGGTTGCACAATTACTGCATTATGTAGCACTGGCAAGAGGATATTCAAAACAGAATTTCAGTATGCTGCTAACAGGAATAATCGCAGAAATATTGATTCGTCAGGAAGGTCCAGACGGCCGAAACGGCGACGTTTCAGGTGTTTCAGCCGTCAAGGAACAGAAGAACAGGCCCGGAGCCGAGTTTCACGGATGATCGGCAATTTCCTCCGCTATCTACGCGCGGCCCGCGCGCGGCCTGGATGCAAACGCAGCTTCGCGGGCAGACTTTCACCGTATTATCCCGTTAAAGAGTTCACACGGTCAAGTCAACCTTTCCCAGCTAGGCTACCATTTTCACATCAGCACACAACACGTCAGACCTTGCATGCTGTTTCCCTACGCTAGCGACAGGTATAACGTCTGGAGACGGATGGTGGACTTCGACCGAACCACTTCCCGTCGAACACGTGGTTCGATCAAGTGGGGAAATGAACCTGCCCGAGCCGCTGGAGCCGCGTGTGGAAGTGCATCAGGAAACGTCCTCTCGGTTGCTCATTTCGAAACTTTTGGGAGACTTTTTGCTCTACTTCGTTTTTGCTGTAATGCATTCAAAGAAACAGAAAGGTCGCTCTGCTCAAAATAATTTCTGTTCAAAATTTGCCTTGGCGGAGACTTTCAGCACGATGCAATCCTCCACTTCCCCCCACCCCCCAAAACAGGGTTTCCACCTTCTGCACAGCTCTCGTGGTAATAGAAAAACATGGCTTTTTAAAACGACAGCCACTAGATCTCCACCGCCCTCTCCTCTCCAAAGCACGCTGCCCTGCTTTTCCTGCCTTTATTTCCAGTGGCTTCGCCTCTGAAATCTTTTTTTGGATGCCTTAATGAGAGTGGATTTTATAATCTTCGGAGACACAAAGCCACTTACAGTAATCGATGCCAGCAAACATCAGAACCGCATCATTCGAGCTCGGTTCAAGGGACACGCACCATCGGTTCTGTCAGCTTGCAGCCTTATTGACAGTAATACGAAGGGCGCAGCCACCGGGGCAGATTGATCCATTAAATACTTCATTGATGAGTCACAAAGGAAGTTCGCCAAGGCAAATTGCAAGCCTGGCTTTAAAAGCAGATCTGGTCCGAGCGTATTGACTGGGAAGCAAAACTGCTCCATTTGTAGCTCCCAAACCTCCCTTCCGCCCCGATGCCGGGGCCCGAGGCACGGGGCGGCCCTAGCATTGCTCCGTCCAGTGATGCTGTCTTGCGAAAGGACCAGAAAAGAGAGACAACGCAACAGGGAACCCTGCTGCAAAACGAACCTGCATCGACCACGGCAAGCCTGGGTGGTTATTAAAGCCGCCCTTGTCCGCAGACTCTTCCAGAGATGCAAAGGTCACAGCCCAGCAAACAGCTCCCTAATGGCTGGAGGTGCCTGCAGTGCAACCAGAGCAGGATGTAAATGTATTGATCCGACAAATGCCTATTTATACAGAGGCTGCTGTGTTGTGATGAGACGCTCTCCGAGCCGCTAAAAAGCCGCGCCGCGGTCGGCCGTGACTTTGCACGCCCTCCGTAGCAGCCGTGGGCGAGGCGGGCGATGAGGCCGCTGGACCCATGGATTCAGCCACGTATTTGCAAGACATCAGCTGGATGCGCTTGCCTTCGCGGCGTGGCAGGGAGAGGAGCCACAGTACACAGGTACGTCTGGCAGCTGGACACGGCCCCGGTCAGCCCTAATCCCCATCCCAACAGGCCAGGCATGAACGCATCCAGCCTGGGGGGGAATCACACCCTTTGGGCGAGTACAGGCAGAGAGCACTGCTTGTTCACACGGTGCCGATTACACCAGAAGCTCTTAATTACAAGCTAATTAAGCATAAATCTCTTTAAGCGCTAGAGAGCACAGAAGTCGGTGGCAGAAATCGTCATTAGCGCCGGCGTTACGATGACTTGGCTCCCCTCCTACACGGAAAGTGTCGGTAGTCAAAAGGCACGACCTGTTTAGTCAGCACAGCCTTCCCCTCCGGCAGGGTGAGCGTGCCCTCGCCGGGATTGCAGGCGGTGAAGAGGGAATCTTCCACCACCGTGTGGCAGTGCCTCGATGCTACACTCGGCGCCGGCCGCCAAGCCACGCTCGGCAGCTCCAGGCCTCCAGCCCGGGCCACCTGCAACTCCCCAGGCGGCCAGGGAGCCCGGAAGGACGCGGTGCCTCTGGACGAGCCCCCGGGGCCTGCGTCCAGCGAATCGCTCCTCTGCCCCTTAGCCAGCGCCGGGCACGGAGCCGCTTGGAAGGGAAGTGCTGGCGAGGAGGATGCACGGGGTCGGATCCTGGAATACCCGCTGGCGCCGGGACAAGCACCGAGCCTTTCGGCTCGTTGACTGCGGTTAGCGTCTGGGAGTCGCGTCCACAGGGCACGCGGGCTTAGCGTCTTTATTAGACAAAGAGCCGGCGGGCTGGGATGCAGAACCGCCGCCCAGGACGGTCTCGCTGCCGGCGGTCCGATGCCCGCGAGCAATAACGAGGTGCGCCGAGCTGCACCCGGGGTCGCCTGGGCCGTGAGTTTTGCAGGTCGGGGGGTGTGAAACATGAAGGCGTCCGCTCTCCAAAGGGGGTCCCGAGGCAATGGGTAAGAAAGCAGGGGGTTAGGCGGGATGGGACCTCCTTAGGTCCCTTCCAACTCGTTACCTCCGATTCAATGGACTTTCCCTTGCTCCGAGCACGGGGAAAATCCCCACATGCTCTTTGAAGACAGAAAGGCAGGGACTTGCAGCGACGTGGCCGAGGGGTGGACGTTGCACGTGTGAAGTCGGATGGGGTTTTTCCCCCATCGGGGCAAAGTGCCACCTCCTAATGCATTCCAGATGCGGCTCGTTCGGCTCCTTTCTGAAGCGGCAAAGCTGTGATGACAGGTGCTCCCCCAAACAGCTGCCTCCGTGGGTACGAGAGGCAATTACCGGCACCGCTCGACCCTCTCCACGGATCGTCCTCGCAGCAATTCATCGGTGACCCAGGCACATGGTGTCCTGCATCACGCTACGCACCTGTCTCTCTTCCCATGCAACACACCCAGGAGCCCTTGCTGAGACCCTCTGCACGGCCCGCTTCCCTTCCCGCTCTCCTGGGCATCTGATGGGAAACGTAGCAAAATCCATCCCCTCGCATCGCGTCAAGGCTCCTCTCCAAATTTTCCTTCCAAACGATAAACCAGGTGCACTCGCGGACCCCTGTGAGTTGGCCAAGGTTGACTTCCCTAAGGCTGGCACGCGGTGACAGATGCATTTCTTGTCCCGTCGCTGGAGACTGCCCAAAAGCAGCGACAGCGGAGACGAGGTGGGTGGCACATTTAAAGTCTTAGCATCAGTAACAGGAGTTGGCAGCTCCCTCCTGACAGCCAGAACACCAGCCTTCGCCTTGGCAAGGCTGAAGGAAACCCTGTCAACCTCTGCAAAACCTTGCATAGGAACTGCACACCAGCCACTCAGCCCAAGGCTCGCCCGGGTAGCGGTCAATGGTGTCAGGGCAGGGGCAGGGGCAGGGCTAGGGCTCTGCTGCGACGTGCCCCACACAGCCCTGGAGAAAATCTGCTGTCAAAAATAGAGGCATATTGGGCAGCGCTGGCAAACCTGGTCCAAATGCCGACTACAGGGTGCAGGCGACTGGAGTTGGGAGCGCTTACGAGGGAATTGTTTGCAAGCCAGAAACGGTCTGCTTTCATTCCACCGGATGAAGAACGTCTTGCATTCGAAAGCTTGTCCAACTTTACCCCAACTGTACAGTTCATAGTCATAGAAAATTCAGGGTGGAAGGAGGTCGCATCTAGTCCAACCCCCTGCTCAAAGCAGGGCCAGCCCCAACTACATCAGCCCAGCCAGGGCTTTGTCTAGCTGGGCCTTAAACACCTCCAAGGATGGAGACTGCACTACTTCTCTGAGTAACCTGTTCCAGTGCTGCACCCCCTCTTCATTAGAAAGTTTTTCCTAATATCCAACCTCAACTTGCCTTGCTGCAGCCTGGAGCCCATTGCTCCTTGTCCTGTATCTGCCCCACTGAGACCAGTCCAGCTCCATCCTCTTTGCAGCCCCCCTGCAGGGAGGTGAAGGCTGCTGTTCAATCCCCCTCGGTCTTCCCTTCTGCAGACTCAGTCAGCCCATTTCCCTCAGCCTCTCTTCACAAGTCACGTGCCCCAATTGATGCAATAAAAGAGATCACCCTAGAAATCCTTGCCTCTTGCATAATTCCTGGGCTGTCTCAGCTACAACATCTCTCTAACACTACCCAGTTCCCTTCCAGCTCAGATACGCGTACAAAGCTTAGGCTAGGTCAATGTTAGAGTCTTTGCCCTTAAGAATGGATCAGACATTCATTGGGGAAGTTTCCCTGGTCACCATTGCACGTCCCCAAATCTCATGGCCTCCTCAGGAGCATTTTGGCCTCCTCAGGTCAAGCTTCCCTTCTTGTTGAGTCGGGAAGCTTGACCTGTTGGAAAGGCGCGGGAGTTTGTGTGGCAGGATATTTCTCTGCGAGCTTGAAGGCATCTGACCCTGTGCTCTGGCCTGCCAGAACTCACGAGCGTAACAGGACCAGGCCAGGTCAAGTGTGGATGAGAGATTTGCACAAAGCCCCTCTGCACTACGGGGCAGGTTGCTCCACGTCAGGGTTGGGCCAGCGCTGCAGCAGGGCAAGGGGAGGGAGCTACATTTTTCCAGCGGCTGTCCTCAGGAGGAGACTTAAAACCAAGAATCTGAACATTTCCTTGGGTTTTTAAAAACCCCAGGCCTCCTTTGGGAAGATGAGGAATATTATCTTCGATTTTCCTGATGTACTCCGCAGCCACGTCTACACATTCATCTATGTGCCTTAGATACTGCGCAGTAAAGTTACTGCACAATACTAGCATAATAAAGTACTAACTAAATGCACAGTAACTAGAGTTACTGCACAGTAGCGCTGGCACGTGGTTATTTTGTGACGCTTACTGTGCATTAGCTTAATAACATGGCGCAGTAGGCTATTGGCATGGTTTTTAACCGCCGTGCTACCACACCGGGTTATTAAGCTAATGCGCAGTAAATGTCTCATGTAGACGCACCCTGTAGTGAGTTATCACTATTCCCCCCATAATGTATGCTGCATCCTTGTAATCTACCCCCTGTGCTGTCAGTTGGGTCCCTTCCTGCCCTGAGCTGCTGTGGAGCGTTATTGGGCTTTGTTGAATAGTTCACATGGCTCATGCCAGGATACTGAAATTCATTGCTGCCCAAAAAGATGCCTACGTGTAGCCTATATTTGAATTTACGTTTGCCAACAAGCTTTGAGGCCTATTCATCTAAACAGCTGCAGGAGCCTTTCCAGATGTGTAGTCCTAATAAATAAATATTTGTCTTTCCACATAGCATGTACCTCTGCAAAGTGAACCTAGTATCTTCTTTCTCAAAACGCTCCTGTGCCAATGACACCGACCAAATCTTGACGACGGCTGGGCTGCTGGCGTATGGAGACTGCCACTGCCTGTGCCACGGATGGATAGCGTCCCACCGGGCTCTGGCACTAGTCTGTCTACAGACACCTTCGGCCTTTTGTTTTACATGTCGCTTGTAGGCTCTCTGGGGCAGGAACTCTATTTTTGGTCTGGGTTTGTACAGCACCATGCACAAAGGGGCTCGATTCATAGCCAGCACTCCTAGGTCCTCCATTATTACACGTCTGTATGTGTTATGTACTAATTAACAGGTGTACCCTCTCCTAGAAGGGTGACAGACACAATGAGTTTGCTGCCGCGTTCCCGTTTATTCAAATGGTTTCAGCTGAATAGTCACTACCAAACGGGAATTACCGTATTTTCTCACGTACCACACTCCCCAAAATAAGATGCACCCCTTGTTTTTGAGAAGGCAGATTGAAGAAGAAAAGACTTTTCCAGAGTTCTGGCTGCATAAATCAGGGATAGAGCCTAATTTTTAGCTCATTCACCCTCCCTTCCGTGCTTAACCAAAAGCTGAAACCCTGGATGCTGTAAAGACGGGTCTCCATGGGTGGATCTGCGATGCTGTGAAAGAGGAGGAGACCAGGAGTAGCTAAAAGGGTAAAATTGCCAGAAGAAAGGCTAGTTGATTAGTGGAACCTCCAGATCATTAAAAAGGAGAGATAATTCATGCCTGTGGAGTAAAGAACAATGAGTCATTACATTTAACTGACTGCCTGAATAGAAAAGCCACTGCTACTACACGCAGGAGTCAAAGCAGGTTTCGGGCAGAAAAATCACCGATTTGTGGCGATTGCTGCAGGAAAGACCTGTGTGGTATCAATAAGATCAGCCACAAAACTATCAGCGTGTTGGACTGCCAGAGGGTGGTATCAAGCCCCTTCCCCTACCATTAGGTTTGATTTTTCGCTGTGTTACAATTTCTAAAAGACAAGTCCTATTTTTAACCTCATTTTGCAAAGCAGGCTCCCAGAGTTGGGTGCTCCTAGATCCTTCCTAGAGAGACAGAGGTCAGATCAAGCGCCTCCTAACCCCATGCCCAAGGATCTTACTGTCCAGTGCAGCTCATCCACGTAGACGGGGGCATCAGGGATGGGAGGGCAGCGTCACAGATGAATAGTGGCTGTACTTCGTTACCAGGTAGCCTTTGAGCTGAGGGGTCTCGGGCTGCAGGCTGTGAGCTGCACCCATAAAACGGGACCAAACCAACCTGCTGTCTACTCTCTTGGCTCTAGGAGGTCTCCTCGGCTGCACCGGGTCCCGTTGCCAAGCTGGGAGCGGATGTTCACACCGCTCCTGCCCAGGCAGAGCCAGCAGAACGGGAAGGAAGCTACCCCTAGAGCAGTGGTTTTCAACCTTTTTGCATTTGCAGACCCCTAAAAAACTCTGAATGGTGATGCAGAGCCCTTTGGAGATTTCAAAGGGAGGTGCGGACCTCGCTGAATGGCAAGCGCGGGGACTCGTATACATCTGATGGATCGTGGTCATCTTCTGCAGGCCCCTCAGACATAGCCCAGGGGTCTGCGGAGCACCAGTTGAAACCCCCTGGCCTGCAGCGTTCAACTCCACCGCTTTCCAAGAGCAATGATGCTCCTATTCCCAGCCTGGCTGGCAGGGGACAGGCCGTACCCGCAGGGCACATCAGCCGGATGACATGCGAGAAACCAAGCGTCAGCAATGCCACGGCCAGCACATAACCCTTTCACTCACTGGGACGGAGCAGAAGAAAACCTGCTTTCCCAAGAAAATTCAGCTGCTGGGTGATTTGACCCGGCGGTCTTTCCTGCCCAGAGCAGGGGGACTGGACCCGAGGATCTCACGGGGTCCCTTCCAGCCCTAAACTTTGGTGCAGCTGCACTGTCATCCACCCTGTGAACTGGAAATAAGATGGAGAGGAATAAAAATGGAAAAGCTCTGCCGGGCTGTGAAGTGCATCCCTCTGCAGTTTGTGTGCGTCGTCACGGGGCTTTAGGGGGAAGCCCTTTCCTTCCCGCGTCCCCCTCCAGAGGCAGGTGAAATCTCTGCCTCTGCTGGCACACCTGTTCCTTTGCTATATATTTTCGAGGGGGGAAGGCTTTGTAGCGTTCGGCGACCGAGGCGGAAATAAACATTTTGCCCCCAGACGGAGTGCTCGAACAGGAGAACCGGAGAAAGCTTGAAAGCTACCCTGGGGCTAGGAAGTTCAACACAAGGGCCCTAATTGCAAAGGCTCCCAAAGGAGAGGCAAGCGCGCCTACCGCTCGCGTATCCTTCGCCATGACGCGGGGAAGAAAGAAATATCCTGCCACGCGGGGGTTTCGCCTTGAACTCCACAAACAGAGCAAGGTTTGCAGATGGAAACGCAGCGCCGGAGACGACGCGCGAGAGCACGGATTATGTTACATAACCGGAGAGGGACCGAACGATTTCAGCAAATTACCTCTGCTATGAGCTTGGCCGTAAAAATCACCTCGCCGGTGAATTTAGCTTTTCTTCTCTCCGTGCCCAATCAATTAGCACATGAGTAATACCAGACCCATTAGAACAAACTGATGTCGGGGGAGTTATGTCATCTGCTATAGAAATGATTGCTTAATATACCGGTTGGCTCAGAGGAACCCTTACCATCGCACAATCCACTCAGATCGATAGCAACAGTCAAACTATATTGTTTCAGACAAGAATACTGCCGGGTAGAGGAGTCGGCTGGATGTCAGCGTCGGAGCATCTCAGGCGCTTGCTCGGCTATAAATAATGCAGAGCAACAGCAGCTACGGAAACCGCACCTCCGTGGGCCCAGCTCGAACGCAAGAACTGCCGGGAACGGAGGAGGCACGGGGAAGAGCTCACAGCAGAGTTTCCCGAGGGGGTGCACACGCGCGTGCACACACACACGCGCGTGCACACACATGCACCCCCTTCTTCTCCTCACCCCTTCAGTAGCCTTGCTTCTGCTGAACCCAATGGCAAAACTCTTGAGGACTTCAATAGCACAGAGATGCTTCTGCATGCACACATATGCACACACACATGCATACACATGCGCATGCATGCACGCACACACACACACCCTTCTCCTCACCCCAATCCCTTCTGTAGCCTTGCTCGTGCTGAACCCAGTGGCAAAACTCTTGTGGACTTCAATAGCACAAAACCACACGTGTGCACACACATGCATAGGCACACGCGCGCGCACAGAGCAAACAGGGCTGATTCCAGCTGTGCTTGCCCCAATTCTGGGACCCACCGGCCTTACGCCGAAAGGCTGAGGCAGCAACCGAGCAGAAGCCCCACCGTATTCACGTGGGACCGGGCTGCTGTACGGCAGTGGGATATTTCAGGTCGCTTGATCTCATTCCACTGTTGCAACAGTGGGGTGGGAAGAGAAATGCATAGTTTCCATCTGCTTTGCAATAAATTCCCTGCAAAAACAGCATAGAATATTTCTCCATTTCATTTAGGCAGGGGGGAAAAAAAGGGGAGGTGGGGGAGCTCTTTCAAGAGTCTCTGCACAAAGTTGCTCTTGCTCCATTTTGGTCGGACGACATCTGAGCAAGAGGCCTTCACTCCTGTGACTCTTAATGCTTATTGCAACTCCTATTACTCCTGTTTTAGAAGCTCCCTTCTAAAAGCGCCACCTTGTCTCTATAGGAACGCTCGATTTCTCTTCAGAAGCTGCAGGCAAATGTTCCCTGGGAAGAGAAGCAGAGAGCTTTGTAGCATCGCCCCGTGGGGAACAGCCGGGGATTCTGCTCCGTGCAGAGCAGCGATGCACGGACGCGGCGCCTTGTCAGGATAAAAGCCATGAAGCGGAGGAGTAGAAATCCACCTTGAAGAGGACTTGCAAAAAGGAAAAAGGAGCCCTTTTGCTCGGGATTCTTTGGTCCAAAGCAGCATTCAGACCCCAGGAGCCAGGGTAGAAAAAGGCCCCGTTGAGAGCACTGAAGAAACACTTCACGCCAGAGGCAGAGAGATGTTCCAGGGTGAAAGCAGCCCCCCTAACACACCTTGCTTGCCTTTGCCAGGGTGAAGGCAACGCTGCGCTTTCCCTAGCACACCTGGCTTCTTCCACCAGCAGCGCACAACGCCTGCAAAAGCATTTGAACAGGATTGCCCTGGACCGGCACACGGCAACCTGAGTTCATCTCCGATTACCCGTGCCGTGGAGACGGAGTTTGGTTTAAAGCCGCACCTGAACGGCAGAGCCAGGCATTGCTGCGTTTCGGGCAGAGACTGCTGCGAAGCCAGCCGGGTTCCAGCAGAACGGCACCCCGTCCATTGCAGCAGCACAGCGGACGGCTGCCCCCGAGCCTCCGAAACCGCAGCTCGGGTCCCCAGGCTTGGCCTTTGCCTCTGGGTCTAGGGGTGTCACGCCTTCAAACCGGAAAGGCTGGAAAACGACTGTGGGTTTTCCGCTGTTGTTTTTACCGTGACTCCAGGAGCTGGGGCTTCGAGGAGAGCACCACGGAGCGCAGGAAGAGAAACCAAGCTGGTGCAACTGGGAAACCAGCCCTGGAAGTGCCAGGAGGATTCGTGGGGGCTTTGTAAAGTCCCTGTCTGCCCCTCTAGCCTAGCATTTCCAGCTCGGTGCCGCTCCCCCAGCACGGACCCCGTCCGGACGGGTCCCGATGGTGCAGAGGAGCCCTGCCCGTTGTGGGAGATGCGTGCTCACCGCAGCGGCTCCGGGTGGTCGTCCTTCACAGGACGGGGCAGCCCCCTGCAACCCACGCTCCGTCCGGCAACTCCGGAGCCACCACCGGAGCGAGCAGAGCCCAGAGTCCAGGGCTGGAAACGGACCTCGCCTTTGTGCCGCTGCACAAATAGACCTCCATGCCCTTTCTCGGGCTTCCCATGCCTTTACTGGTGGCAGCGACAGAAAGTAGTAATTATTTGTTCTGGTTTTTCACGGCAGACATCTGTTTGCTTTACGGCGGGAGAGCGTGGGCAGGTCGGAGCTGCCCGTAGTCTCCAGCCCCCCTGAGCAGGGCTTGAGGGGCCCGAATGCGTGCACCCCGAGGCTTGCCTGGGGGATCTCCGGGGTGCATCTCCGTAAGCGGGGAAAGAGAGAGGGGGGCATGACCAATGGGAGGGCGTTTCCCTCAATGAAGCACGCATCCTGAGCCACTTCACTCAGCACGGTCTATTTATCTCCTAAGAGATGCCGGGAAGGAGCGTGAAGCCAGCCTGCCTCATTGCAGAGGAGGAGCGTCACGGCCATGCGCCTGCTCCCCGCCAGCACAGGAGGAGCTGCCTGCACCCCTTGGGCCCAGAAAGAAGCCCATCCTTAGGACTGGGTGCAGGCGACAGGACCCTGCCCGATGCCGAGTGTTTTCCTCGTCGCTGGAAGTCGCCACAGCGGAGACCCAAGGGACACACACGCTGCATGGCGGCGGGGAGGCGACGATCTGCTCGCTTGCCAGCCCGGCCGCCCTCACAGCCGGTTTGCAGCAAAGCAGCTCCCCGGAGCTGGATCCCTCTGGAGCTTCCCACTCCCAGAGCCCAATTAGCTGGGATCACCTCTGACGAGCAGCGGCTCCTGGGGGAGTGCGACGACCCCCGCGCGGGGCTGACCCAGTTCCCTAGCCCTCTCCCAGCCCCCAGCAGGCTCTGCCCATGGATGCTGACACAGCAGCAAAGCATCTTAAACTGGAACCCGCTTTCACAGCCTGGTCCGGACCCTCAGTGTGGCCTTGCAGGGCGGTGGAGCACCAGGCCATTTCGGGGCCACATGATTTGGGGGCGTGTGATACACGGGTCGATGCGGTAGTTTTCACCAACACAAGCCACCCGCTTGCGACCGCCGCGTGGACTCTCCTTGCGCCACGCACCTCGGAGGCTGGCGGGCGACGTCCAGGACGGGGTGGGTACGTGCACGTAGGGCAGCTCTCCCCACCGGGGCCAACCTCAGCTCTCGTCGCTGGAGCAGCAAGCGAAACGCCAAGCTCCACGAGCTCGCCCAGCCCCTCCGAAACAGCTTCTCCCGCCTCCTCTCCGGAGAGCGCTCTCGATTCACTAATGCATGCTTAATCGCACGGAGGGGCGCCAGCCCTTTCATCCGCCGGCTGCCTCCCGGGGATTTCGAATGTCACGCCCCGACGAGAGCATCTCCTCGACAGCCCTCTCGCCCCGGGTCACGCTGGGAAGAGTTCCCAGCCTCCCGCTCCCCCGGGCTACCAGGTCCTTGCTCTCTTCGCCCCGTGCACTTTGGGAGGGCGGCCAGCACTGGAAAGCAAGACAGGAGGGGTCCATAGCTGCAAAACCCCCGGAGGAGCCCTTTGATCCTCAAGTGAAGAGCTGGTGTTCAATAGCGCTCCGAGCCGGGGCGAGATGGGTGTCCCTGGGCACAGAGCGCGCCTGCAAGCCTCCATCGCAGATGTACGTCCCCGCTCCGCAAGGCATCGGCGCGCTGGGGGAAATCCACCATCGGGCATCCGTGCCGGGGGCTTCCTCCTAGCTCTTCCCCAGCTGGGCGGGGGGAGATCTGCTGGGAAGTACTGGGGGGACGGGTGCAGGGAAGTCAGGAGCAGGCCATGGAAGGGGTTTATTCTGAACGTGCTACGGGCATGCCAAGGAATAGCTCCAGTCCTAGCAAAACCCGGCCGAAGGAAACCTATGCTGTGCCAGGCTCACCGGCTTCCCGTGGACTGTAAATCCAGTGCTTGCACCGAGCACAGCTCCTGGAAACGCCCTCTCCCTTATTGCAAGGGATGCTTTGCTCCCCTTCGGGGCCAGATGAGCAGAGACGGTCACCTGGATCGCTCAGTACTCGGGCCCTTGGCTGCCCGCAGCCGGCCCTTCCAAAAGATTAATCGTCCTGCACCCCGGTTTGATTTTCTACATCGTCTAAATGATCCTTAATTTATCGAAGGGGAAATCTCTTGCACTCGGGCCGTAGAAACCAGCGGGAAGGTCTCCCGAATGTGGCGCGCTCCTGACAGGCGTGCTATTTTAATGCTCCTACCAGCCGTTTTTTTATTCTAACAGTACGTGAAGGCACTTAGATTTCTGTGCAGCTTTCACTTTTTAATCTCATATACTTCTTGCTGATGTCAAAGTGTCACCAGTTAATAGTCTTACTGGAAAAGGAGTGTTTCAGATCTTGTTCTGTAGTCCACATTGCGAATACATTAGAGAACCGCTGAATGATTTAAGAGGAATTTTGATACCTCTGAGCGCAGGGGCCTGGCTAACATGCAAGTAGGTTGGGCGGTTGAATACCCAGCCTCGCAGCTACTTGCTAAAAAGCAGGGCAGCATTTGCTATTCAAGTCTTTCCAAGGACGGGGGGAAATCAAGCCTGAAAGTCTCCTCTTCTGAAACGAACCTCAGAGCCGGACTGGCAGCGGAGATGATCACCCGTCTGCCTGACCCGCGCCCTCCCGGGCCGCTCTTCCCCCGATGACTATATCATTTCATGGGCACTTATCAGAAACCCAGTCCCCGATGCCAGAGGTTACCCGGCGCGATAAAAGAGCTCTCTCCACCTATCAAGCCAGGTCAGGCTACTCTCAAAGTCGTCACAGGTAATAGGCTAAGCAATTACCCATGGTTAATGGGTCATTCCTGCTACCGGTGGGGAGAAGCTAATGATGAGATTTTAAATTCCAGCACATCCTCGCATCGCATGAGCCGCACTCGTCCAGCGAGAGCTATTAGCCAGGGTGCAATGAATATCTGCCACTTCTACTTCGCATCGTGGGGATCGGCCGCGGGCTGCACTTGAGCTGTGCCAGGCGTGAGCCAGGGGTGTGTAAAGCGCCTTGAGTGTGGCGAACAACGGGCTGCTGGCGCAACATCCGACCCGCAATCAGCATGCACGCTCCGTTGCATCTGTGCGGGTAGCAAACACCTGCAGCCCCGGGATGCATGCAAACTAGGACCCCCGCTCCCACCCAGCCCAGCGCCCGGGCGCCGACTGACAGGGCCCAAAGGCCCAAGTCCTGTTCCTCTCAAACCACCTACTAAGTCAGCCGGGACTTTTGCTGAGCAGAGGCCGGAGCGTTTGGGCTCCAGGACCGGGGTCACTGCAGCACCCAGCACTTTCCCTTCTCCCCCAGGCTCCCTGCACCCCGACCCAGCTCCCCAGACGACGCTCATCCACGCCGACTGGCAGAGCCCCGCAGCAACTTCTCCGGCCCCGGGGCTGGAGCGAACACACAGGCAGGAAAAATAAAACCAGGGCAAGTGCCAAGGACCGTTCTCCATTCGCCTGCAATTCCACGAGAGGCACCTGCAATCTGCTTATGCATCCCAGAGGGGCTTTGCCTACAGCTCACCAGGCCAGAGCAAGCATAGATGCAGAGAGGCGCATCTCCTGGTTTTACCTCCTGGCCTCTCCATCAGCCATACAGGCCATTCACCCATGGCCTAGCCCTTGCACGTGCCTTGCTGACAGCCCGCCCAGGACAGCCACGCACAGCACCGATCGCAAGGGAAGCGTCAGCTACTAGCTACAGCGTGGCCTCGGCAGCGTTGGGTTGGCGAGCCAATGCAACCTCCCATCTCCAGCAGAGAGGACCCAGCAAAGCAGTGGAGACTCCCAGCCCATACTGGGAAGACCCCAGGCAAGGGTGCAATAGGAGCAAAGGGTTCAAACCCCGCTGGGCCCAATTCCCGAGCGCGGGGAGGCATGCATTCGGCTCAAAACCCCTACGCCACTGGCATTGCTCCCCCGAGCAGCAGAACCACGGGGCCACGCTTTGCAGCGAGCGTCACCCCAGCGCCGGGGAAAGGCCGTCGGCTCGCGCGCTGCAGGGGATGCTGTTGCATAAATGAGGATGCAGCCCCAAAACAGAGGCCGGATGCTGGCACTTTGCTGGTCCGGAGGGAGGAGAGGAGCCCGGAGCTCGCCCCACGTGGGGCTCCCTGCTCTTCCTCTGCTGCTGCCACGAGAAGGACGGCGCTGTCACCAGGGCTGCATTATCTGCTTTAAAACGGCAGCGCTCGGCTCTCCCTCCCTGCCAGAGACGCACGCAACCCCTAATTGTTTTTATAAATCTCCCTCTTCCTTCCTCCTCTGCAGGTCCTGGAAACCACATCTCACCGCCGCGGCGAGACGAGGGAGGTGAGACGCAAAGGTTACCACCCAGGGGTCTGTAGCACTAATTGCGAGAAGAAAAAGGGAGGCAGAAGAAAAGCCTATTACCTTTGCCAAGGGAATTACAAAGCAGCGCTCGCTACAGGTTAGCGCGAGCTGCCATCATGATCTCACCCCCGAGATTACCTGTCAAGCCTCTGCGAATTTTAAATAAAAGGTAAAAGGTTTAACTCCAACACGACGTCTCTGTGCATACGAAAGCAGCTCTGCTCCTGCTTCCCGACAGGGGCAGGGACGCGCCAGACCCCCCGAATCGGCGCCGCGCAGAGCCGCAAATCAAGGCCCAGACATGACTGCAAACATATTCGCTGCGCTCTCCTTTCTTCTGCTGCAAAGGCGATGGGAGGCACACGGGGGCTTCGCTTCCGTCTCCTTTCAAACCAAGTGCACGCGCATAAATAACGTTGCCTGACAGCTCCCCGGCCTCCCCGGCGCGGGGCGCGGCGCGTTAGCGGCACTGACAGCCTCGCCAGACGCTAAACGAAGGGCAACGGGCCCGGCCGGGCGCTCCCGAGACTGCTGCGACCTCTACGGCGACGGCCCACATCGAATACGGATTCGTCCCTGTTCGCTTGGGGCGCGAATCGAGGCTGGGTTTCCTAACTGGCAGCAAGCGGTCACTCGCTGCAGGAAAGGACAAAACTTCCAGGCCCCGATCCACGCCGCCCTCCCCGCCGGCAAATGGACAGAGCGGGATCCCAGCGATGCGGACCCCCCAGTCCTAGCATCGCTGCAGTGCTCCCGGAGGAGCCTCAGATGCGGCCGCTGTATGCAGGGGTGACCCCGCTAGCCTCTCTCGGAGGCACGATGAGATGAGCGTTGTCTGCAGAGAGCACCCTGACCTACAGGTCCGGGGGAAAGCATCACAGGTATGCCTGGGAGTAACAAAGCAGCCTCTTTTTCCCCCCTTTCTTGCACCCCAAAGTATTCTGGAACTCCATTTCTAACATCCAAGGACAGCGAGATGGAGCAGATACAAGCATGGGGTGGGCAGGAAATGGGCACTTGCAAGAAAGGAACATAATTAAAGACAGAAGCTTGAATACCCGCTAAGCGCCCCGAGAACCGCCCCGTCGCGTTATGCAGACCCATGCATGCCAACCGTTAGCTTAGCGCCCGCGAGCCAACGGTGCTTCCCAAGAAACCAGACTGAAAAGCCAACCTACACAGCGTGACCCCCTGAAACACATCCGCATTCACCTTGCATCCAAATTACGGGAGGGAACGAACAAACAAAAAACCCCTACGCGCAGTTAGTTCGGTTCAAGATCCAAGAGCACGAAAGGCAGGGCCCCCTCGCAGTCGCCGGCGTGCGCACCTCCTCAAATCCTGGCATACCCAACGGTTCACCAGTTAGTACTACCGCCGTCCGTTTTCATGCAGTTAATTTGCATAGCAACTCATACACTTTTTTAGACATAAAAGTAAATTATATGCATCTATATGGTATCATATATGGCAAGACAATAGATAGATAGAGAGAGATAATCTATTTGGGTTAGTCTATACAATGTGGATGGATGGATGGATGATTTACCTGGGTCAGTCTATATGGGATAGATAGATAGATAGATAGATAGATAGATAGATAGATAGATAGATAGATAGATAGATAGGTTTCTATTCTTTACCTGCACTGACCATCAGCAGGGCTGTGACCTTTCTTGAGTACCATTTCACAAGGCATTTTGCTTTTCTGTACCTGGGGTATCCCTCTGACTTCAAGCAAAAACTGAGAGTTTTAAAACTTTCTCATAAGACATATTTTAAAATAAAATAATTGAAGGATGATCAAACTACTGTTTCAGCTTTCACATTTTTAAAGCCTGGCATTATTTCACACACACACACACACACACACACACACACACACACACACACACTATAATCTGATCCAAATTGTGAACATTTCTAAAGGAAAAGCAATACAAAAAAAGGAAAAAAAATTGGGAAAAAAAAATATTATCCTGATGAAGTTTTATTTTTCTCCAATTTTTATTCCTACCCAAGTGCCAGCTAAGACAATTCAAAGGCTACTAATTTAGTCAACTCTGGGCTTTTTTCTATAGAAAAGGAGGACGCATGCCTGACACTGCACCCCCCTTCCTGCCAAACCTCAAGCCTGCACTTCAAACCAGGGGAGCGCTCAAGCTCCTCAGAAGGAGCAAAGCAGTGCAAAAGCACGTTGCCCATGGGCGACACAACGCGTTATCCCCCAGCCCTGACTCAGAACGAGCTGGGGTGTTTTAGGCAAATCTTTCCCCCAAAAGCATTAGCTTGAGGCTGAGCCTTGCGATGGCCAACGGCCGCCCGAGCAGTTCTCTACTGCGGAAAGGACAAGAAACCACAAATCAAGTCCCATCGTGGAAAGTACCCAACAACTTCAACAGCAAAACAGCTCGAACAGCCCCGTCGCTCTTCCGGCAATGGAAGTCGATGGGAGTTTTGCCTAACTGATGGCTGAGCGCGGCCCTCAGAGCTCGATTCCTTGAGCGCGGAGGAAGGACGTTTGGGCAGTGACGTTCAGCGTGCGCACGGTTGCCTCGCATGAGTTTTGTTTCGTTACACGGGGTGGAAAGGGACACAGCTCGCTTTCAAACCCGATTCCTGAACAGACACGCTCCGATGGGCAGGGATGCTGGGGAAATGCATTGATGTCAGATGCTCCTTTAATGCCTCCGTATCCGAAGGCTCATTTTTACATATAAACACACCGTGATTTATCCAGACAGATATTATACATGCAAAGAGTTTGGGTTCCAGTTCCACAGTGGGTAATGATCTCATTTTTCCCAGCTATTTATTTGCATAACGTTGACTGCTGATGATTAATACATAAGGCTGCGGTTAGGCTGAGACCACTCTTGAAATACAGCCCGATTTCCAGAAACAGGCATGACATTAATTATTAACTCTGAACAGGAGATTTGCACTCTCAACAGCACCAGGCACTAAAATAGTTCTCCTATATAAAAGTGCATTAAGTGAAAGTGAAAGCCGAGTTGATCACGCTGGTAAAGAAAGTGTCTGGCTCCCGAGGCCTATCATTCAATAGGGAAGTTTGCTATCCTTTAAATCCATTTACAACAGGCAAAAGGAAGCTGGAGATGGAGACCTTAAGAGCACAGAGGCTGGAAGGAAAGAGCAAGAGACGCAGGACTTTGGTGGGGTCAAGGATCAGCCTGATTTTCTCCCCCGAAACGCAGCATTTCAAGGAGCACTACTGCAGAGAGAGGCTGTGATAAAAACAGGAGGCATATTAAGTGATATAGGATCCATCTTGCCCTTATTTACAACAAACTGTGTTTCCTATATGTAAAAAAAGGGCTATAATTTGCTTATAAATAATTGACTTCTCCTAGATTAAAATCTCTTGAGGGGCTCTCAGTTTATTCACAACAAGCTGCTTCTGCCTGCAGTGCAAATTAGGCCTTTCAAACCTGTCTCATCTCAACCAGAAACGTTATGAAGAGCAATTTTTTTTTTATCCCCTATAATAACCTTCAACTAACCTTTAAACTGAAGTGAATAATTTAAATCTTATTTTCATATCAATAGAGGAGTCAAGCCAAGCAATTATCTTTTATCTGTATACTCTGTCGTCAGAGCAAGGCATAATAAAGTTTTCCCAAGCGGGCAGGACGGGGGAGAGGGAGAGACGGGGGCCCAGGGAAAGAGAGACGGAGAGGAATGGTATCTGAAGACATTGATGCAACAATGATTTATTCAATAATGAGCATGAGATCTGTCATAAAAACACGGCTTACATCTGCACAATGTGCTGGGGCCGCGCCGCGCACGCTCCGTGTGGGTGCCAGGAAGAGGCTAAAGATAAACATGACAAATTGGCAGATCATCTGTTCAATTAGGGCAGGAGAGCAGGTGCACCGCGCCGCGGCGGTGGCACACGGTGGCACTGTGATGGGCCAACCAACAGGCTGATGGGAAATACCTAATTTGCGTGACAGTGATGTAGAGCAGCTCACCGCGAGGAGATTGCTGAAGGGGAGAAATAAAGGGAAGGAGGAAAAGAGGGAGGGAGAGAAAGGAAGGAAAAGAAAGGAGAGAAGGATATAATATATATATTTTTATATATATAAAGCAAGCTCAGGTTGCAATTCCCCACAGTGCTCATTAAAATTCTACCGAGCACATTTTTCCCAGCCTCCCACTGGACGGTCCATGATCATTTTTATTAATTCATAAAATATTGCACCAGTGATTGAGGCTGACGATTACAGGAGCAGACAAACACGAGGGCTGGTGAAATATCGCACGTCTCCTATCAAGCCACTCAGAGTAAAAACACAGACGTTGCATGAAATATTCATCCCTTCTATTGGCCTTGGGCAGGGAAGGGAGGCGGGGGCCACGGGCGTTCGGCGGGAGGGAGATGCGCTCTTGAAAAGAGCCACAAAGCCAACATTATTAAGCCGCCGTATGCACGGCTCTTGCTCCGCTACCGGGGGAGATGCGCTCCTCTGCTTCCCCAGCCACCCCGCTGCGCTTCCAGGGCCGGGAGGAGGTCAGGAGCCAGCAGGAAGTTTTGGACTGAGATGACGCTTGTCCCCGTTCTCACGCTGGCGGCCAGCACCCTCTTTACGGGTTTGGAAAAGCAATCTTGCCTCCTCACATAACTAACAGTGAGGATGCCCCGGCTCAAGGGAGCATGCTCTTTCATCTCGAGCCTACATACTTGCAGAAGGCAGGGGAGAGGTGCACCTTACAGACAAACTGCGTCGCGGAGGCATTTGCTTCAGCATCATCAAATCCTATCTGATGCAACGGCAGCGTAGAAGAACCTCAAAGTGAAGACTGCTTTTGGCACAGGGCCTCTGCTCTTAGCTTGGCAGGCGAAGGCAAGACCCTGTCCAAGCCAGGCAACGAAGCTGGGGATAAAAGGGACATCCATGTGCCCATGACCACACGGTAAGTTGGCTGTGCCTCCCAGCACTGCCCAGGAGCCCCCAGCCCAGAAGCAGGGTGGCCTCCCCCACGCAGGCAGGCTAAGTAGCTTAGCATGAGCTAATTGGCCCTACCAGTCAACCAGGCTAATTGCACAGAGCTGCCTACCCTGCTTCCGCATTAGGGCAGAGCTTGTCCAGGGCAGCACGATGTGCTTGTAGGTGGATAGTACCATTTCCCAGATCCAGGCGTGGGTGCATCATCACACATACCGATGCATATGTTTACCAAGCTAGTTTAGTTGAGTTAGTTAGGTTTGGTTAGTTACTAAGGTTCTTAGTAGAGCATCAGCGATCATGAGAATTAAATGGGCATCTCTTTTGCAGATCCAAAAGACAAAATCTAGCTGTCTTGAACATCTTGACAGCGCACCCAGTGCTTCACTGAAAGTTATTTCCGCACCTGACTTCATGGTTTCAGCTAGTTTTCAGGCATCATCGACCGGTGGGTAGCAGACCCTTGGGAGTCGCTCTCGACAGACACAAGCTTATGCGTTTGCTGGGAGTCTCCCTGTGCCATCCTGGAGCTCCCATGGCAAACTGAGCTTGCTCCTCACCCTGCCACGCGTGCCGATGCCTGCCCTCTCCCAGGACTTGCCTCTGAAATTTGTTTTCTCGGCATCTAGTTCTTTAGTAGAGGTAGGGATTTAAAAAAAACAAACAAACCCATGTTCAAGAGCAGAGATGCTCCAAAACCTTGCCAGCCATCGATCCAGGCAGGGCTCCCGTCGCCGCCGGGATGGTCTGGCCTTCCCGACCCATCCTCCCCCCTTCTTCTTCAGTTACTATTTCCACTCTGGACCTCGGAGCACGCGCGGGTATCAGCACGGATGAGTGCACGTCAATGCCTTCAGCAGGAGTTCAGCAGCGTATCTGGGTTGTGGCATTTAATAACCTTTTTTTTAGTTGCGTACAACCTGAATACATTAAATGGTGTCTGCAAAGGTGCTGTAGGCACGTGCATGCCCCGAGAGCTTCCCTCGTGCTGATGAATGGGTAAGGGGATATCCATGTCACACAAACAGCACCTAGCACGGAGAGACATTAGTCGGTTTGCAAGGAGCCTTTTGTTTTAAAGGATTAGAGGCCGGGAAGCTCTCAAACGTTGGTGCCTTTGGGGAAACACGAGCTAGAGGGATAACACCGGATCATTCAAAAGAGCCACCTATATGGTCAAAATTAAAACTTTACCAGGGTTTTTTGGTTTTCAGTTTGTTTGTTTCTTCTACTAACTTTTGTAAGTCTACGGGTTGTCTGCCAATGCTCATAGGAATTGCTGTAAGGTGCCAGAAGAGCACAGACCAACTGCAGGCGCTTCCTCAGCCTGTCGAAGGGCATTTGTACCCAAAAGCTTGCAAAGAAAAATTTTTCCAACTCTCTGAGTTGGTCTAATGAAAGATAAAAAAATAAAATAACCTTGTCTGCGTACATTCATTGATGCTTCTGCTGTCTTCAGCGCTGCCAAGTAGGGTCGCCAGCTCTTTGAAACTATTTCGGGAGGTTTCTGGAACGCCACCACGCCCGTGGCACAATGCAAACGTGCCCGCGTGCTTGCATATATTAATTATGGATTACAGCGTGTTAGACTTTACATGGGGAAGGCAAACGCACGTGGCTATTACTTTTTTAAACCCGCTGGATTACTGCATAAATCGGATTCGACGCTCCATAGTTATTTGAATGAATGCCCTATCATTCATCTCCCAGGTGACCCTCCCGGAGACCTCGATCTGATTCCTGGAGGCTCCGGGGCGACCCTGTAGGGTTGACAACCCTACGTGAGGCTCGTTCTGGGTCCAAGCGAGTGCTAACGCCGTACATCCAGTCTGGACAGCGTCGGTCGAGAAAGCTGTGCACAAGCTACGAGGAAATGTCAAACGAACTATTAAGCCTGGAGGCGAGGAGGCTGATAACAGCCGTCAAACACCGGAGGGATGGTTGCAAAGAGGATGATGATCATCTGTTCTCTGGGGTGGCAGGGAAAGGGCGGGGAGAAAGTCTTAAATTGCAGCAGGGGGATTTTGGTTGGAGATAAGGAAGAACTTCCCCATCACGACCGTGGACAAGCTCTCTCGAGAGGCTGCAAAATCTCCATCCTTGGAGGTTTTTCAGAGCAGATGAGACAGACTTTTGACCGGCGTCGCTTAGGCCAGGAGCAGATGACCTCCTGCCGTCCCTTCCAGCCCCAGCGTGCTGCGATTGCATCCAAAACGCTGCTCAAAAGCAAATTAACTTCAGGTCAAGAAAAGTCAACCACAAAAAGAGGTCCACTTTTGAATGGCCCTTGCATTTTACAGAGCTAGGTATTGGCATCTCTCCCCGTCACCAATCCCCAAATTCTGGCGATAACAGACACAAACTCACCTCTGATCTACTCCGCGTTGGCCGGGGCCAGCTACAGCCTGGGAAGAGATTTCAGTCGTGATGCAGATATTTTCACTGATTTTTTTGTTATTTAACTTTTTGCTTGTTTTGCTTTGTTTCGGGTTCATTCGCTTGTTTTTTTGCCCTTTGCCCCCCGCGGATGACTAGGAAAACTACCGACTTCTCAGAAATACCCATTCAGCTCTCGGCACAGGCTCGAAACCTCTCAATGAAAATAGGATAATAAACAGCAATAAAACAGAACACTGGATCAGACATCAGACCAACTGTACCATTAAACATTAAATATCTTCGTGCAATCTTTCCACTTAAACCAATGATTAAACAGATTTAGCAGATGATTAAACAAATAAAGATTAATGAAACAAGCAAAGTAATCAACTCTTTATGGGGAAATAAATGGATGATTCAAGACAATATGAGAACAAATTGTCTAAAACTAATAGTGAATGTGTTGCTTTTCTCTAAATAGCATTTGTTCTTGCTCCGTCGTAATCAAAATATTTGCTTTAAACGAAGACGGATCTGAACATCTGAACTACTATCAACAGGAAAAAATATATATTTATTCTCTTTGGGCTCTCTCCCAGCACTGCTGGACAAATCCCATTTCTCCCGCCCTTGCTCGTTAAAGCCCTGAGGCACATTTACACACGTGCAATTTAACGCCCAGGAGAAGTGTTATGGACTTCAGTCGCGCTGCTCACGGTGATGATGTTCTGGGGCACGGCACGCAGTATTTGGCCTCCATTTGTTCCCCGATTCTACACATTTTGGCCGAGTGGACTGAAAAGTGCCCCATGATGGGAAGCTAGGAAGAGGATACTTCTGACTTCTTTGCCAGGAGGAGGAGGAGGAGAGCAGAGCATCACAGAAAATGAGGGTTGAAGAGAGCTCAGGAGGTCACATCTAGTCTAAGCTCTGCTCCAAGCAGGACCAGCCCCAACTAGATCATCCCAGGCAAGGCTTTGTCTACCTGGGTCTTAAACACCTCCAAGGATGGAGACTGCACCACCGCTCTGGGTCACCTGTCCCAGTGCTTCACCACCCTCCTAGCAAGAAAGTTTTTCCTAATATCCAACCTCAACTTGCCTTGCTGCAGCTTGAGCCCATTGCTCCTTCTGTCATCCTCCCCCACTGAGACCAGCCCAGCTCCATCCTCTTTGCAGCCCCCGGCAGGGAGGTGAAGGCTGCTATGCAATCCCCCTCGGTCTGCTCTTCTCCAGACTTCCCTCAGCCTCAACATAGATCATTAAGGTGTGCGTGAAAGGGATTGTGTGCAGAAAGGTAGTAATTGGCACTTTTAGGCAAATTTTAGCTATATATTTCTGGACCTCTTGGGCCAACTCCTCCATGCTCCCACGAGCAGTTCTGCTGGCTTCTTCAGGCAAGCAAGCGTCTGCCAGGTTGCACTCAAGGATGACCGGCGCCAGTGGAAAGACTGTCTGAGACTTGCGTGGACTTTGAAACAAGCCTTCAGCCTTGGCACCTGAACAGCCTTGCACGTGGGTATCTGCATGTAACAAAACCCCTTCGTTTAGCTGGATGCAAACAACCACCATAACTGTACCAGCCCCCAACTGCTGCCTCTTGTTTTCTTCGCACTATAATTTCCACGTGGATACTCACGGTGCATCCAAAGCCAAATGCCAAGGCCAATATTAAGGCAAAGAAGGGCCTAGGGAGTGAATGCACGTTGATTTTTAGCAGAGGAGGGAAGGAATAACATCGACTGCTTTCCCCTCCCCGGACAGGTAAGCCGTCAATGTGCTGTCATAGCCCAGGACGTCATTCGGACAACGATCAATCACAAAAAAATACGAATTTCAAGTTGGATTTTCATCAAGCACTTGAAGGCACATACCAAAATGGTTATAGCTGCAGCTCAAATATTAACGAGCCGGCTCAAATCAATCCATCTGGAGTCCACACGGAGAAGCAGAAGCTTCGTTAGCATCTCGCGCGCCGGCAGAGACCAGGAACCCTCGGTCCAGAGGCCAAAAGCTGCGATGCTCGGGGCACCGTGCTCACCCGGAAATGCTCGTCATTTAATTGACCTCCTGACTCGAAGGGTAGCCTGATTCATGCCCAGCCACATGCAGCTTGCAACCTGAGGCAGGACTCCTCTGAGACCTGAGCCCTCCGTGTGTGCCCTGAGCTCCCTGGGGGGAAAGGGGAAGCTGCTTGCTGCCCCAGACGGGCCGGGGGGAGGATGGGGATTGGGAGGATAGACAGCACCGAGTAGAGAAGCCGGGTCACCCTAAGCAAGGGCACCAGGCAACTCCCCCCGGCCGAGTTAGGTGCTCCCAGCCAGCACGTGGGGGTTGAAACCCGGGGTCCGCTGAGCTGTTCCCACCCCCAGCAAAGACACAGCGGCTAAAACGGGACCGGCTACTGGCAGCCCCATGACGTTACCTCTCACCGGGCTTCCCAGAGTCCAAATTTAGCTTTTGACATCGACCCCGCCGCGGCGCATCCTCTCTCCCTCTCGCCGCAAGTCCTTTACGTTCATCAATTTTGCATACGGGACGATCACGTTCGCTCTAAATGCTTTTGTTTTGTAGTCTCCTAAAGTTTTTTTTTTTCCTTAAGCTAAAGAAGAAAGAAGAAATCAGGGTGGAGAGGAGAAGGAGGAGGAGGCTTCTCCAGACAACCTGTCACCAGCCTGCGACTGCCAAACGAACGTAAGCCAACCTCCGCCGGCAGCGCAGTTACTTCGTTAAGGGGAGAGAGAGACGAGGCACATCATGGAGAGATAATTACACGTTTCTAAGGTTGTCACTGCAGCATGCATGTATATATATATATATATATATTTATCCACTCCTGTAAGCACTGGGAACGTTTTGCACAAAGCCAGTCACGTGGTCTGGGAGGATGCTGGGTTCGCGATTTGGAGCTGTGCACCTGTCGGGATTTTCTCGGGGGGCCCCAGCAAAGCCAGCACACCGGCCAACAGATACAGCATCCTCATCCGACCCGCACCACGGCCGACACAGGAGATGGGTGCTGTTTCGCTGGTGGGAACGTGGCACAGGCTGCACCAGATGCAGACCGTGTTATTCAGGCCGCTCAGCGCTCTTGTTACCGGGGCTAGTCTGGGCCGCGGGGGAATGACGCAGCCTCTGGGGACACCCCCACGCTCGCGGAGCAGACGCCAGCTCCCCACGCTCGCACAGGCTGGCGGTTCAGAAAACCAGCGGCGAGCGAGCATGGTCCGAGGCTGCTGAAGTCAAAGCAGGGAGGAGACCGGCGTGTGTTTGATGCAGTGCTGTCCTGAATGCAAACTCCACCCAGACCAACGTGCGGTCGCCAAGCGGGGAGGTAAGAGGCTGAGCCCCCAGGACTGACAAGCTGCATCGTGACCGGGACAGGACGGGTGGCCGGGATCCAGCTCAGGATGACTTACCTTTCCACCTCCTATGGGGAGGTTGAGTCAGAGACTCACTCCGATGCTCATTTCCTGACCAGCTTATGCAACCACTGGAAAAACCACCTGTTTCCATCGCCTTTCAGATGCATGGACCTGCTGCATCAAGGCTGACCTCCTCTCATCTCGGGATAGACATGGGGGCAGGAATGCGACTCCCAGCTCACGTCCCCTGCGAAGTACCGAGAGGTCGCTGCTTGATGGAAAAGTCCTGAGAGCAGTAACCCAAAACAGAGCGACCAGAGCCCTCCGAGGTGGCCAGGCACGGCGCTGGCATCTTACACGGGGTAATGCAATGCCATGTTTGTGATCTCCGCTTTGAAGAGTTTCTTTGTGCAACTTTGCACCGTGGCAATAAAAGGTCCGGCCTTTCCCGCTGCCATCGCAGGGCAGCACCGAGCAGGTGGGAACAGAGGAGACCTGCGGCCAGCGCCGCTGCCCCTTGCACCGCTCATAAACAACTCCGGGTGTCCAGCACGATGTGGCATCCACGTGAAGGCATCATACGCCAGGCCTTTGGTGGGGGTAAATCAACGTGAGCTCTGTTTCGCCGGCTTCCAGCACCTGAGCACTTTGGCTGCACGTCCGTAGCTGCAACGCTGCCCTGCATTCGGGGCTCCGTGGTTCTTTGGTCCCCCGGGTCCCAGGGGGTTATCCTCCCCTCCTGGAGGAAAGGCGTCTTCACACTGAAGCAAGCTGTGCTGAGTCCTGACACAGCGGGTGCGAGTGCTCTGGGGACAGCCCCATCAAAGCTGCTGCTGTAAAGGAGTTTATTATTGCTGTTAAGCTGGAAAATAAATGCCTCTCGTGCTTCTGAAACAACGCGTCCCCATTCTCCAGCATGACGCGAACAGCAACTTTAAAGCCATGCCCGCAGCACCTAGTCGCTCCAGGTCGGGCTCCGATATATACCGTGATGTGCACCCGTCCAGCTTCCCCCTTGCCGTCAATGGAGCTGCATGACCCGGGTCCTCTCCCCTGGGAAGCGTGAGGTGTTCGGAGGATGCAACAGGGCAGAGGACTCCAAACAGGGGCCGGACACGTCCGCCAAGCAAAGACAGAGGCAATTTTGGCCCTTGGAGCTGCAAACAAGGTTGCATCGGGGCTCGCAGGCAGAGGTTGTGCATCCATCTTCACTGGGAAAGCGATCACAGCAAAGCGCAGCGCGTCCGAGGCTGAGGTCCGGATGGGGGGCGTGTGAGCTCAACGCAGCGGGAGCGTAAGCAGACACAACCCAGGCCAACCTTCAGGAGATCCCAAGCTGACTTGGAGAACCCATCCGCACCCTACAGACAGCACAAGGGCCTGGTGCTGTATCCTACAAAACGTGGACATCGGACAGGCACAACAGGCTGGCTTCCAAAACCCTTCTTCTGCCTTTTCCCCACTTTCCATCATTGCCCTTTTGTAGCACGGAGGATGCATTTCCACTTTTTAGTGCAAAAAAAAAGAAAAAAAGCAGGGAATGGAAATGCCCCATGTCTTTCCACAGGAGTCACCGGCTGCTAGAGTGGGTATTTGCACTGGAACAACCCGAGGCGATACAGCAGGGCTAGAAACATATGAACGTATGAGCATATCACAGTCCACCGAGCCGTGCACGTCTGCAAACCGGTAGGAAAGCAGCAGACAGCTCTTTCCTTTCCAAAGCACCACCCACAAACCAACCCCGCGATTCGCAAGCAACAGCTTCCAAGCCACCCCGCTTCACAAGGACATTCGCTTGTTATTGCCTGGCTTTTAATTAAGAGCAGAGGCAGAACATCCCCCGCCACCCACACGCAGACGACTCTCCCTTTTCCTTTACTTCCCGCTGGGAACAGTCGCAATGATCCAAACTGAACCAAAAGCGCCCGCTCCTCCATGAACCACCCCTTTCCAATTACAGTTTGGCCCAGAGAAAGTTTCCTGCGGTCAAGTCAGACCTGGGGGGTGTACTGGAAATGCTGGCAACTCCCCCAGCACGAATGGTGGCCCTGCTAAAGCATGCCAGCAGAGGCAGGTAGCAGTTCAGCTTGCACAGATGGAGCCTGCCTCCACTGTCAGACAGCTAGAAACCAAGACATAAAATAAAACATCCCCCCTGGACCCCGAGATGAAGGAATTAGCACAGCCTGGGTGCTTGGAGCCAATGATGGGTGGATTAGGAGGGTAGTAAAGCACTGGAACAGGTTACCCAGAGAGGTGGTGGCGTCTCCATCCTCGGAGGTTTAGACCGTCCCTTCGCTGGGATGATGCAGTTGGGGCTGGTCCTGCTTGGAGCAGGGGTTGGACTAGATGCGACCTCCTGACTTTCTGAAGGGTCCAGATCAGGCCTCTGCAAGCTGTGCCTGCAGCTGGCCCCTTCTTCCCATAGCCACAGGTAAAGTCCAGCCGCTTTGTGCATGGGTGGATCTAGGATACTGAAAGGGGTGAGGTGCATCATCACATACAGCACAACACATTTTTATCCAATTAAAAAGCATCTAAAAGCTTTACTAAAACATTAGGGGCACAGGGCTACATTATTCAGTTGACGATCAAAGTGAAAACAAATACAACTTGATGGGAAGGTGCATTAATGTGCTGTATCATATATAAAAACCCAACAAAAGTACTCCGTCCAGCAGTCATTAGACTTAAATGGACATCTGTTTTGCAGGTTCAGAAGATAACACCTAGCCTTCCTGAGCATCTCGACAGTTCATCCAGTGCTTCACTGAAAACTATTTCCACACCTGCCTTCACGTTTCCAGCTAGAGTGAAAAACAGTCTGCCAGGCTGTGAAATAAGAGTTACGTGACCAGGAGCAGCCAACAGACAGCTGAATGGCAGAAGAAAGGCTAGCTTGACTGGTAGAACATCAAGGCTATTATGAAGGAGAGGATCATTAACACCTGGAATGAAGAGTTTAGAAGGAATCAGGGAGATGATGATAAGCCATGAATTCAGTAGACGCTTTACCTGCTGCCTGAATAGAAATGCTACTGCTACTGCCGGGCAGCTTTACTCTGGGTGAAACTGGGATCAAAGGGAGGTGAGACTGCACCACCGCACCCCTGCCAAGACCTGCAACTCCTGAATGGCTAGTGCTGCAAGGGAGCAGAGCAGCCCCCTTCTCACGGGGATGTCAACACCCCCACGCACAGCGAGGGGCTGAGATGCAACGAGAGGGGAACTGCTCGTGGACCCAGCCATCCGCGGTTGCAGTCGGCCACCCCAAATTGGCGTGGCATGCAGTATAGATATTCAGCACTAGGAAATCCCACATGGGCTTGGTAAGAGGAGGGAAAAGCACCTACTCCTCCCTCCATGAACCGGCTGCAGCATGGCAGGGACACACCATCCAAGCCCTGACCGCCATCGTCTCCCCAACGTAGGCAAGACTGAAGTCTCCAGCACAGCCCAGACACCCCAGCCCGATGCTGGACCCAGAGCAGGAGGGAAAATAATGAGCCTGACATTTCACACCGCCGCTCGCAGCCCCGGGGCGCTCGGCAGAGCCCCCCTGCTCAGTCCCAAACCCCTCGTTAGGCAGCGGATGGAGGGAGCAACTTTGCCGAGCACCGCTCGGGGCCTGCAGAGACGCGGCAGAGGAAGGCGGCAGCTCCCATCGCAGGCAGATTCAGCTCCAAACCTGTATTGACCTTTACGTTTAGCTTCAGCACCTCCTCGTCTCTAATAGAGCACGTGGATTTATATTCAGCAGCTGTCGTGGGAGAACACAGCACGTCCATGACATGAATTACAAGTGTCCCTCCTATAAGTAATTTGTTGTGGGCATGCACAGCCATCACTTGCCGTCTCCCCCCGCCCCTCCTCTTTCTTCTTTTTTTTTTGTCTCCTTGCTCAGGCTCATTACTATATTGTGGATATTCTCCACTAAAGGGCACCTCTTTGAATGCATTTGCTTTTTTATTAATGTGTGCTAAGACGAGTCAAGCCTGATTATCATGAAGACAATTGCTGAATTCCCTCCTGGAGAAATCTCATCTAGACTGTGTAGGCGTTTTAATTTCAGAGACCCATTAATTGGCACAATTGCTTAAGCAGCTGCTTTCCATGTCATTTTAGGCCCACTTTATGAAAATCCAAGCAAAAAGGAAAAAAAAGTCTGACGACAGGCCAGGGCTCTCTGTACGGCAACATCGCCGATGCCAGGAGCTCCTTGGAGGCACATGGGGATACCGGGCCAGACAGCCACCAGAATACAGGACACACGGGCACCTGCAGACCACTCGCCTTTGGACCCGGTTTCAAAAGAGTTGGGCATTTGCAACCTTCTCTGAAACCCAGTGGGTTGCAGGCACTCGGCGCCAATAAGAACAAGGCCGTGGCCCTTTACCTTACCCGGGGCAAGACAACAAAGAGGGTAAGGTGCCCTGCTGCTACCCTAGGTTGCCCCCAGTCAACAGCTCCCTGGTCTTAACGTGATGTTGGCCACATCACCACCCAGACAGGTGGTGGCTTCTCCATCCTTAAGGGGTTTTAAGACCCAGCTTGGCAAACCCTTATCATAGTATCATAGTACCTAGGGTCAGAAGGGGCCTAGAGCAGGCCTTGGTTGGGATGGTCGAGTTAAGGCTGGTCCTGCTTGGAGCAGGGGGTTGGACTTGATGTCCCTTCCAACCCTCATTTTCTGTGAGTCTATGAGACGCACTGGAAGGCCAGAACATGGCCAAAGGAAGTTTACCAGGTAAGGGAAGACCTGGGGACTTGAAAATCATTGCCCCAAAGGCAGCAAAAAAGCATGGGCGTGAGGGAGGTCACCAACCAGAAGGGTTGGATCCAGGATGGTAGGGAAGAAAGGTTCCTAAGGAGGAGCAGAGGAAAGAAAAAGCAACTCCATCGCACGACGTGTCCCAATCCCAGTCCCCAGAGAGGCGTTTTCAGATGGTCCCAGTTCTGCCCTCTGCTATGCAGCATTACCCCAGGCCAGTTGAGGCTGGGCAGTTGATCCGGCTCTTCAAGCCCTGTTGAGATCCTGCTGGTCCAGTTGTCAGGAGCTAAAGGAAGCTGCTGGCCCCTGGGGTTGGCAGTGGGACACCCAAACCTCCCTCGGGACCTGCCCATTTGGATGTGTCCAGCGGAATAAAGACACGGCCACGTTAGGATGTTCAGCACGTGCCGTCATTCCACTACGCAGCAATCCCGAGCGCCCCTGCAACTCCCACGACAACTCCCAGCAAAGTTTGTTCCTGCGTTCCCGACACAGGCTCTTCCCCGCCCGCTCCGGGACACCAGACTCCCTACCGAAAGTCAGGTTTAATAGCAACTCTGCCTTTCCTCCTTTGGTCACTGGCTCAAATCCAGCCAACGCCGGTCAAGTTATTACTCCAAGATTAAATTTTCCCCGGCCTAGAGCTTTTGGATTACTTAGTTCTGTTACTTCGCTCCAGTGGAAACTGGTTTCCAATTCATCCGAGCGCAATTCGAGGTACCAGGTGCTAAAGGCTTAAGTGGTTTGTGCCGAGACCGACTCGGATCTCCTGTCTTGATATACTCTAGCAGCCCACATACCCAAGGCAGCTTGCAAATTAGGAGCAATTAGCTTCCCAGATAAATTAATGCTGCACGGTGCCACAAAGATACCATATGCTGCTCTCCCCTGGTGCACTTCTACATCGCGGATCACATCTAAAAGTTGTTCAGTACTCGATGCAATCAAATGACTCAGTGGTCGCAGTCCGGTTCTCGGCAGACAGGTTTCCATATCAAGGAGACGGTCTTCCCCCGCAGCGCCAGGCAGTGCCCCTGCTGGGAACACCACGCTGGTACGAAGGGGCCCATGGCCTGAACTACCCTCTCGCAGCTCCTCCTGGCCAGGCCCCAGGCCCCAAACTATACCTGGGTAAGAAAGTCACTCCAGTCTCCAAGCAAGATTTGCAAACAAGAAAGTCTGCATTCAAAAAGAGCCGAAGGAACTCAGATGCCCCCATTGCACTCAGATACAACCGGGTGTCTAATGCCCTTGGGCTCTTGTGAAGCAAAATCCCAACTTTCATTTATTTTAAGGGAAAAATAACAGTTAGTGGTAGCTACACATGGCCCCGTGTTCATTTATACGTAGCGCAGGAAGACGGCGGGTCGGTGATGCATCCATCACGGCACAGGCAGAGCAGGACTTACCATCGTAGACTAAAGCCCTTTTGCTCCTGAACATGCATCAAAGCCCAGCAGCGACCTCCCCACCGTCCCCCTCCAGCTCACGCACACGTGCAACCAGCTGCTTATCGTGCCCGTGTCTGAAAGGGGTGCTTTTATCCCCGTTGCATGCGTTTTCCCCAAGGCGATGCCAACAGCTTAATTCTGTTGGTTGACACATACCCGGTTGTCCGTGGCTCCTTCCGCAAGTCGGCCACGCGGGTTCGTCCTCGAGCAACAGCCGGCCGTGCAGGCGAGATGAATCGGGGCTGGTTGGACGGTTAAAGCCCGGGAGCTCGGCCTGGTCCTGCCGGGAGGCTCCTTCCTCCGCTTCTGGGCATCAGAACGGCGGTCATTAGTGACGCCGCCGTCGCAGACACGCAGGCCCCTTCACGCCCCACCTTCCAACGCGCGAGTCTCTCGTGCACACGCCTGCTTATCACTCGCACACACTGGAACTGTTCTTCACGATACGCTTGCACATTTTACACTCACACCTGGAAATGTTCTTCACGATACACGGGCACATTTCACACGCGCACGCACACTTGAAATGTTTTTCATTATACACGCACGAATTTTACACACGCACGCACACTTGAAATGTTCTTCATGATACACATGCACACTTTACACACACTTGAGATGTTCTTCACAATACACGTGCACATTTTATACACGCACACACACTCGAAATGTTTTCCACGATATATATGCACATTTAATACATACATGTGAAAATGTTCATTACACATGTGCACATTTTACACACACTTGAAATTTTCTTCATAATACACACTTGAAACGTTCTTTGATACACATGCACATTTACACACACTTGAAATGTTTTTCATGATATACATGCACATTTAATACGTACACACACTTAAAACGTTAATTATACACATGCACATTTTACACACACACACTTGAAATGTTCTTCACAATACACATGCACATTTAATACATACACACACTTGACATGCTCATTATACACGTGCACATTTTACACACACACACACACACACACACACACACAATGTTCTTCACGATACACATGCACATTTCCCGGTGGCGGAGGCGATTTCCCAGCATGGGGTTAATTGCTATATTAATAAAGGCCCAACGTTCATTCAAGCAGAGTCGCAGGACAAAACTGTGGGCTGCTCTTTGCTGCAGACAAAAATATACATTCCCCGTTTATTAATCAATAAAGACATATCCGTGCCCGAAATTATCAGCGGAATATATTTGCTAACCTAAAGCAATAGTAGAAACAATTACTTATTAATAAAGCAATAGCTAAATCTAATTACATCGCCATTGGATGCTGGGAGTAATAAAACCACAGTTGCCGTGCAGAGCTGAGGGACCTCCTGACCCCAAATCAAAGTTTAAACCATCCATCAGCTTCCAATACATTCACAGCACATCTACCAATTACCGTCACCTCGGCACGGCTCTCTGACAGGGGGCAGGGGTCAGCTCATGCACTGGATGGCTGTAAGCTGGAATAGAGCTTTAGAAATCTCATTATCCTGTTAACCATACATTTATCTGACAAGATAAAAGAGACTAGGTGACCAAGCTATCATTAAAGATTAATAGAAAGTATAAAAAATTCAGCCGCAACCAGCATTCCTGTTTAGTGCCTGCGATAGGCCTGACAGGATTATTAATCAAGGAGCCAAAAAGATTTAGGTCCTGGCGCTCGGGTTTTTTTTTCCCATTTGAAGTCTTTAGTTTTCCTCCATGCCATGGAAACCATAGGTCAAACAAGGCTGCTGCTAATTGGCTCGACAGGATTTGAATAGTAACAAGTCAGACCAATTAGAGAAGCACGCGGAGGTGGAGGTGACAAGCGCGCGAAGGGACCTGCTAAACCGAAGCCCGCTCGAATCGGGGCTCGGGGTGCTTATCCCGGCGTTCGGTGATTAATGCGGCGCGCAGATCAATGCCGGGATGCCCCGGTCCTCGCGCGATTTCCCCCTCATCCTTTATTCCATTTCAGTTTTACATGAAAGACCCCAAGGCAACACCTACACGGGGAGAAATGAGACTTCCCTGTTTTTAAGTCTTAAGTATTCTTTTTATTCTGCTCTGCTCTTTTCCCTTTTGATCATAAATCAATGTCCCTTTCCCAAGTTTCCCGAGAACTTGCATTTTCCGGCAGGCTGCACAGATCTGCTTCAATTTATTTATGGCCCGTCCCCCACCTCCCGCCCCACCGGTGAAGAAGAAAAACCCATAAAACGAGGAAAGGCATTCTCTAAAATATATATATTTTTTTTAATTAAAAAAAATTAAGTTCTTGCATTGCTCCTGGTCCGGCACGGTGGATTCCTGCAGGCCGCCGATAGCTGCCTAGGCATGGGTCACCACATGGGTCTGTCTGTGATATAGTCCCTACCCCAAATGCTGGCATCTCGCTGCTGCTGCTCCGCGGATAGCGGGGTGCTCTCAGCATCCAGCCCAGCATCCTGACTCCAACAGCGGCACGCGGGAGATGCTTATGGGGAAGGAGAATTAGGAATAGGGCCTGGGTGGGGTGACCCATCTGTTATGACACTCCCCCGGTCACCAAGTGCACGTGACATCCCGAGCTGCTGGCAGCCAAGTCACCAAAGCCCAACATTTCCATTCGGTTCAACTGCGGGGCCTTCAAGGAACCGGACAAAGCCGCCGGCAGAAAGAGGGGCGCAGAAGGGCTATGGCCAAGTCTGGACCCGTGTGTAAGGAAGCCTCTGACTGATGCCACGTGATGTGGGGACTTTAGGATGGGCATCGCCTTACTTGGACGGGTAACTCCATACGGGACGACCAACCTCCACGGGTTCAAATGCCACGTTGGACCGGGAACGGGCCCCTGTAGCGGGGGAGCACAGGAGGGTACGGTCTTAACCACTCTTCCCTCCCCAAATAGGATTCACCTCCTGAACCAACCCATGGAAATGGCTTTGGTTGCTTCTCAGAAGAATAAAGGGTTGACATCATATCGAGCCGCAAGCGAAGGACATGCATAAGGGTGTGCGCGTGGAGGGAGGCGATTCTGGAAGGGCTGTTCCCAAATAATCCCCTGTGAGGACCCTTCTTCCGGAATGAAACCACCTCACCTGAGATGCACACGGACCTCGACTCTGAATCAGGCCCAGAAGAAGGACATCCTCAAAGACGGTCAGTGCACGATTGCACCTTAAGGTCACGTCCTGTTTTAGCCCGTGTAGACCCACTGTCCTCGGGAGACAAGCCCTTCAGTCTCACTGGGGGTGCCTACAGGTAGCGTAGTTTAGTGTGCAATCAGCGTGTGCGTCTACATGTGCACATGCTTACTGCACAGTGAACCTTGCTAATTGAGAGTCAATTTGCTACCTGCAAATGCAAGTGGCAAATTTACTTGCGAGTAGTTACTGCACAGTGGCCAGTTCACCAGCCAGCTCCATGCCCAGGGAGCTCGGCAGGGAACAGGCTCTCCATCCCTCGCCCAGCAATTGCAGAGCGGAGACTGGGAAACGTCCCAGTCAGGGGCAGGTCCCAGCCTCGTGCCCTGATCGGGCGATTGAGGCATGGGACTTGGAAAGGGCTGCAGGGGTGGGGTAGGTCCCTGCCCCCTGCCCTGATCCAGCAGTGGGGAAGCAAGCAGCAAGCTAGCTGCCCCACCAAGGGACTGGTGTAATGTCCTTGCTTGGTGCTCCCTGCCAGCCCTGGGCTAGCACCCGAGAGCTCTCCCCGCTGGCAGCAGGGTCCCAGAAAGTGGGAGCAGTTTGCTGCCATTAGCAGCAAATCTGCTCCCTCTCCCCTGCACATGTGGATGCCTGCCTGGGAGCATTTACTTGCAAGTAGTTTGCACATGAGCAAGCTGCTGATCCCAGATCGAATGCATGTGTAGACACACCCAACTGAGAGCTACACATTTTGAGCTGTAAAAACTAAGGCACAACACATTCTTGATGCTGGGCTGTGGAACAAGTTGGGTCATTGTTTCAAAAATTGTTTTAAAACACTACATTTGTTCTCATGACGGATGACCCGGGCCCAAGCATCATCAGTTCATCCCCAGAGCAGGCGGCACATGGAACCTGGCAGTGGAATAAACCGCGCGGCCGGAGCCGAGCCCAAAAAAGCTCCACAAATCAGCTGTGTGAAACACCAGGGGATTTCTCCGCTGTTTTCTTTTCAGTGCAAATGGACCTCATTTTTTCCCCTTCCAACAAATGTTCACATTTTTTAAAGCAAAAACATTCCTTTTAACATGATACACATTTGTTGTTGTTTTTTAAGCTCGTTTCTTGCCTATCATTTATTTCCACATGCTGATATTTTAATTAAGAAATCAGAAGGAAATGTCAGGCTTTCCAAAAAAAACCAACAACAGCAACAAAAAAGTTGCGAGCGTTTGCATTTAAAAATGCCAATTATCTTTAAAAAAAACCAAAAACCCTGAAGCCTTCAATTTTACTCCCCCACCCTCAAAAAAAGGCATTAATCAGCCCTGCTCTCGGGCCCTGGCCAGGCAGAACAAGCAGCTGGCTGCGAATCCTCCATGAGAGACAGACACCAGGATTAATCCCGGAGGTGGGGGCCGGACACGTGAACCAACGACACCACTTCAAGTGGGCGAAGAGGGGCTGATCGTGCACAGCTGAGTCCGTCTGCTCCATCCCATGGTCCCCAGATGCTAGCCCAGGTGGTTTGCCCCCCACAAATGAAGCAGCTGACGGGGCAGGGCTGGGTGGAGGGCCGTGTACTGCTTCAACTTGGCCACATCTCGCCCTGCTCTACCCTGCCTGCGCATCCTTCCCCTCTCCCATGGGCTGCGTCCGCCTCGACGAGGAATACTCAAGAGGGAAAGGAAGATCTAGGAGAAGCCAAGACTTGGCTCTGCAAGGGGTCATTGGGGATGAGCTTCAGAGCTACACGTTGCCTCCCTTAGATGGACCCTGCGCATCCCAGGACACGCTCTGCACAGAGCCCAGGAGAGGCTTGGGGGAGGCTCAGGGAGTGACAGCTACCCCAAGGCAAGAGCCAGGCACTTCCTGGCCCTCCCGGGGGAGCAAAGCTGCAGCAAGGGAAGTTGAGGTTGGATATTAGGGAAAACTTTCTTGCTAGGAAGGTGGTGAGGCACTGGAACGGGTCACGCAGAGAGGCGGTGGAGTCGCCATCCTTGGAGGTTTTCATGGCCCAGGTAGACCCAGCCTTGGCTGGGATGATGGAGTTGGGGCTGGTCCTGCTTGGAGCAGGGGCTGGACTAGATGGGACCTCCTGAGCTCCTTCCGGCCCTCCTTGCCTGCGACTCTAAGCATGCAAGGAGCCCGTCTGGTTTTCCAGCTACCTGCACAACCGTGGCATTTGAGCTGCATGTGGCCACCCCTTCCTTCCCCCCGGCATTTTCTCCTGTAGAAATCACACTGAAAAGCATTTCTCCCCATAGATTATCATACTTGTTCAGTGCCTTTAGCTTTTCATTTAAGATCCTGCAGTTGGGCAATTCATCAGCAGACCTCCCTGCAGCGACACAAGGAACAAGCTGGTGGCGTAGACATCCTCATTACGGCTCCCTGACTAGCAACAACTCTGCTAGTCACCCGTAGACCAAGAGGACGGAGGAAGGTAAAGCATCAGCAAACCTCAAATGAGCAACACTTTGCAAGTCCGGGGGATGGAAGCAGACAGGCCACGTTATAACCTCCGAGATGGGAAGCAGCAGCCGCGAGCAGGAAGAGAATCCACCCTCTGGTACTCGACACGGTGCAGGAGACCCCTGCCCAGTGCAATTCAGAAAGAGACGCGACAACCCCAGCTACACGGGGCATTTCTTTATAGTCCCTGGTGCTTCCTGCACACCGCTCATCAGTGCTGGAAACCCTGAGTTTTACCCACTGCGCGCTCTGAGCCATCAGGAGCTGGTCTTGAAGAAACCACCGTGCCCCCTGCGCTCATCCAAAGCAAGCAACACGAGACTGGAAGGGCCCGAAATCCCCCCGTCCTTCCCCTGCAGCGGAGACCCAGGAAGATGCCTGGCATCCCACTGCAGCACTATAGTCACCTCCCGTCCTTTGGGGCGGTGGATGCTTTTAAAGGTTCACCCCGTTTAAAACAAAAACAACAAGATTTTCACTCCTCCTAAAGTTGCAAAGACGTCGTGCGGGGTACATCTGTGCGCCAAGCAAAGAAACCATCCAGACGCCGGCGGGTGAGCCGGGAGCAGCGTGACAGGAGGACAGGACAAGCCCTGACCCAAGGCGACTGGAGGAAATAGCGCTTGCTTGTCGGCTCTAGCCCAAGGAAAACTCTCCGCCTCCCACAATATTTGAGTGCGTCTCAGCCATTACCAAGCCACCTCTGCCCTTCTTAGGAAGCTTCTCCCATAATTGCTTTCCTTTTATCCTTCAAGTCTCCTCCCCACCATTCATTTCCTCCGCTCCGGCAGAGCGCCTGGACAACATGCAAACGCACGTGGGGTCAGGTACAGAGGCCACAGCAGTGGCCGGGACTATTTGCATCTTCTTTTTGCCTCTGCTGCTTTGCCAGAAACAAAGGAATAGCCCCTACAGAGCCAGATGTTTGGACTTCCATTGCCTGCTTCTGACTTCCAGTCGAGCGCGACAGATACAGCCAAGGGGGGAGATATCCCCGGTGCTACTAGGTGCAACTTTCTTCACTTTCAGGCTGCTTAGTAATGTTTTGACTCCCTATGAGTAGTCTTCAGGTGCCTGCTAAGTCCCCCAGCAAACGGTGCTCTTGCAAAAAGCCCGAGCGCTCAGAATACGAGATGCTGAGGTTTTGATGCATCAGTGAGGTGAGGGCCTGGCACCGCAGCTATGTTATGCACTCAGGTGGAGAGAGATCAAAGGGAGAACGGGGCAGCAAGCAGCACGGAAATCAGGGGGAGAAAAGTGCATTGTGCAGGAGGAAGCCAGGAAAAGGGCAAGACTAGAAAAGGATGGGGGTTTGCCCATGAGATACCTCCCGTGGTCCACGTGTCTGGATTGCAATGCCATGGTCTTGCACTGGGGTCACAACCAACTGTTCACATTGACCTCCCACCCTATGCTCATCCCTGAGGCTGGTCAAGGATATCCCGAATCCTTCGGCAGGGCCTAAGCCTCTGCCCACCCCCGTCACCTGAGCAGCCAGCTGGGGTCGGCTGAAGCTCTGCTTCCCCCATATAAACCCCTGAACAGAGACAGGAGGCATCGGGGCAACAGTGACCTGACCCGGGGCCACTATTACTTCCAGCTTGCTCCCAGACCCTGCTCTCAGCTCCACCTCCCACGTCCAGACTCAGCTCCCTGCTGACCTCGCTCTCCATCGACTCCTCCGGTGCCCTTGGCATGCTCCCGGTTGGCCTCCCAGCCCCCCCGGCCCTATTTGCCCCCAGGACTCTGCTCTGCCATCCTGGCCCGAGTTGGCAACTCAACCCCTGAGCAGCCCAAGACCCGGCCACCCACATCCCGCTGCAAAGAGAGGAAGGCAGCCCCCAGGTCTCGCCTCACCTCGAGCTCTGCCAACACAAAAGAAGTTCTGCAAAGTTCTCCCACGGGCTCAAGTCTGGCACCAGCAGTGACACGGGGAGCTGCAGCGCAGGCCTGGGCGCCATGGGCTGACATCTGCTCTAAACCATTATGTTCCCAGCTCCCCTAAAAGCTGGTGGTGCTGGTTATGGCAGGGCACGGATGCTGGGACAGAGGGTCACTCCAACCTTCCCCTTTTGAAGGGGTTGCAGGCTAAGACCCAAGTGATCCCAGGGCAGGAGAGGCTGGATGCTAAAACCCTCTGCGCTGGCATGTCCTGCCCCGGGAGGATGCGAACAGCCACGTGTCAGTTTTCCTGGTTGGAAATACATTTATAGATCCGTCAACACTTCCCCGGCTGCTATTCTCGGCGAGGCGCGTTGGATTTTCTGCCGTCTGTGCTAATTGACAGCTCGGGCTCGCGAGCCAAAAGGGCTGTCATCTTGCAAAGACGTGGCCTGCTTCCGCGTCTCCGCCACGATGCGGGCATCACTTTGCCATCTTGCAGGGTGCTCAGTGCCCGCTTCGAACGTGCCAACCTGCCCTGGGCTCTTCACCCACGGCTCCGCTGCAGAGGCTCCCAGGGGACTTTTGATTCCACAAGAGGATGGAGCTGGGCTGGTGTCGGTGGGAGCAGATGACAGGACAAGGAGCAATGGGCTCAAGCTGTGGCAAGGGACATTGAGGCTGGACACCTTCAGGTCAGCCGGCCCTGGCAGTTTGCACCCCAGGGTACTCAAGGAGCTGGCGAGCATCATAGCCCAGCCCCTGGCACAGGTCTTCGAGAGCTCCTGGCGCTCTGGTGAAGTGCCCGAAGACTGGAAGAAGGCCAACGTGGTGCCGATCTTCAAGAAAGAGAGGAAAGTAGATCCAGAAAACTACAGGCCCACCAGCCTGACCTCTATCCCAGGGAAGGTCTTGGAAAAGATTATCAAAGAGGCCATCCTTAACAGACCGGCTGAAGGCAACACCCTGAGGGATAGCCAGCACGGGTTTGTTGCAGGTAGGTCTAGCTTGACCAGTCTCATTTCCTTTTACAACCAGGAGACCTATCACCTGGACAAGGGGGAAGAGATTGATGTCGTATATCCTGACTTCAAAAAAGCCTTCAGTCTGGTGTCCCACGATCACCTCTTAGCAAAACTGGCCAACTGCAGCCTCAGGTCCACCACGATCCGCTGGCTGGGGACTTGGCTCCGCGGCAGGACCAGGGGGTGGTGGATGATGGAAGTCAATCGTCTTGGTGCGCCGTGACCAGTGGGGTCCCCCAAGGCTCTGTGCTTGGGCCTTTACTATTCAACATCTTCATTAATGAGATGGACATTGGAGTCACAAGTGGCCTGGCCAAGTTCACCAACGACACCAAACTCTGGGGTAAAGCATTCACACCTGAGGACAGGAGGGCGATCCAGGCAGATCTTGACAGACCCATGGAATGGGCGGACGAGAACCTGACGGTGTTCAACACCGAAAAATGCCAGGTTCTCCACCTTGGGAGGAAAACCTGCAGCATCTTTATAGGCTCGGCAGTGCTACGCTGGTGAGCACTAGGGACGAAAGGGACTTGGGGGTCGTGACTGACCACAAGATGAACGAGAGCCTTCAAATGTGGTGCTATGGCTAGTAAAGCGAGCAAAATGCTGGCTTGCATCCGTAGATGCTTCTCAGTTATAACAGTTATAAACTCCAGCAGGACTATTTCAGGCTGCACAAAAGGAAGAATTTCTTCACTGTCCGAGCCCCCAAGGTCTGGAACAGCTTGCCATTGGAGGTGGTTCCTGCACCTACATTGAACACCTTCAAGAGACATTTGGACACTTATCTTGCTGGGATCCTGTGACCCCTGCTGACTTCCTGCCCTCTGGGCGGGGGGCTGGACTCGATGATCTTCTGAGGTTCCTTCCAGCCCGAATGTCTATGAAATCTGTGAAATATTAGGGAAAACTCTGTCATGAGGAGGGCGGTGAAGCACTGTTACAGATCACCCAGAGCGGTGGTGCAGTCTCCATCCTTGGAGGTGTTGAAGACCCGGGTAGACCAAGCCGTGGCTGGGATGATGCAGATGGGGCTGGTGCTGCTTGGAGCAGGGGCTGGACTGGATGTGACCCCCTCAGGTCCCTGCCAGCCCTCGTTTATGACTCTCAAGAAAGGAGCAGGGCTTTTTCTGAAGGCTTCTGGTGGAAGGAGTCCTGTCCACATCCCTTTACTTCCTGACCCTAGAAGCAGGTCCTACCACACACTGGACCGTGGCAGCACAGGTGACTGCTACCAAAAGCACAAGGTGGTCACAATTTGGCCTTAAAAAGCAACTCTCAACAACAGCAAAGCCACAGAGGGTGTGAAAAGCCCGGTCGTCTGGGCGTTTCCCCTGCATCTGTGCAAGGGGCTGGACTGGATGGCCCTTGGGGTCACTTCTACCCCAATGATTTTATTAGTCTATATCCAGAAATGACTGTGCACCTGCGGCTAGAAACCACCAAGTCACTGATGCGCCACACAACACCTACAAGCAAGCATGATATGGTTCATTTGAATCTGCAGTGAAGGAGAATTTGACTCGATGCCGGCTTTGAAACTTGCCAGGAGGAGATAAAAGAGACCTGCTAAAACTGAGCAAAAGCCGAAGCGGGAGAAACTCAGCCGTGACGCCTAGGCAGGGCTTCCTGTGTGCACGCTGTTATTGCTACAAACCACACACGTTCACAACTCCCCCGAAAGTTTCATTTTGATTTTGAACAAACTCAGTGCCTTCAAACTAGCAAATCTTTGACCTTGTTTTGCACCAAGGGAGAAGCTGGTAACTTTCCCCTGGTTTCCGAGGCAAAAATCATACCGCCCAGGTTTGCTCATGATTGATCACGAGGCCATAGAGGAGTTTGGGAACCTTAAAAATAAAGTGCGACATCTGCTCGGAAGTGCAGGGCCGCGGCAGGAGGGCGGCCAGGAGACGGCGTTGCAGTTTCAGAAGAGCGCTTTGCAGAGGTCTGCACCAGGACCTCCTTGCACAGGAAGAGGAGCCTTCAAACCAGATGACGGAGCTGTTCATCAGAGAGGAGGATGTGCCTCAAGACGTGGCTCCTGGTGTCAACCATCCCAAAGTTTCAATATCTTCAAATCAAGGCATTTGCAGGGTTCCTTGTATAGACAAAAAGCCAGGTACAAAATACAGCGACTGGGGCAGGTTTGGGGTTTTCTTGGCCTTTTCTCAGATCCAGAAGTTAAGTGGGAGGGTGTCTAATTACAGTTCACTTCCAGATGAGTGTGTTTCACACTGGCTGAAGACCTCTCACCACATCACGTGGAGCCACATCTGTTCTGCATGCTCCTTGGTGCATCCAGCACCAAACCAAGGCCATCGCGGCAACTTCACAGAAGGGGTTTTCCTTGGCCCGACCTTTCTCTGAAGCACCAGGGCAGTGGCCCCAGCGAGGGCTGGGATGTACTGACCCAAGACGACTTTGTTCTGGGGCAGACTGGTGCAGGGACTGGTTTCGCCTTTTAAATAAGACTAACAAAAGAAGCCGGTAGAAATGAATCACAATGCATGGTTCATCCAGCTGTACAAGCCAACTGGCTGGCTCTGTCGAGAGGGGCAGATTCCAGGCTATTTTAATTCGAGCAAATGGCACGTCACAATCAAGCGTGGCTTTGCCAGGCATCGTGCAATTTGCTCGTTCAGTTCGTGAACTTGCATTTGCCCACCTACTCTCAAGAAGAGATCCCAGGGTCCCCTGAGCACATCCCGTCCAACTACTTCCCAGTCATTGCAATAACAGCACTGTCCACCAGCTCTCGCCTGCGGCATGGGTCACTTGTACATGTGTGCTTAATGCGCATTAAAGTGTCACTTAAAAGAGCATGCACTTTCACAAATGCACATTAAAATAAGCTAATGTGCATTAAGCATCACTAAAAAACGGTGGCCCCTACACACATGCAGGGAGGCTGCTCCGACATGCTGTAAATCCATCGTGTCAGAGCAGACTCGATTAACTGAATCTGGGGGGGTGTGGAAATGAGCACGCTCCCGCAGCCTCCACCAGCATGCACACGTGTCCCCCACGCTGAAAAAATGGCAGCGGGGCCCTTTAAACTAAAACTCATTTGACGAGCTTTAGTTCAAAACACCCTGCTGCCATTTTCCAGCACAGACACTGATGCACGTGATGCTCCGGGCACTTTAATTAGCACGGCTCTCAGAGCTGCACTAATTAAGCGCTGCCCCCCACCTCCCAGAGCATGTCTAAGTGCCCCAGGTTCTTCAGTTAATGCACCTCAAGACAGGCTAATGTGCATTTTCCTAGCACCTCATAATGGAGGTACTAGATTTAATGCGCATTAACTAAAGCACATGAAGTGCACGTGTGGATGCCCCTTGGCGGCTCTGGTTTTGTGCAGTGCAGCTGGGTGGGAGGGTTTGAAGGGGAGGTTTTATTTTGAGGTAGTTCTTTAGAGGAACTCGTTAGCCAACAGTTGCCTGTGAAGGCCGAACCTGATGGTCCAGGAAACTCCTTCCAGCCCCATGTTCTCCATTTACATACCAGACATTCAACTTCACAACACATTTGCCTGGAAAGCAGGTGTCTCCCACCCCCGCAGCCCGGGAGCTTTCATCTGCTTACCAGGGTGAGGTAGAAGAAGAAGAAAATAAAAAAAAGGAGAGTTAAAGTTAATGACAGTGTCTGTTGATCGGCAACTTGAGAGAAACCTAATTGCTTCCCTGAACCTGAAAAATATCAAACTGCATAAATAAATCTGCTTAAATTATTAATAAAGGAATTTACATTTGGAGTCTGAGCATGAAAATCAATTTAATTTCTTCTGCTAAACTGGGCAGAGTGGCTGCCGATTCAAGGATTAGCAAAGACACTGAAGGAAAAGGCACGAAGGTAGGAACAAAAAAGAAGGAAAGAAAATGGCAAAAGGCGAGGGTGAGGGAGACGCAAAGAGAAACCACCTTGCAGCCGCTGTCGAGTGAAAACAACGTGTATGGGAAGGACCGGCCCATTCAACGTGCGCATGAAATCCTTCACGGTTGTTGAAGACCGGCGCGTGTTGGACCTCGAAGCCGAGGTCACGATCTTCAAGCGACCGGCCTTCAAGAGACCGGATTCCCGAGGGGCGTCACTAAGCGCTCGACTTGGCAAAGCCAGGACTGAAACGGAGTCTGGAGCCTAAACTTTAGGGACTCCTTCCCCTTTAAAAGATAAAGTCTGGGACACCTGAACCTTGGACGTTCTCTTCCAGGCTTATCGTGTCTGTCCCCCGTGACATGTGACAGGACAAGGAGCAATGGGCTCAGGCTGCAGCAAGGGAAGCTGAGGTTGGAGATTAGTAAAAACTCTCACCAGGAGGGTGGTGAAGCACTGGGATGGGTTCCCTGGAGAGGTGGTGCAGTCTCCATCCTTGGAGGTGTTGAAGACCGGGGTGGACAAAGCCTTGGCTGGGATGCTGCAGTTGGGGCTGGTGCTGCTCGGAGCAGGGGGTTGCACAAGACGTGACCTCCTGAGCTCCCTCCAACCCTCATTTTCTGTGAGTCTATGACACTCTCCTACCTCTACATGAATGATCCCAGCATGGTTCCCTATAGTTCAGCAACGGTCAGATAGATGACCATGAGGCTCACGGGCACGAAGGCAGTTTGTGCTTGAGGATAATCCACCCCAAAAGGGCCAGTTTGCAAAACCTGAGGGAACATAGCAACATTTTCAGAGAAGCTAAAACTTTCCCTCTTTTCCTGTGTCCTAATAGGGGAAATATGATAAATGAGAGCGTTCCTTGGAGCGCTGCAGCAGGCAGAGATGCGACCACGTCGGAGCACGTCCCGGCTCCCGTTGCCTGTATTAGCCACGGGCGGGCGGCACGGCTTCTGCTGGCTCCGAGACTCTCCAGGAACCCACCACGTGCATGTCACTAAACGAATTGGGTCATAGGTTGTATTGTGTTTCACTAAATGAATTGCGCATTTTCTAAACGTAGTCTATTCAATGTATTTCTACGTGATTTGTAGCTGCCAGGACCTTCTCTTGCCATACCCTCTCCTCGATGCTGCGGCCCAGATCAGCAGTTCTTGCTCTCTACGCCGCTCGTTCTCTCCCCTATCAACGCCCTGCACTCTCCTCTCTCCCAGGTAACAGCCGATCGGCTTTGCTCCCATCACCGGCTCATTATCCATCATTGCATTTTGGCTGACTGATGACTGTCAGTAAAGGAGGGAAGGGGTCATCATCACTCCACCTCCTCCTTCCTTAGCCAGAAAACTACAGAAAACTAGCCTTCCCCATTGCATGGGATTGCTCATGGTCTGGAGAAGAAAACCCAGAGTCTCCCTTCCCTTCCTCTTCCAGATGTGAGCTAGGGCAGCCATTCTTGACTCCTCCGCCACTTGCTCTTCCCTAAAGTAATCACCGTAGATCAATATATTCACGGTGCCAAGCACCAGTATCTATGTCGGAGCGGATTTGCCGCCCAATCCGTACCTGGAAAGCACCTCCTTCACAAGTGGTGCAGCACCGGATTATTGCACCGCAGGAAGTCGTGATCCTTTTTGCAGAATCAATATTGACGCTCTCCGCCTCTGCCCCTCTCCGTCCTCCCTCCCGCTGCTGCCATCCACCACGGAAACATGAAGAAGCCGAATGGGGTTACGGCTCCTAGACACCGAGATTTGCTTTTAGAAGCAGACTATATCTTTTATTCTGACAAATAAAAACTTCAGAGTCCTGTCCTCCCCCATCCCCAGTCAAAAGCACTTTATCCAGCTTGGGCTTCCTATGCACCACTCATTTTAAATGCAACATATTTATATCCCACCGTGACAGCCGTGCCAAGGAAATGGGAGGAAGCGATTCCCTTGCAGCACAGCCACCATAAGCACACGGGCCCACCAGCGCAAACCTTTGCTTTCGCCCTGTTCTGCTGGGAACTGCCATTTGCGACAAACCGCATGTGAAAAAATAAAAAATCTGCATGCAAAACTCTCTTTCCCTCAGCTGCTTTTTAGCTGCATCCTCTCTGCAGACACTCCTCCAGGAGGCTTTGCTATTTCACGCAACGACACCTTCCGGCCAATGAGATTCAGAAGCACGCACCAAAGTTTCGAGGGCTTTTTGTTTCACTTTTTCCCCAGCCCCTCGTGCTGGACTCTCGTGAATACACTTGTCGACTCGATTCGCTTACACCTGCATCTTCTTGTACCAGAAATACCGCTCTTCTACGTTCGGTTTCTCAGAAGTGGCAGGGGAGGGGGCGAGGGAGGACTTGGCAAGGCAACAATAGGAAAAATATGAATAATCTCAGAACAGAAGTTGCATTGTGTGATGTGGTTGCCATGTGGCTTATTCTGAGAGAGGATCAGGCAAGCGCATGGTGGGGGAAATGATAACAGGCTAAGCGAGTCAAAGAACCTCTGAAGGTTTTGTAATAAAAGGTTAGAGCACAAAACCGGAGATAATGGGCCAGGGCTCGGTTCCAAGCGATTTGCAGGCTTTCGCGACAGGGAGAGGGGATGGCTCGGGGCAGGAGTACCAGAGGCTTTTCTTCCTGGCACCAAGATGGAGCAGATTTAGGCACCGTTACCTTGGACGCTTTAGGAGCCCTGGACTTTGCAGGTAGGGAAGCCATCTGGGGGAGAACTGCCTGTCTATTGACCGATTCGGTCCGCGGTGACATTCAGAGTCTCTCCTGCAGCACAGGCAGAGATGCATGCGTTCCCTCTCCCTCCATCCAAGCCCCGTTTGCTAGCGACCGGCCTAAAGACCAACACAAAGCCCCAGCTGAAACTGAGGATGGGCTCCTGTACCAAGGCACAGGCCTCCAGGTCCTTTGCTGGTCGACGGGTTGGCCCTCGGACGATGACGGATGTGGGTGCAGCTCCAGAGAGAGAATTTGGGAGGGAGGATGCACCACGGTTGACTACAGTCGTAGCAGCCTGGAGCCAACGAGCCAGAAGGACCTTTCTTTTCCAGCTGCGTCACCATGTCTCGAAGCCACTGGCGATGCACCGACCCCGGCCGAGAACCAGCCCTCTCCGGCCTCTGCTTGGAGACGTCTGACAGCCTCAAGGGGTTTCCTTCGTGCTTCAAACTTAGCAGGTTGGTTCCCCATGAATGTCCTCCGTCATTTCAATGCATGTTCCAGTCAACGCCCGGGGAAAGCTTTTCACACCTGCTTCCATCCTTGCAAATCAAGACATTTGAGTGAGCTCGACCCTTCAGCGGGGAGCTCTCGCAAAGGCTCTCCTCCTCGTGGGTGTTGCTACCCCTGGCTGCTCCTCATGCCGCATCCCAAGGGTTTCTCACCAGCCGCATCACAACCCTGCCCCAAAGAACTTGAAATGTTAAGGGACAAACGTGCCGGGAAAGGCTAACAACCTACCGGTTCGGTGGTGGAAGCGGGGTGGGGGGGTGCTTTTTGGTTGTTGCTGCATGCAGAAAGCAGTCCTGTCCCTTGAACACCCCTTCTCTGCCGCTTGTCTTCTGTCCCTGAGAGCGATGTTACGCTGCGCTAAAAAACACTCGGCGGTCAATGAAGGTCCCGATGATCTTGCAAGGTCCCTTCCAGCGCCTGACATCTATAAGGAAGGACGTGGCCAGCTGTGTAGGCTTCCACCTAGCACTTGCATGGAGACCTGCAAAGCGACGGCAGCAGAAACACCTTCGAAGTCGAGAAAGCAAGGACTCGGCGGTACATTAAACATGCTGAGAGCAATTGGCAAGCGCCCTGAGTAATTGAGCAGGCTTTAATGAGAAAGAATTCACTTTCTATTGTGAATAGCTGCTTTTATGGGCAACAAGAGGTGACCAAGTAGTTATAATTAAGACAGCTGGCACCACTGCAACTATGTATCACCGCATGCCTGTTTCCTGTCATTGTCTTCTGCCAGGAGAGTCACTGCAAGGGCACTTACAGAAAAGCCTGGGGTGAAAACCCGAGCAAAGAGAAAGGAAATAATGTATTTTTCCGGGTCCATGGGTGCCCAAAAAGCACGTGCTGCAGAAGCCAGGAGGACCGATTCAACGCGCTACAGCAAGCAGGTCCGAAAGTCCACGTTTCCACTCTGACCCAAGGGAGGAACGGGGACGTGCCGACCTGTTTGCCGACTCTTCCCTGCAACCGCTCGCTGCAAGTTATTTGCCGTGCATGACTGGCCACTGAAGTCACCCAATATTATCTCTGCTTCCTGACGGGGAGGCTGAAAAGGCTTAAAAATGGGAGAATAATGAGGCAGAAATAATAGCAAATTGCTGAATTGTGCTTAAAAAACACCCTGCATTGCAAAAAAAAAGAGGCTCATTGGTTTCAGTGGTATTGCCCTAATTAGACACCAGCTGGGGACTTGGCCCCTTCGCTCTTGCAAGTGCCATTGCTAACGCCAACAGCTGACCACACTACATGCACACAGGGCAGGCAGTGCATTTCCATGAATCTAGGGACCCTCTTGCATTGACAGCATTATGCAATGGGAATTTATTAAAAGGATAATGGTATCGAGCATAAGTGGCCTTGATCAGCAGTTCCCAACCTGCGGCTGAGGGTGGGGGGGTTGTTGGGTTACCAGCTGCCAAATCGCATGAAAAGCAGTTCAAAGCCTATGACGTTCCTACGTCAGCAACGGCACTCATCGCTGCATAGACGGTACCTGATTAATAATGAAAGGGGAAGCGGTCGATTGCAATAGTCAGCAAAAGAAGAGCCGGCCTGAGACCCTGCAGCTATCTTTGCCGCACGGCTTAAGCAAATCATTTCCTCCACTTCCCTCCACCACCTCCTCCTTTTGCTTCTTCAGCCCCCCACCCAGCCTGTTTAGACAGAGGGGTCTCTGAGCCAGGGCTCAGATCTCAGGTGGGGCCCACAAACACAAGCAGGAGCCTAGCAAGCAATACTAACGCAACGCCATTTGAGACGCCCCGGCCCGGACGGAGGACAGGCTAGCTCCACGCTCCTTGAATTCAGCAGCGCAAGACGTCAACCAGCGCAAGCGGGAGGCTACTGCCGGATGAGCCAAAGCCCTATGAAAGCTTTGACGGTGAAGGTTTGCACATTCAAAGGGGAAGGGCCCCCAGGTCCTTCCCCCCACAAAAACGTATCACAAGCGCAGGTGGCGGGGATGGATGGGACCTCCGATGCAGACACCCTGAAGAAAGGGCGGATCTCGGACACGAGCTTGGCCACGTCCGAGGCAGGAAAACCCCTGCCGAGAAAGTTCACCTCCAATTCCCTGCGCTGCGAGCCCCAGCTCCAGAGCAACCGCCGGGCTGCCGTTCGGCCCCGACTCGCTCACCTCCCGCTTTGACGGGAAAGAGCAAGCCTGCGTCGGCGCGGATATATAGCGCAATGCCGAGAAAGTCTCTCTTTCCATATGGCACTTCACGAGCACGGTGGGGCACCGTCCCTGGAGGAGCACGTGCGGAAAATAAAACTACCCATCTGTGCTTGAGCTCTGGACCCCATTAAATCAGTTATCTGCGGGAAAAATGGCCTCAGTTCGCACAAGGTGCTCTTCCTGAAAGCATCTTTTGATTATGTTATTGCAGCTATCAAAATATTGCAGAGTTCAGAGCATTCCTCTGGGAATCCCTGAGCTCTTCAAAGGCTGGCGGACAATGGCTGGGGAAATAGAAGCCTTTAATTATGTCGGCTTCCATACTTATTTCTGCAACAGAGTTCCTGTCAGAAAAATATGGTTTTAATGAAAAGGAACGCACGTGGCTGCATTGTTCAAATCGGGAAAAATAAAGCTGATTATTTTTTAAATAGGGGTGCGAGTTCTTTTAGACCTTATCGTGTCATCCGAGGGCACGTACCAGGAGCATTAAATATGCATGCTGTATAAATCAGATTCCAGTTGCCAAGCTATCCCCTACCCTCTGCTGGGGAAGAGGTTTTCTTCCTCTCACCAGCCAGATCCGTCTCATGCTACCTCCATCCTGCGCTGCATCGGTGTTTCCCTCTTCCCGGCTAGTCAGGGTTGCAAAAAGGCGCCGCGTGGGGTAATATGATTGCAAGGTAATCTTTCCCAGACGCATTCACTTAGCTCACATGTTCCTTTAGGAAGGGAACCCATTGGTTTTTTTAATTAAATACACTGTAAATGCAGACATTGAGCAGCATGGGACAAGCCTACATTTCACAAGCCCGTTATATACGTTCTCCTAATTAACTGCCCTATACGGCCGCCCGAAGCCATGCGTTGCAGCCCCTGGTACAGCGCGTGGCATAAAGCGGTGGTGTCAGGCCGGCTTTGGGAAGCTTTAAGCAACAATAAAGGGTTTTCCATTGGAGAATTTGCAGGGAGCAATCGCCACTAATTGCCGGGACGGGCAAGTTCCTTGCTAAGGCAACGAGGAGCAAGAAGAGCACTGGAAGAACAAGAATCATGAAGGCCTCATTCCCCTGAGCTCCTTGTTGCATCAGGAAAGCCAGGTGTCCCAAGACCCATCCCATGCTCTAACCACTGGGCCACACTCCCTCGTTTCTCCCCGAGGGCTGGAAGGTGATGCCCCAAGCGCCACGTACCGAAGGGAGGGCACGCCAACATGGCAAAGCCCCAGGTGCACAAAGGAAGCCCAGTCTTTGCCAAAAACACCTTCTCTCCCTGGAGCTGTGGTGGGAGGGAAGACCTTCGCCATAGCCATCACTTTCTACCAAACCAGATTCAGAGCCGTGGGTTTAAAACCGATGCCAGGCAAAGGCTGAGAGCTCCCACGCTTGGGAGGCCACAAGCTGCTGGATTTAAAGCACAGCCCTCCAGCGGATGCTACCCGAGCTGTTCGGCCGTTCCTGCCCACGTGCACGCTCGGACCCACGGTCGGCTCAGCTGTGCAGCATGGGCTTGGCGCCGCCTGGGAGCACGCAACAACCAGGTGGACAAACCACATCCGGGCACGCGCTGGCCTCTCTGGGCTGGGAAACACTGCTTTGGTGTGCCCACCATATGAGGGCAAGGCAGACCAGAGAGACCACCTCTGCCCTCACCCCGAGCTGGTGCACCCATCGCACCTGTCAGTGAACAAATGCCCAATAAGAGCAATGAAAATGGTTCAAAGGCTGGGGGACATGACTTATGAGGAGAGGCCGAGGGAATTGGGCTGATTGAGTCTGCAGAAGAGCAGACCGAGGGGGATTGAACAACAGCCTTCACCTCCCTGCCAGGGGGCTGCAAAGAGGATGGAGCTGGGCTGGTCTCAGTGGGGGCAGATACAGGACAAGGAGCAATGGGCTCCAGCTGCAGCAAGGGAGGTTGAGGTTGGAAATTAGGAAAACTCTCACGAGGAGGGTGGTGAAGCACTGGAGCAGGTTACCTAGAGAAGTGGTGGGCTCTCCAACCTTGGAGGTTTAAGGCCTAGATAGACAATTGGGGCTGGTCCTGCTTGGAGTAGGGGGTTGGACTGGATGTGACCTCCTGAGGTCCTTCAACCCTTACTTTCTATGAAGGCCCAGGAAGGAGCCTCTCTTGCAAGGGGGCAGATCTGAGGACACCTCCGCCAGCAATCACCAGCTGCACAAATGATCCCAAAAAGACTGCTGCAGTGCAGAGCAGGGGAGCGATGCCTGGAAGGAAAGGCCTGGGAAAGCAGAGTCATGGCTGTCTTCAGCAGGTTGCAGCCTTAAGATCTGCATTGGCTGGTCTGCCCTGGGGGGGGTCCAGGTACTAACCGTGTCCTCCTCTCTGCCCCCACGGTCCTGGTGACCGAACCCCGCTGGCAGGAACTTGCATACAACTCCACCACACAATGGGAGCAAAGGGGGCTTGGGTAGGGGCTGCGAGGCTCAGAAAAGCACCTGAGGGTGGGGGTTGCAAGGGCACACATCTAGCTCTGTGGGCACTGCAGCGACAGAAAAAACAGCCACTGATTATCCACCCGTGCCAGGGGAGAGGTGTTAGCACCTCATTATACCTGTGTTCTCTGCACCTCATTATATCTGTGGCTGCACTAGCAGGGAAAACTCCCACCCCAGTATGTGTAGAGCAAAGGAAGAGGCAACAGTCCTGCACACCAACCTCCTTTCCCAGTAGCAAAAAGCCCCTCTCCTATTAGAAAGACTCCAGGAGGCACAGGGACAAGCATGGGCCAAAGAAAGGCAGCAAAAGGGAACAGCAGTCCCCCTGGCTCTCCAGGAAACTAGCAGATCTCCTGCATCTTAAAAGGAAGACCTACACAGGATGGAGGACTGGATCCACCTCCAAGGAGGAATATTCTGCACTGGTCCAGACCTGCAGAGAGCAAAACAGGAAAGCCAAAGCTGCAACCAAACTCCAGCTAGCTACATGTATCAAAGACAATAAAAAGTCCTTGTTTAGATATGTGGGGAGCCGGAGGAAAGGCAAGGGCAACATGGGACACCCCTGCCCACTATGGGACAGGGAGACCCAGGTGAGGGAGATTCCTTACCCTCCATCAATGCTGACCTTGTGAAGGAACACCTTGAGCGGCTGGACACCTTCAAGTCAGCCGGCCTTGGCAGTTTACCCCCCAGGGTACTCAGGGAGCTGGCAAGCATCATAGATCCATGCCAGGGGCTGGGTTTCGAGAGCTCCTGGCGCTCTGGAAGTGCCCAAAGACTGGAAGAAGGCCAGTGTCATGCCTATCTTCAAGAATGGAACGAAAGTGAATCCGGCAAACTACAGGCCCATCAGCCAGACCTCTATCCCAGGGAAGGTCTTAGGAAATATTATCAAACAGGCCATTTTCAACAAACTGGCCAATGGCAACATCCTAAGAATTTGATCTGGTATCCCATGATCACCTTTTGGCAAAACTGGCTAACTGTGGCCTCGGGTCCACCAATATCCACTGGCTGGGGAATTGGCTCTGTGGTCGGACCCAGAGGGCGGTAGTTGATGGAAGTCAATCCTCGTGGTGCCCTGTGGCTGGTGGGGTCCCCCAAGACTCTCTCCTAGGACCTATACTGTTTAACATCTTCATTAATGATGTGGATGTTGGAGTCAGAAGCGGACTGGCCAAGTTCACCAATGACACAAACTTTGGGGCAAAGCATCCACACCTGAGGACAGGAGGGCGACCCAGGCTGGACTGGACAGGCTCAACAAATGGGCAGATGAGAACCTGATGGTGTTTAACACTGATAAATGCCAGGTTCTCCACCTTGGGAGAAAAAACCTGCAGCATCCTGATAGGCTCGGCAGTGCTACGCTGGTTAACACTATGGAGAAAAGGGACTTGCGGGTCAGGACTGACCACAAGATGAACATGAGCCACCAATGTGATGTTGCAGCTAGTAAAGTGAGCAAAACGCTGGCTTGCACCCATAGATGCTTCTCAAGCAAATCCCGGGATGTCATTTTCCTCTTGTACTCGACCTTGGTGAGGCTGCAGCTGCAGTACTGCGTCTGGTTTTGGGGTCCACAATTCAAAAAGGATGTGAAGAAGCTTGAGAGAGTGCAGAGAAGAGCCACACGCATGGTCAGAGGTCAGGAGAACAGACCTTACGACGACAGGCTGAGAGCCATGGGGCTCTTCAGCCTGGAAAAGCGCAGGCTCAGGGGTGATCTGGTAGCCACCTATAAGTTTATCAGGGGTGTGCACCCGGAGCTGGGGAAACGTTTGTTCACCAGAGTGCCCCAAGGGATGACGAGATTCAACGGTCATAAACTCCTGCAGGACCGTTTCAGACTGGACATAAGGAAGAATTTCTTCACTGTCCGAACCCCCAAGATCTGGAATAGCCTGCCATCGGAGGTGGTTCAAGCACCTACTTTGAACGGCTTCAAGAGAAATTTGGATGTTTATCTTGCTGGGATCCTTTGACCCCAGCTGACCTCCTGCCCCTGGGGCAGAGGGCTGGACTCGATGATCCTCCGAGGTCCCTTCCAGCCCAAATATCTATGAAATCTGTGAAAGGAAAGAGCTTGTGGGGGCCAGAAAAGGAGAGCATGGGTTTTCCAGGCTGCTGCAAAAGAAAGAAAACATTTTCTTCTGCAAAAGATTTGTGCCAAAAAAACAAATAATGAATAGGTCCTACAGGCAGAAAACTCATTTTCCTCTGGAAAAGACAAACTCATCTTGGTGTCCATGGAAGATTTTCTGCCTGGGCCAAATCTAACACTTCCTTTCCTCTCTTCCCCAGCTGACAAACCACCACACTTGAAATCATGCCACGGGGGTGGGATGTCCACCACTTTTTTCCCCTCTACATGCCCGAGACTCATTGCAACACTTGTTGTTTCACACCAGATTGCTAAGAAATACTGCATCTGCTGGGCTGATGGCTACACAAATCAAGGCATGAATCAAACACCTGAAATCGCAAGGCAACCTTGGATTTCTACTGCTTTCCCTTTCCCATATTGCTAAAACACACACGGCCATCTTCCAGGTGCATGGGGATGAGGTATCGCTCCGGCAGCACAAGAGGGCAGACGGCATGCAGGAGGCAGAAACAAATCCACGCTCGTTCGGGCCTGAAAAGCCGGGGTTTGATGAACATGGCCAGTTCCCCAACCCAGCGCTGCTTCAGGACAAGCAGGAGGTGGCAGCTGTCGCTGTGCCAGACAGCGTATCTCTCTCCAGAATTAGCATGGCGGCCCGCTAGGGGTGGGCAAGCCGCGGCAGGCGATATGCAGCTGTTTAGCACAGGGATAAAGAATATATGCCTGGTAATACTTTTCCCCTGCTCCAAAAGCGCAGGAAAAATGGTTAGCAGTTTGTGTACATCTTGCACGGCGCTCTATGTTAGCGGATACGCTTTGGTGACGCGCCAGCTTCTGATTCCTTCAAATGGCAAGTACAATATTAAGTCAAGTAAAATAAAATAAAAGTAAAATAAAACAAAACTTTGGTTATAAAAAGAAGAAGAGGAGGGATAAAAAGAAGCTTGGATGGCAGCAGTACTGACGACAGAGCTGCAGCTTGGAAGTTTATGCCCTAACGTATTGCCAAGTCCCTTCTACCACAAGAGTTGAATTTTTGCCACTTGCTTCTCATTTCAACATACTTCAATGCTCCCCTCCTCATCCCCTCCACACCTCACCAAAGCCAGCATGACGATATGTAAATCAGCATGGTCCCATGTAAACTCAGGTCCATCAATAGCAAAGGGTGTGGAGAGGATAAAACCCTGGTTTCTGTTTCGCTTCTCCCCAAAGAGAAGCCTGCAGGGGGGTTCAAGCACCACCCAAAGGCAATGCTTTTGGAGCTGAGAAATCCTTTTTCCTCATATTAAAAAGTAATAATAATGATAATAATGACTCATGGATCCTGCCATGCCAAGATGCTGGAGAAGCCAAGGTTTGAAATGAATGGGGCAGGAAAGGAGACAGCGAGACCCCGTTACATAAAGAGTCGGACGCAGAGACCCAGCACCATCCAGCCTTAAGGTCAGAAGCAATCTCCGCCCGTGACTCACGACGGCTTGCTCATCGCTCTCCCATCCTGCTGGGAAGTGGGACTGCTGTCAGATGAGACTGCTGGATGAGGAGCCCCCACACAGACCACCTCTTTGGTCCTCCACATGCCTTGTGCACTCAAAAATCATAGAAATCACAGACAGTGAGGTTGGAGGGAGCTCAGGAGGTCACATCTAGTGCGACCCCCTGCTCACAGCAGGACCAGCCTCAGCTCCATCATCCCAGCCAAGGCTTTGTCCACCTGGGTCTTAAACACCTGCAAGGATGGAGCGTCCACCACAAAGATGTGGAGCTTGATGGGATCTCAGCTGTTCCTGGAAATGGGAAGGCTTAAATATCCACTTTCCATTATTCCCCCCACCCCAAATCAGCCCCACAGAAGATCTGTGGTCACCAATTCTGCCTCTCCTGAGTGGGGATGAGACGTCCTGCGCCCTCTTGCATGCAAAACTCAATTCCCCCAAGCAAGCTGCAGTCAGCAGTGGCCATCTTCCACAGACCATGCCCACGGCATGCCATTGACCACGTCTCCATAGCCAGAAGCACAGAAGCTCGGGTGGAGTTAGCTGGCTTCCCCCATTGTTAAAAGAAAAAAATCTAGCTGGGCATTTGGGTCATAATCATCCTTCTCGCACGGGGCCTGGGTATCTTTGCATGTAGGTGATGCTTGCAACACATTTGGGTGCTAATGAATTCTGAATTTACAGCCGGCTGTAAATCCAGCCACCATTAATAGCTAAGGCTGGGGCGAAACAGAGATGCAATAATGATAATGTTGCCATAGCCCCAAGACTCAACGAACCTGGCTCCAGTGCAAATGTCGGGCTCGGCTCCGAGGACTGGGGTCGACCTGTCATGCCAGCCCCTCTGCTGACCTGCAGCTTCAGCCCCTGCTTGCTCCCACCTTCAGTCTTGCTGCTCCTGGCTCAAGCCTGCCAGCTACACGCACCTGGGCCAGCCTGGAGCTGGGCGCACGCTGGCAGGTGTGTGGGGCTAGCTCTCAGACACCACGGATGTGACACATCATTGCTCGATGGCTCTGCTCAGGTCATGCCTATTTGCAAATGGACGGTGCCATGCTCCTGCCACCTCCCTTTCCATGTGCGTGCAGGGACATGCGGATGCAGGCAGGGAAGGCTGTGAAAGTCCAGGTGCCCGTGTCAAGTACCAAGCAGGCAGCCATGGCACACATCCAGCCAAGGGCATGAAGCCGTGACTCTCCACCGGGTGCATTGGGAGCACAGCAGGCAGGGTGCCCCTAACCCTGGATGGGCACAAGCTACCCTTTGCCTCTGCAAGACTGGCTAGGAAATCCGGTTGTTGCACCAGATGACAAAGCTAACCTATTTAGCAATTTCTTTGCCTCCATTTTCCTGAGCAGGAACCAGACCAGCCCACCCACCAGCACCTCTGTAGGCCCCAGGGGAAGCGCACCCAGGCCTCGGGTCAGTGAGGATCTAGTCAGGGAAAGTCTGGAGGGACTGGATGTATTCAAACCAGCAGGTCCTGACGACCTCCACCCCAGAGTGCTGAGGGAGTTGGCAGAGGTCGTGGCGGGACCCCTCGCATGGCTTTATGAGCACTCGTGGTGCTCTGGTGTATCATAGTATCATAGTGCCTAGGGTCAGAAGGGACCTAGAGCAGGCCATCTAGTCTGACCCCCTGCCAATGGCAGGAACGAGTGCCAGGGTCACAGGACCCCAGCCAAGTACCTATC
>JAGPOW010003364.1:1999223-2060901 GCA_030014935.1 Caiman crocodilus | reverse complement strand
GGGAACCACATTGGCCACCTTCCAGTCCTCCGGCACTTGTCCAGAGCTCCAAGAGAGCTCGTACAACCGAGCCAAGGGCTCAGCAATCATCCCCGCCAGCTCCCTCAACACCCTCATGTGTAGGTCATCCGGACCCACCGACTTAAAGACACCCAGCCCTTCCAGAAGCCCTTCCACTAGGTCAACCCTCACCCTCGGCCTAGCAGCGATTCCTGAGGGGGAATACAGTCCTCCAACGGGAGGGATGTCCCGGTCCCTCCTCAGGAAGACCGAGTGTGTTGCCAGAGGACTGGAAAAGGGCCAGTGTGGTTCCCATTTTCAAAAAAGGGAGGGAGGAGGACCCGGAAAACTACAGGCCCGCCAGTCTTACCTCGGTCCTAGGGAAGCTTTTTGAGAGAGTTATCCTGGCACATGTCTGCGAGGGGCCGGCGCAGGAGTGCATGCTCAGGGGCAACCAGCACAGGTTCATTAGGGACAGGTCACGTCAGACCAACCTGGTGCCTTCTACGACCAGGTCACAACATCCTTGGACACAGGTGTCATGGTGGATGTAGTTTTTCTGGACTTCAGAAAGGCCTTCGACACTGTCTCCCACCCCATTCTCATTAAAAAACTTGAGGAGCGTGGCATCAACACCTACACAGTGAGATGGGTCACTAACTGGCTGGAGGGCTGCACCCAGAGAGCGGTGGTGGATGGGTCCTATTCGACCTGGAGGGATGTGGGCAGTGGGGTCCCCTAGGCCTTGGTCTTTGGGCCCGCACTGTTCAACATCTTCATCAGCGACCATGCTAGAAGGGAGAGACAGGCTGCAATGGGACCCGGACAGGTTACAGGGGTGGGCGGATGAGAACAGGATGGGGTTCAACACTGACAAGTGCGAGGTGCTGCACTTGGGGAGGAAGACCCAGCAGCAGACCTACAGGCTGGGGAACTCCCTTCTCGTCAGTGCGGAGGCAGAAAAGGATCTTGGAGTCATTGATGCCAAAATGAACATGGGCCGACAGTGTGGGGACGTGGTCAGGAAGGCCAACCGCACCTTGTCGTACATCCACAGATGCATCTCGAGCAGGGCCAGGAAGATGATCCCCTCTATGTGACACTGCTCAGGCCACAGCTGGAGTACTGTGTCCAGGTCTGGGCGCCGCACTTCAGGAGGGGTGTGGGCAGCATGGAGAGGGTCCGGAGGAGGCCGTCCACATGGTTGGGGCAGCAGGGCAGGCCCTACGAGGAGAGGCGATGGGACCTGAACCTGTTCAGCCTCCACACGATAAGGATGAGGGGGATCTAGTGTCCGTTCACAAACTAGTCCGAGGGGACCAGCAGGCATTGGGGGGAGCCCCTGTTCCCCCGAGCACTGCCAGGAGTGACTAGAAATGACCGTCACAAGCTGGCAGGGGGTAGATCAGACATCAGGAGGTGATACTTCACAGCCAGGGCAGCTAGGACCTGGAACCAACTCCCAAGAGAAGTGGTGCTGGTCCTACCCTGGGCTTCTTTAAGAGGAGGCTGGATGAACACCTTGCCGGGGTCGTTTGACCCCAGCGCTCTTTCCTGCCATGGCAGGGGTCGGACTCGATGATCAGCTCAGGTCCCTTCTGACCCAACCAGCTATGACACTAGCTGTTGCAACAGCCGTGCCCTGGCAAGCCGGGGGAAGGAAGGAGTCGGGCAGGGGATCCACACACCCCGGGCATGGCACAACCCAGGCACAGCTCACGCTGCTGCACCCTGCAAAACGGGGAACCGCAGGCCACTTCCCCTATTGATCCAAAAAGCACGGCGCCAGCTTCAGGGCTGGGGCCTTGAGAGCTCCCAGCCCCACAGAGAGACCACGAAGGAGCCTGAACTTGGGAAGTGGGAGGTTAGGACAGCTGAGCCCAGCTGACCCAGCCAAGGACCGGGGACCGACCCTGCGCTCCCAACAAGAGACATGGAGCCCTCCCTTGCAGAGGCCGGATCCTGTCCCACGTTGGCCAAGCCCCACGGATTTTGTCTGCACGGGACCACGGCCTGCCTCGGCGCGAGACTACAGCAGTCCCCGCAACAGGATCGCCCATTTATGCGGCAGCGGGTCCTCTCGAGCTGCTGGTTTGCTGGATAACCCACGCGAGGCCACGAACGCAGCCGGTGCCTGTTCGGGGCTGAAAGGGAGAGCGGCTTGCACGCTGCTCCACGTGTCAGAGAAAGAGGAAAACCTCCCGGTCACGGTTGTGCTAAGAGCGAATAGTGCGACACCGTCCTCCACGCCCCGTTGTGCCCCCGTTGGGCACCGTGGCCGCCCACGCTCCAGGCAGCTCGCCGTTACGTGGGCTGCGGGGACGGAGAGAAACGCAGTTTTCAACCTCGCCGGAGCCGCACCCGCAACGTTATTTTAAGCTTTTTTAAAGCCAGGAGAAATGAGCAGTTTTATAAGTGCGTTGTCGGAAAGCGAAACCAAATGCAATCGATTCCAGCAAGAGGCACGTTGTGCCATTTTATGGACTCTCCCGCTATTTTCTTTGAAATACTCAGGCTTCCCCTAAAAAAACCCCCCAAAAACCCCCCACTTGATTTTGATTTCGTCAGGAAGGCACGCTGCAGATTTCAGCGTAAAGAACAATTTTATTCCTTGCTCCTGGAAGAAGCCATTTGGTTTTCCAGACCTCGATATTATAAATAAAATTAGTTTTAAAAAACGACTCAAATGAAGTCTTTCATTTCGAGGGTCATTTGGACACCGCAGTGCTTCAGAACCTAGATTAAAAATGGAAAGGGGCACCTTTAAAACTTTAATAACATTTAAATTTGCCAGCCTCGCTACTGCACCAGATCGTTCAGTAAAATAGCTAATTAAAAAATGGCTGCTCTGATGACAGACGAGATTAATAGTTTTTGAAGAGCAGCCAGTATGCCAACTGCTCCTGTAGCCACGATGAAAGCTAATAATGTAGAAAATTCTGCCAATTCTTTTAATTCATGAATATTTAAGGCTGTGAAAAATCTGTCAGATTATAGCACTTTTCTGGTGATTTTCTGCTTAAGTACATTCATGGGCAAGTGCCAGTTGCTCCAGAAACTTCAGGGGAATGCGAAGACTTTTGATGCTTTGCATTATTTGAGCCGTTTTCCTTTTCCGTTTTAATTATTGCCCGGGCTTTCGGCGCGAGGGGGTCATCTTTCTCCCAGACATGAGGGGCATTCTTCTTGGCAGGAGACTTTTCAGCCCCCGTTAATTAAAGCTCACACGTCGGATGAGATGGGTCCACTGCTTCTTTCACAGCAAGCCGACCTCGGGAGACTTCGCAGGGCGGAAGAAGCCAGCTTGGGGCAGCGAAAGCCAACATCCCAATTATTCTGGAAACCAAATGACCCGCAGGCAAGGCGGTGGCATCGTACACAGGAGCTTTTTGCTTTTCTTCAGTTCTTTTCAAGGGAGGGAAGAAAGCCACAGATGACTCCCATTTAGGGATGCATTTTCTGTAGGAGGAATGAGACTTCTTTTTATAGGAACATAAGTTCCTTGTTTTGTTATGCTTCAATTATCCTCCAAAGAAAGCAGGCGCAAGTCAGTTGGCAGCGAGCGGAGCGAACACACGCGCTCATCTGTCAGACTGCTTCTCGTGGCCGGGTTTCAACAGTTGCTCCAGCGCCGCGCGTCCTCGCCCCGAACAAGTGGGTCGGCTTCCCACGTTGTGCGAGGAGACGAGGTCAGGTCCCCGCCTCCGAAAGCCAGGGCCGCGTCCAAAATCAACACGTCTTTTGTATTCCCCCTATTTACATTGCAAAATTACACCCAATCCTCATTGGCAATGGGTAGCACGGGGAGGAAATTGTTCAAGGATCTCGAAAAGGGGCTGGCATTTGCTGTTGGGAATAAGGGAGAAGAGCTGTGATTCGAGTTGGCTCCGATAAGCCTCAAAAAACAGAGACTTTCTACAGTCATGAGTGGTTTATTGGCAGTAAATTAATAGCACGCAGTTCATCATGATCAGCTCTTTCCTTGCGGGTGGGTTGCATGCTATCAGGAAGCCATCTGACTCATTAAAATAATAAAAATAAAATAAATATGCTGGCTACAAAAAAAAAAAAAAAACTTTACCAACTTCAGTTTGTTTGCTTTTCGTGTATTTATTGCTGAACAGCCAGCCACTTCATGACTTCGCTACATCCACGGCAGCTTCCAGAAGTTTGGGGGGTTTTTTGGAATCGACAAAAAAGTAAGAGAGAAAGAGAAAATTTTTCTTCATGCGAATTCGAGCGTTTTTCATTTTTAGAAAATTGGAAAATTTTGGAATTTTGACCAAAAAAAAAAAAAAAAAAAAGGGATGCCTCAAGAAACAGCGAAGATAATAATGTTTTCAAAAATATTTGCGATGTCAGCGAAGTTCAGCCAGCTCCAGCTGCCGTGTCTTCGCTCAGACGCGCGGCTGCAGCGGGATGTCCAGCCAAACAAGGAAAAGGAGTCTGGGGCGATGGGAGATGCTCCTTGAGGACGAAGAGTCAGAATTGGGTTGAGATGCTATTTATCTATTATTTATTTAAAGCAGGAAAGCTCAGGACCAGGATGGTTCCCGGGAGATCCCCCTCCCTTGCCGGCCCTGCTCTGGGCCCACAGCTCGGCCGTCCCCAGGCGTGACGTCCATCCTCCGGCGAGATGCACCACAGCTCGGGGTCTGCGAGTCTAGAGCGCCGGCTACGGTTTGGAGGCCTGGGGGCAGATCCTGCTTTTCCAGGTCCTGCCCCAGGCCTTGCAAACACGAGCACCGAAAAGCTGCGCCAAGGGGAAGCAGCACAAGAGTCCTGGGGGGAGGAAAAGGAGGTTTTCCTGGCTGGATGCCCTAAGACAAGAAGCAGGACCACCTTAGGTGGGACAACGTGCCCAAGGAAGTCCTACTTCCGAATCCACTTGATTTTCCAATACAACACGCATGCAGCCCTGGCACTAAGCCCTTACAGGATCGGGAGGCCGGCGGCTATCCATTTCACAGCTGGGAACTGGTCCTTTGGCGCTCGCAGAGTGCATCGTGTCTCCCCAAAGCACCCCGCAAACCCGGAGCGCGCTACCTGGCATGGAGTTTGCACCCAGAAGTGAAACCTGCTCGAGGTCTCCCTCACCATGCCCATCTGTAGCACATCAGCACGGCAAGGGACATTTAGGACGTTGCAGAGATTTTAGGTGTGCTTTTAGTGGGCTTATAGGCAGAAGCTGGGCGACAGCTCTGATTCCAGGTTTATTGGCCCTTTTCCTTCCGTTTCTCAGCAGGGGCGGTGGGAAATCGTGATCCCGTGGCCTTCCACAGGGACCTACCCGTGGGCCCGCATGCAGGGTGGTTGTGCAGAACGACCCCAGTCTGAGGAGGGACCAGGCCCCGCAAGTGGGAGACCCGAGAGCATCCCCAGACTGTGGTCATCCCCTGCCACGTGCCCGCCATGATGGCCCAGGGCTACTGGCGCTGCCAGGCATGGTCGCAGCCGTTCACCGTGAAGCAAGAGGCAAGAGTTCAAGCGTCCCCCATCAAGGCAGCGGGACATGGGTGCCTAATCACTGGGGTGGGGGTCCACAGAGGTGGATAGGACGCAAGGTCATGACACGGCCACGCATGCCGGCTGCAGAAAGGCGTGTGCTGCAGCTAGCCCACCGGGCTGCGAGCCACGGCACGAGACCCGAGACCCTCCTCCTTGTACCGTGGCTTTCACGTGCCATCACGCAGAGTCGGGGTCTCGGCTGGAGCAAATCTGCACCTCAGCAAACACCCCAAACAGCTGCTGTCAGGTTTTGCTTCCCCTTCCTTGTCACAGTCTTTCAGCCACTTGCAATGCTGACGCAGCAGCAATTAGGATTTAGTTACTCCGATGCTCCTCGGCAGGATTTCCTGAATAATAAGAGGCTCCTTTAAGGCGCCTCATTTATCCTTCCCTGCTCCGATTTGGATTTATTCGGCCGGATCCGGATGCTCTGGAGAGGCCCCTGAGCAGCAGGGCTGCCGGAGCTGCAAACCTTGGTGCCCGCGTGCCCGGCGCCTCCCGACAGCAAGGTCATTGCTCACGTCGCCGGGCCGAATTAACGGGCTGCAGAGCCCACGCGTGCCACGGCCGCTTGGAAACTCATGGATCTTGCACGAAGGAACCTGCCGCTTCCCCCTCGGTTTCTCCAGGGTTTCCAGCGCATCTCCTCTCTTCCCCATTTCTCTCCTTCCTCTTCGCTGGGCTCCCGTCCAAGTGCTGAGAGGCCTGTTTCACTTCCCTGCTGTCATCAGTTGTTTTTATCTCGTCTCAACCACGGATTCCAGTCAGCAACCCTTTTGTGGTCTTTCCAGCTCAGGCCTGACCTCAGTAATCAGCCTCAAGATGTCCTATAACAAGCAGATACAGTTACTTAACTTGTCCATCAGCACTTCCGGAGACGGGGGGGAAAAAGCACCCTTGACAGCTCGGGGTGGAGAGCCGACAGGCTGGCGAGGACTCGGCCGGCACCGGGAACGGGGCGATTCAGTCGCGGGAGCCTGGCAAGGGGGGCTCGTGTCCGGCTCTGCTCGTGCTCCACGCGCACCGGGGGGTTGCAAGGAGGGGGGATGCGCCGGGGGAACGGGCATGGCTGTGATTCAGGGCGACCCTTTGCTTATTGAAATAACCACTGCTCTGCGCTCAGGGAGCAGCGTCCAGGCTCTCGCCCGTCTCCCCCGGTGGAGAGGGGCAGGGAGGAGACGGGAACGTCGGTCTGCAAGGGGTCACTCAGGCCGCGGCGTCCACCCCGTGCAGGCAACTGTTGGTGCAAAGCACCCCACAAAGTCAACCCCTGCGGCCACGAAAGCAGTCCCTTGCACAACTTCGTGCCCTGCTCAGACCCTGAGGACAGGAAGGGAGCTCAGGGGGTGACATCCAGTCCAAACCCTGCTCCAAACAGGACCAGCCCCAACTGCGTCATCCCGGCCAGGGCTTTGTCTAAATAGGCCTTAAAAACCTCTTCCTCTCTCGACAACCCACTCCAGTGCTTTACTACCCTCCTGGGGAGGAAGTTTTTCCTACTAGCCAACCTCAACATCCCTTGCTGCAGCTTGAGCCCATTGCTCCTTCTGCCACCTGCCCCCACTGAGACCAGCCCAGCTCCACCCATTGGCTGGGCGACCTCCGTTCGCGTTGTCGTACCAGCGACTCCATCACCGACTCTCCTCGCACCTAACCCCGTACGGCAGCTTGTCTGCAACATCTCCTGGGATTATTTTAGCATAAACCAAACCGACCCTCCACCCAACCCTTCTCGTCTGCCCTCTGTTTCTAGCGCGGCCAGCAGCAGCACTGCCCTCAGCATCCCTCGAGCGTGCCGCCCGGGTGTATTCCTGCCTCTTGTGCTCTCCCTCGCACACTTGCCCAAGGCCACATCCAGACCTCGCTCCCTCCACCCGACGTGCCTCCAAGACCTGCCCTTTCCCCCGCTCCCCACAATCTCTCTCAGGCCTTTGACCCCATCCAGACCACCAATTCCACCCTGGCAGCAGATCCCCAGCCATGGCGCGGCACAAGTATCCTATGCAAACCCACACGGCTCTGAGCCTGCCCACATTCGAGGCCTCATAAAGGCCTCCCTCCACCCTGCTTCTGCAGTGGATCAAGCCACCTTGGATACAACACGGTCTCTGATGCACAACGCTACGAGCTCCTGCGAGCACAGGTTATCCCTCCCACGCACAGCCACTAACTGTGGCACGGGGGACGTGATGACGGAGAAGCTCCCGTCATGGGGTGCTGCCAGCATGGGGGACGTGATGACGGAGGAGCACCCCAGGTCGACCCGGGGAAAAAAGGAGAGCGCGACAGCAGGACGGCAGCCAGCCTGAGTTGCACCGATACCGTTTAAGAGGAACGGTTTGCCGCGCTGTCAGGGTCTGAGGGCCGTGGCAAAGCTGGACTGAGCTCCCCCTGCCCCGATGTTTGGAGGTATTGAAGCCGCGCGCACAAGTTCGTGGGCTACAGCCGCAGAATGACTCTGGACTCACTGGCTCCGACTGAAAGAGAGACAGACGGTAAGCCACCCACAACGAGCAATACCCCAGAGGACACGACTCCCATCTTGGTGGCACGGGCAGACTGCGGCCAGCTTGCCCGAGAGAAACCGGAGAGGGCCCCTCACCAAAGGACCAGCTTTCGGGGCTGCAGGGACAACACCGGACTAGCCAGCAAGACGCTCCACAGGTTGTCCCAGTGCAAAACACATTGCACTGCCTGCTGCCACAGCGGCCTCCTTCCTTGCTCCAGTGCAGAAGGACACACCGGAGAGACGTTTGGACGGCTCAGAAGTCAGAGACCGACTCCAAACCCAGAGCTGTGACTTCGCTCCCTCAGCCCCCAGCCCTGGCAGCGGGCGCTCGTTTAAAATCAGACACAAACAAAGTCTTTCTATCTAGTCCCAGGTTGTTGTTCTCTCCCTGCAGCCACTTCCTGGCTCGGGCACGCTTTCCCCTCCCCCGGCTTGCCGTCACTTTTCCGAGAAGAAACCCTGCCCTCCCAACGTGCACCGGCTCTCGCTCTTTTTCGATAGACCAGCCTCTGAAACCCTCTTGCAAAACAGGGAAGTTGGTAAGAAGAGGCAGAGATCCAAGGCTTTGCTGGAGCTCGCACTTGAGGGATGACGAAGGTATGCCATGACTGAGACGAGACCTCCCAAGAAGACGCGCATCCCTGCTCAGTCCATCCCTTCGTGCCCGTCTTTGGGATGGAAATTCCTCCTCGTAAAACTTCCCCACGCTACGCTACCACCCTGCATGCCCGCAGCAGAGACTTGGCAGAAGACTTATTGCTGGCTGGGAGACCTGCCCTGTTTTGGAAATCATTCCTCCCTTGAGCCAAGTGCTCCCAAGGGTTGCCTTTCTGGCCATGCCCTGAACCCCGTGTGCACCAGCAAAGGAACAGCACGCCGGGAGTTGGGCAACGCATTCGCTGTCTCAAAGCAATGGGAAAGGGGAAGCTCTGCTGATGGCGTGGTCGGTTTTGCAATGGCTAAGCTAGAGAAGAGCAAGGACTCCTAGAGAGCACAGGGCTTGGTGTAGCCCCCGAGGCGTGTCCGAGCAACGCTTTAGGCCACGAGACGAGGGAGGAGATGGAGGCATGGCCAATGCTTGCTGGGAAGTGATGGAGAACAGTAAAAGGACCGCGCTGATTGGACTTGCAAAACCAAAGGATGCTCTGGCCTAATGAGCACGATGCCCCGGGCCCTTGGGTGGCTCCTGTGTATTATACTGAACCAAAATGGGGGGAAATTGATATAAAACCACTGCAAATTCTGTTTGAAAAGTGACACACACCCCCCCTGCCTTCATCCAGCCTTTCCCCCTGCCCTGCCATCCCGCACATCACAGCACCCAGGACTCAGACACGTGAACCACACAGGGACGGCCACGGGGGGCTTAGCCAGCCCGGCACGGCGCGGCGCGGCACCCACCGGTGCTCACAGCATTGCTGGCACAAGGACACGGCATGAGACAAACCCAACCAGAGCTGCACTTAGGGCTTTGAGACGCATTCATTTTAGGCATCTCAGGGCGCTCTTAACCCCTGGACTGTCTGCACATTAAGACACGTGAAGTAGTTTTAAGGACCCTTTAGGCAGCTTAAAGTTACGCCACTCCGGGGCAGGTTTCTCCCTGATCCCTGTTCCAACCCGCCCGCCGGCGCCTTGGCTTTGCGTCTCGCTCTGCTTTCCGAGAAGGGATCGCGATCCTGTCGTATGCAAACAACGGGCACGAGAGCAACGTGGAGGGCAGCGACTTTCGAAGGTGATGCTGGACAAGGCCATTAGCCGGCATGAAAGAGGAGTCGTCCTGGAAACACGACACTGAAAATTGAAGGGAGAGGGAGATAGAGCCATGAAATGGCCCTGAGAAAAAGGTTACAAATTAAATATAATAAAAAGAAGCCTTTCAAACGAGATCTTAATTTAACCTCAACGTCGTGACCGTATATTTCGGGAAATTAGTGTCTCGGCCTACAATAAATCAGAAGTGTAATACAGTCATCTGTGATTCAGCCGTGAACCATTAGCCCGGGTTACGGACCCGCTCAAACTCTCGGTCCTCTTATTTAGAGATTCGCCAAATTGCAACGCAGCTGCAAGGGCAAGACTATCGGCGTGCCCCTCGCGCGGCGGGCCATTTCAAATACCTGCAGCGGTAAATCAAGGGAAGCCGGGTGACGTGGGGCGGGTCTACCCCTCCCAGACATCGTGCTGCTTTACAGAGCTGATCCCGGCGCGGCCTGTCCCGTTAGATCACCTCCAAGCGCATCCACCCACCGCTAACACGAGGAGACGGCTTAAACATAGAGCCCCGCTCTGCCAAGCTGCAAAAGCATCTTTCTGCTGCCCGTTAGCTCGGCGTCACAGTATCGCGGTCGTGAACTCCCGGGCCGAGGTCTGGGTGCAGAGACCAGCCTCCGGCGGAAACATCTGCGTTATGGGCGAGCTCTGGTTTGCTTAAAGCAACAAAACCCGAAGCGACGTTCTGCAGTTTTGCCTGGCACACGAACCCGAGGTGAGTTCGCATAAGCCGGAGAGGAAATTAATCCTTTTAATTGAAGAGCGCTACTCGAGACTTCAGGAGCAGAGCCAAAATACCAACTACTCCTCGAGCCTCGGGCGCTGTAGCATTTCTATGACCCTCTTCCCCTCCCTGCCCTCATTCCTCCGTCCATAGGACCGCTCGTTTCTCATTTCGACGCCAAATCCAGAGTCTGAGCTGACATCTCGACAGATTTCTTCACAGATAAGCAGAGCCTGGTCAGCGCTGCTTGGACGGGAGAGCCCGAAGCAAAGCGCTGCGATGCAGCAGGTCCCACGACGGCCTGGGGTGCTCTTGGCTTCCCCGTCGAAAAGGTGTCACTTGGGGGCCTGGTTTATAGTCAACCCTCAGGTGCCGGTTTGAAAATAAATGCAAAGCTGGGGTGGGAAGGGAAAAAAACCCAGTTCCCCTTCTTCTCTCACGCGCAGCCATCAGGCAGGTGTGGGCTTGGAGAGTCTGCTGGCAAAGTCAGCCCTCGATGGTGCGCGAGGAAGCAGGTAGATGCGGCAGAGCAAAGCGTCCCCGAGAAGAGCTACGGATCCAGCAGAGCAAAGAGCTGCTGGATGCTGAAAGGTGTCATTGCAAACAGCAGCCAGCCGAGCTCGCCCGGGGAGGCAGAAAACGAAAAGGTAGACAGAAGGAGCAGTTTGACAAGTGCCTTGTCGCAAAACAGCTCTGCCAACCAACGCACGGCTGCGCGAGAGGTGTTCAAACCAGTCCTGGGACGGACGGACGGCCGCCGCGCGGGGTGGAGCGCCCTTCTCCGAGAGCCCGGGCGAGCTGGCGCTCCCGCTGCGCCCCTTCCAGGCGATGACGCCGGTTTGCGATCGAGAGCAGCTCTCGACAGATCTGGCGGATCTTCGTTTTTATCCAAGGATCCCTTTACGGCAAACTGAACTTTTCCGGAAGAAATTGCTTTTCATCCAACCCCCACCCCCCAAAAAAAAAAACCCAACTCGGTGCTGAGCTACTTGGGTATCACAACTTCCCGACTGGATTGTTCCTTCCCCGACACAACACAAGCTCCCAATTTGTCCGAGCCAGTGCATGATGGGAGTCACGTGACCGCGGCATCAATTCCACATTGCACTTAGCCTTGACGACAGTGCAAGCAGCAACGTGCAGCACGAGGGGCACACCTGCACGTGCGCTGACGCACATCAAGTTTGGTACACGCATAACCGAGTGCTAATCAATGAGCAGTACCTGGTGCTGCGGCGCGTGGGGTCTTACAGATGCTACCCGGGCAGGGGTCTAATAGCACCGTGCAGTTGTGTTTGAGCGCGGGTGTTGCCCAGCGTGCTACTTGCACAGCGTCCTTAGGCTACTGCGCAGTTAGCGTCTTGTGTAGACGCATCCAAGGAGCAGCGTCCCGCCTGCCGGGCGATTGCAAAAGGGCCAAGGTGGGAACAAGAGCCGTGCTGCTATCTCGTGAACCTTTGAACTTCTCCCTTAGCGCTCAGCTCTCCTCCCAGCGAGGCGGCGAGGTTCCTGCCCAAACGGATGCTGTGGCTTCTGCGTGCAGGAAGAATTGCACAAGCAGCTGAAACCTGCCCCGCTCGCCCCCCCCGGAGCGCGGCTCTTCCACTCGCCGGAGGCAACGCGTTCCTCCGGTTACGGGCTTTGGGGCGAGGGGAGATGCACGCCACAGGAGAAACAAACGGCTCGTCCTCCCCTTCCAGATGCAGGCGAGATGAGGAGCCAGGCACCTGGAAGGGGAAGGAGGCGGGCAAGCCCGGCTCCGATTGCAGCAGAGACGTTGCATCAGAGAGGCTTCGCTCTTCTGCTGCCTTAGCTAGCCAAGTGCGCAACCCCGCAGATAGCGTCGGAAAGGAAAGCAGCTGGGCGAAGCACGGAGCAGTGCGGTTAGGCCACCCGTGAGGCCCTGCACGCGGCAGCTCGCTATATCCGTACCGAGATACAGGAGCTTCCTAAAGCCAGAGGCCTGGACCGCAGCTCCCTCCCACGCGGACACTGGGCATCGGGCGGCGTGAACCGGGCACCGCCCTTCGCCGAAACCGGGAGACCTGATGGGAAGCACTCCTGCCGGGCCGCTCCAGCTGCAATTACAGCTCTCAACGTGCTTGCCCCGACACCGCTTCCCCGTGCTCCCCGTGCCTGGGGATCCTTCCAGCCGCCCGGGCCGCGAAGCCGCAAGAGAGGCAGATTATCTTACAACGAAGCGAAGTTATCCAACACTGCAATTTAAGTTGACAATTACATGGTAACCAACTTACACACAAAGAGAGACGCTGGATGCGTTCCCAGAATACAGAAGTCTGACAGTATCCACCTAATTTGTTGCAACAACAACCAAAAAAAAAAAATAATAATATGTCCTTTCATTTGGCAAAGGGGGGTTTTTTTGTTGGGTTTTTTGTTTTTTTTCAGCGAGGTGGAGAAATTTAGCCTGCTATTTAGGGAACGTGTTGTGCTTCAAGAGATGACAAGCCAGGCGCTTTCACTGGGAAGCCAAGCTGAAATGCAAATTGCACCCTGCCACCCAAGGCAGGAACGACACGGCTTGCCGGAGGCGAGGTCTGCTGCGTTTCTCCCGGCGGAAGCTGCATCGTTCAGACGGGCCCCGCGGCTCTCTGCCCCGACACCAAGAATAGGGACCCGTCTAGATGGAAGATGAGCAAACGGAGCTGGGCTCAAAAGCTCATCCCGCTCATTAAAAATAAGACCTCTCCCATCCCCGTGCAAAGCAGCAAATAAAAGAGCTGCTGAGCGGGCCGGTAGGAAACTAGCCTGAATCCTGCATGGGACGGGGGGACGGGGCTGGGGAATGAGGCGCTTCTGCAGGCTGGAGCCTCTTTGAACACCTGCCCCGCGATACAAGCCCTGGGCCTCCTGCCTCTGCATCCAGCCCAGCCGCAGGGCAGGAGGAGGAGGAGGAGGAGGAGGACGCCGCCGGCCTCCTCCCGGCTTTGCTAGGCGAGGCAGGATGCTTTCCCTCGCACCTGTCCCGGGACAGAGGTCCAACGTGCACCTCGGCAAACCCATGCTGAGGCTGAATGAGCTGTGAAATGACCCCACAGCCATAACAGATACGGATGGTGAGCAGCAAAGGGAAGGAGAGAGGCTAGCAGCGGCGCTTTCGCCTTCCTGGAGGACTCAGAGCGGGGCTTCGGCTCCATCCCCTTTGCCCCCCACCATTGCTCGTCCCCAGCACCGGAGGTTAGGCAGTCAAAGGGCAGCTGCCTGAAGGGCTCGTGCTGTCGTCCCGACAGAGAAGTGCGGATAAACACCCGGTTTCTCCAGGGCTGAAACCACCGCGCCGAATTGCACCATCTGCGTTATGCAACAGGACACGCGAGGCCACCCCGAAGCGCAGACCGGCGGTACCTGCTGCACACAAGCACGGGCAAACCTCACCCCCAAACTGCGCGTTGCAGCTCCACGGGGGCTCTGCTTGCACTTCCCCGGGTCATGGCACTGCCCAGGAAGGCGAACTCTGCCCCAGCTGGGACAGGCGTCTGCCGGGCAGGAAAGCTGAGAGGCGGCGGTGACGCCCGGCGTACAAGTCAGGCCCAGCCACCCCCACCGGGACCCGGGCGGTATTTGTCACGCATGTTCTCTGCCACACACGTGACCACCCTCAGCACGGCCACGCGGCCCCGCCGCTGGCTGCGGAGAGCGAACCGGAGTTACGCAGGGGTGGGGGGAGAAAATGAAACCGGTGTCTAATGTTTCCACGCCATGCAAGCCAGCAGCGTGCACGGGGAGCGTCGCAGCCATTTCTTGGGATTTTTTTTCTCTTTGTGGCCTGCTTCTGGGGGAAATTAGTCAGCTTCCCAAAGCAGAAACCTCAAGCAATAGCCGCGTTTCAGAATCAACTCATCGCTGTCACCATTCCCCACAAACCACTTCCTTCCAGATTACTGGCAGGAGGTCAAAGCGTGTTATTAAAGGAGCAGGAATGCTTGCCCGCCTCTGGTATCGCAGGCCGAGCAGCCAGGAGCGCCAGCCCATTCATCTCGCCCGGCGCCGATGGCGCAGGGCCACGTGGCTCCTCCGCGCCGGGCCTCTTGCCTCGTGTCGGCGGAAGGGGTTTTGCAAGGGGTGTGACTACCCCGTGCGTCAACAGCCAGCGTCAAAGGCACGGGGAAGGAAACTTAAGAGGACAGGCCCTCGATCTGGGTGCATAGCTGACTGCCGGTGTCCAAGAGTAGGCGCCCCAACCACTCACAGGTCAACGCTCGTGGGCTTCGGCGTTGGGAAGGGATGGAGGGAAGGGATGGAGGACCAGGAGAGGCCAAGCCAAGCAGTTAGGATGGCCAAGAGAAGCGTCTTCGGCAGCGAAGGAGGGGTCAGGGCTAGATCCTGGTGAACAAAAGGCAACACGTTCGGCAAGGCAGCGCCGCCAGCTTGAAACCCCACAACGAAGCTCTTGCCGTTTTCCTTCCCCATCAGCCCTGCCGGACCAGCACAGCCCATTGCTCGCGCACGAGCAGAGTTGTTACCAAGGCAAACTTTGGCAAACCCCGGGCCCACAACCGTGCACCTAACGAGGCGAAGGACACGGTGTTTTGGGAAGACTCGGGGCAGGGGCTTGGACTAGATGTGAGCTCCCGAGGCCCCTGCCAGCCTCGCTGTCTGTGAGAACCCTGTCTCCACATGGAAAGTGTTGGGTTTTTCACTAGCATTTATTTTCCCCTCCAACTGGAGGTTTTGGAAGAGTTAAACTTTTCTTCATTGTTCCCAACAGAAAGGGCAGTTTCACTTTGCAGAGCCTAAAGCTTCAAAAATGGGAAGTTATATCTTTGTCCTGTTTTCTCATGTTTCTGTGCCATGACACCCAATAGAAGGAGGACCCCCCTCCCCAGTTTCTCTTCTTCCTTCCTCCCTCCTCTTTTTCTCTTTCTTCCTTCCTTTCTTGTTCCAAATGACCACTTTGGAAGTGTGACAGAGTTGTGAAAGAAAAATGGAATCAATTCTGTTCTTATTTCCCGTACCGAAGTGTTGGAGAGATAAGAGTAGAGAAAAAAGAAAAAAAATACAGGAAAAGAAGTCGGGATGGAAGCTCCTCGAAATGCATTTCGTCGCATTCCTGACAATACATAGGAGGAAATAACAGTCCACAATGCCCATTATTTCCTACCTGCGAACTGGAATCAAACTGAACGTGGGCTGTTTTTTTGAAATTTCAATTTATGCGGAAAACTTTCAAAGTACAAGTAGTTTGAAATGAAAAAAACATCAGTGTAAGTTTTTTGGAAAGGATAAAAAAAGGAAAGGCGGCGTTTGCCACTAGCACTAGGTCCTAGACATCCTTCAAGTCCCAAAGAGTCCACGGGTGCTAACGCCCCGCTCCTTACTGACGGCCTTGCCGCTCCACCTGTGAACCCCGCCTCCGCTCTGCAGCTCTGCCGTCTGCTCATGGCTTCCGCTCACCTCGCCCCTCGCTCACAGCCCTACGGACTGGTTTTAAGCCAAGCTAAAACCACCACCTCCGTTGCAGAGCGCTTAACTCGGGTGCAAACATAACTCCGTGAAACACTGGATGCCCTGTCGAGGTGGTTAGATTTTGCTTAATGCATCTGGCAGAGATGCACATTTAGCTCCGATGGCTACAAGCCGAATTAAACAACATTTTTTAAAACTATTTTTTTGCCTAGTTCATTGCGGTTCGTTTTAAACCGATACGTGATATAGCAAATGAATAGACAGTTCCAGTAAAGGCCTATTTGTTTTTGCTTCAATCCTGAACTGAATAATACAGCCATAAGCACCTAGCATCATAGTAAAAGTTCTGGTTTCTTTTTAACTAGAGAAAACGACGTGCTGGGTGACATGGGATGATGCACACACCATCTGTACCCCCCTTTCCACAAGCCTAGATCCACCTGGGCCAGCCTCTCTTGCAGATTTAGGGCTAAGTTTGCTGCTTGGCACGTGATTTCCCGGGCAGATATTATTTCCCCTGAAAACCCAGCAACTATATTCCTGAAATCAGATCCACAAGAAAGATGCCCGTAATGCCGCGCTGCCAGGGTCACTTTCCAGGGCAGAGCTGCTCGTGAAGACGGAAAGCCCAGACAGGCTTCACCTCGTCTGCTCTGGCAGGAAAAAGTACAACAGAAATCAGGGGACCTGGCTGACGGGGAGATCAATACGTACGAGGAGATGCCGGGAAGCCTGCTGCAAGCACAGCGAGAGCAACCTAACGGGCAGGATGCTCAGATAATCCCCCGTTCAGAACAGCTTGTTTGCTTGAGGAGAGATCAAATTAAACAGCAAAAATATGCAGGTTTACAAAGAGGGCAGGAGAAGAAGTGGAGGGAGCAGAGGCAGGGCTGCACATCCAGAGTCACGTCTGAATTGAGGGATTCGAAATCAAGTTAGAAAACCTCTGTTGTTGGCTTATCCGTGTCGGAAGCCGTCTTTTTTTTTTTTTTTTGCAGAAAAAAAAGGGGTAGCAGAGCATTCAAACAAATAAAGGAATGAAAATATGTTCTCCTACCAGCTGGTCCAATCCTGCCCGGCGCGTAGGCGATTAAAAGCAGGATGTTTCCACCGACTGCACCCAGTGCCCACGTCGGGGGTGGAGAGGTGGGGCTGGGTTAAGGAGCTCCCGAAATTACTTAGCACAAAACCAGCTTCGCCCCACGACGCCCGAGCCCAAGACCTCTGCTTGGCTCCAGCGCCGGCATCGTCTGCATTCACCGCCACGGGGAAGGTGCTCGTGTCACGTGCCCTCCTGTCAAGCTCGTTCCACTGCTGCAAAGCGAGCTCCCGGCCTGGATCAGACCCAAGCCCACCTTGCCCAGTCTCCTGTGCCACACAGTACCGGGGCGGAGCGAGGAGGCTGGAGGGAACAGGGCACGAGCAGGGTTTTCCCTTGCTCCAGCACCGAAGGTGTAGGAACGAGAGGGGAGACGGGGCTGCGAGGGCTGGGCAGGGCCCATTGCTTGCTCCCCGCTTGCAAAGCCCCGTTGCATCCCGATCGCTCCATCCCCAACCCGCGGCCAAGGCAGGGACGCCCTGGGCTCAGCAGACCGGCACCGACACGGCTCCCCATCATCTCTTTTACACTTTGGCCTCCAGGCGCCAACCGCAGAGATTCGCTTTCTCCGGAAAAGCATGCCAGCGTTTGCTTTCGTAGGCACGCGCGCACGGGGCAGAGACTTCTCCCGCTTGCCCAGACACTCTCCAGCCAGGAGCCGCTTGCCTGAAGCCACAAATTCATTTCCCTGCAAGCGTGAGGCCACGGCGGCCGTGCTCCTTCCCCGAAGCTCACGTTGCAGCCCTGCCCTCCGGTCCTCGGAGGAACCGGCACCGCGCCGCCTGGACCGCAGAGGCAGGAGCTTGGTAGGAGAGCTGCCAAAGGCTTCGGAGCAGCTCAAAGCTTGGTCTCCCTGAGTGGACACGTGCACAAGCCCTTGTAGGACACGACAGTGCAACAGACGGCTAATTTTCTACCCAACGATAAAACCCCTGGTTTTGACCACCCGTGAAAAACAAGGGAAGCTCCAAATCGGGTCCGAACGGGGCACGGCCGCTGCGGTCACTTGATGCACTAATGGTGCGTTCGTAGTTCTGCAAAACACGACTGTGGCAACCACGATCAAACTACGGACCACACAACACCACTCTGCCCTCCAGACACGCGTGATGGTGACATTACAGAGCTACATTCCCTTTCCTCCAGAGCATTAGACTGGTTAACTAGCCTTAAACTGGACGTACAACTGGTGCTCCGAGTCAGCCGCACAAAGAAGGAAGACTTGTGCAAACAGGCACCGCCTCTCTCGCCTTTGGGTGCCCAGCGCTGCCCTTGGCTATCAGCCCCCAGCCTGGAAGGCATCATTAGTAAAGCACGAGGTCTGCACTTCATCCCCCAAGGCCTTCGGGCCTGCAACAGCTCCCGGGTGTCCAACACAGCGCGCTCAGCCGTCCACCAAACCTGCTCCCGACCTAGCGCTGTACAGAGCAATGCTCGCATCCCCGCTTGGGCGTGCGTGCACGCGGCCTGCAAAGCCACGACGCGGCTCAGGACGTGGCAAACCGGGTCTCGGCCCCTGCAAGAGCCACCCCCGGGCTCTTCCCCGGGACAGAGCACGTGCCCCGAGCGCTGCCGGAGGGAGGAGAGCCGGGCTGTTTGCTTGGCCGCGAGCATCCTGCTGCCCCGCGACGTCTCTTTGCCGCTGCCCCGCTCCCTGGGGAGCGCGTGCTCGACGCGGCGCGGAGCGGTTCACCCACCCCCCGCACAGGGATGCAGGTGCCACAAGAAATGGGACGGGGTGGGGGGCACTTTCTTCCTCTCTTTCCCCTCCCTCCTGGAGTCTGGGTGTTGACCCCACTGCCCCAGCCATGCCCTCCCGGGGGTAATTACCCCCAGCTTCCCTGCACGGGCAATTGCACACGCTGTTCTCCCTCGCTTCCTCCACAAAACATTTCAGCTGCGTTGTGCCACACCAAGTGGCTCCTGCGTCACGCCCTGGGCTTGGCTCCTTTATCTGGAAGGTCTGTGAAGTAGGAGGTTTGGGGAATAAAAACCCTGGACGAGCCCCGGGCATGAGGGGCATCAGGGACCCTCTACATGTACGTGCGTTACACCCACACTCCTGGACACAACCCTGCTGCATCGATGCAATGGGCCCGCAGCACGCGTACTGAATCGCAGTGCTGAAGTGTTGGCCCATACTAAGGTGTCCCTTGCACAAGCAAAGGGCTCGGTGTTCATGGGAAGGTGAGGTCCGAGCTGTGCGTGCAACACAACCGTAGGTACGGAGGGAGGGAGGGAGTGTCTACTCAGTCTTCAGTCCAGATCATGCAACTTTCTGCAGCTATTCTGGACCTGGGCGCACACGCGAGCTTGGGCCCTGCATCGCTGTCAGATGCGAAACAGCTTCTAAATCCCGCCACACAAGGCTGCCAGACCCTGCCGCGCGCCTAAAAAGAGAACGACTCAATTATGTTTGGAAACAGCGTGCGAGGGAGACCGCGGAGCCTTTCTAGGGGGGATGCTCAGTGGCAAGCAGCAATGGTCCTCTTGGGACCTCCAGCAGGTTCCCAAATGTTTGATCGTGGCATTGTGTTTATCGGGGGGAAAATTACGCTCCCCTGCAAGACTCGGAGACGTGGCGCTTTCCCTCCATTCGCTCGACGTCTGAAACGCGCTGGAGGACGGACGCGCCCGCACCGAGGACAGTGCCGGGTCAGAAGACGGCGCTGGTAGCAAAATACGCCCGGTACGTCCAACACTACCAACCCCGTCCCCTCCTCCCCGAGGTCACGACCGGACGGACACTTATTCCCCTCGAACAAGTAGCTCCTCACTTGTGCCATCTCCCCAGCATTGGCACAATGCTTGAAGTCAGAGTTTAGCCGGGGCCGCACGGAGATGATCGTGCTCGCCCACCGGGTCTTCGTGACTAGGCTGCCCCGCTCTTTCTGCTCCTAGACGCCCCGCTGGGAGCTCGTGACGAGCTTGGTGGCCAGGGACCGATCAAGGCATTGCACGCTGAGCAAGGCGAGATGGCACCTAACGCCGCGGCGAAGCAGCGCTGCCTTGCCGCCCGCCGGTGCAACGGCCGCAATCGTGGGATGCCTTAGGAAACCAGTCCAACATCGGCGAGACAAATTTAATTCATGCCTAGGGGAAGCACGAGCTGGCTGTGCGACCCCAGCCCACCGGGGATCGATAACAAAAGGGTGAAACGTGTAGGGCTTACCCACACCGCACCCCCGCGACGGGGCACCGTGCCCACTCCCCTGCACCCGCCCAGAGCCACGAAGACGACCTCCTTTGCGAGACTGATCTGGATGGGACTTCACCACCACGCTCCCAGTTTGGTGCAGATGAACAGGAGTGGGTGGTCCTGGGGTGCTCGGGACGTGGGGGCTGGACCACGTCATCGGTCAGCTCGAGCGCTGGCGCACGTTCCTGGAGCGAGGGGCTCTGGCCGAGGCAGACCCCTCAAGACCTGTGTGCTCCCACTCCCGCGATGGAGCTGCAGGCCCCTCGAGCAGCCACCCACGGGCCACGTGCCTCTCACCTCCTCCCCGTTACTCCGAATTAGTGGCACCAGGATGAGCGATGCTTGCACGAGCCCGGGTACCCCATGGCAGTGCCATTTGCTGGAGGCTGCAAAGTTGGGCCATGAGAGCGACACCGGCCTTAGAGACGCGGCCGGCTCTGCCCTGATCAAAACCTTGCTGCCCAAAACCAGCAACGGAGGCCTGCACCCTCCCTCATCCCGCGCTAACCTGTCTGGCTCCTTCACCGCAGCAAGCGAGCATTTGAGATTCCCTTCTTTCTCTCTCTCCCCTCTTTTTTTTCCCCCTCTTCCACGTGGTTCGTGCCGAATACTTGATATTCATGAGTCCCTGGTGAGAGCAAGGAGCGTTTTATGGGCGCTGGAGGAAAAGCTCTTGCAAAAGAAGTAGTAGTAATGAGTACCCCTGAGTACCCTCTCGGCTTCGCAACTGCCTGTGTTTAAAAATGAGCAGGAATTGGGCAAGTGGTGTTCATCTGGGACCGGAGAAGCCTCCTGCACGCAGCAACGCTCGGCGCTCCAGTCTCTCCGTGCCGGCAAGCAACGCTTGTTTATTCCAATTGAAGTTGACACCACGAAGTAGCCCAGACCAACCCGAGGAGCTCGTGGGTGTCCTGTTTTATTTCCAGCTCAGATTAACAGCATCTCTTTAATTTCTAATGGCCCATTCTGGGACTTGCAGGCAGCGTTCAAACAACACGGTGGGCTTCGTCTTCCTGCACGCCCTTCCACTTTGCTTTCCCCGCGGCGACCAGCGCGGTGTTGCCGAAAAGTGGGATGGACTTTTGGGAAGCTTTTCATCGTGTGCTTGCACGCACACCCCTTACTCGTGTCCGGATGTCTGGATTTAGCACACGAGCTGCCACCCCTGTTCTTTGCAAAGGCAAAATCTTGCCTTTCTTTTCCCGACCGCTGCACGCGGCAACCCAAGGCGGGCTCTGTACTGGGCTGCCCTCGGCCGCGGCAGTGTAAATACCCTGGAAAACACTCCTAGGCTTTCTAATGGGTTTGCTTTGCTGTAGGCAGCCCATGTCTCTGCACTGCTCCAGCAGCTGAAGGAATCGGGGAAGTTTCCCATTGCACTCAGACCGCGCTAAGGGCACTTAAACTGTGGGCAGCCACACATTCAAGCTGATTAACTCATGCTAAGTGCCCTCTGAGTGTCTCAAAGTTACGCCACTTCAGGTGAGGGTTACCTATGAGGGTAACTTCAGTCCGCTCGTGGCTATAAAATGAGCAATTTGAAGTCCTCCAGCATCCCAGGATGCACCACTCTGAGCCCACTTCTGCCTCCTAGCCACGCCCCTGCTTGGCAAGTCAGCAACTGCTCACAGCACGCTTTCATTTGGATATTGCTTAATTTGCCACGATTAATTATGTTCTAAGTGCAACGCACAACTTCACCCTTTAGCCTCTCGGCGCAAGGTGTAAAGGCTTGGTCTCGCGACACTCCAAGTCCTGGCTTTCAGCCCAAGCCGGATCACCTCCCCACCCCCGGGATCCCGGGAACCCAGAATCCCCTCGTTCACACGGGCGGGAACAGGACCAGCGCCGGGCCTCAAAACGCTCGGCAAAAACCACAGGAATCGTAAAAAAAAAAAAAATCAAGCGCTCTCTTGGCCTGAGCCTCGTTCACAAGCCACAAAAATGAGACCGCCGAAAGGTGCCGAAAAAAACCCGAGCTCGCGGACAGGTCGGTACGTGGGAAAGGAGGCGAAGGCGGTCACACGCGCTGCTCTCGGACTTGACTTGCCGAGGCCCGCTCCGGCCCCGGGAGGAGGCAAGCCCACCTCGACGGGACGGGCTAGCGCGCAGCCCTCGCCCCAGCCGTTTCGGCAGCGCATTGCTGGGCCTCCGCACGGGACCGGATTTCTCCCGGAGAGACAAAGTGCAGCACGAAAGCAGACGGATGGATGAGGAGCCAGCTGTTACATCCATACAGGCGTTTGCCGCCCCGCTGCCGGGCGGCAGCAAGACTAACCAGCTGATTGGGGTTACGAGCGATTTAGCAAGGCTTGCAGAATAGGATTAGACAGCTCTGACGACAGCTGTAGCTTCCCGCGTTCCTCCAGCCACGGCGGTCCCTAGCAGAGGGGTCATCCATCACGCTTCAGGGCATGAGCCGACCGTCAGGGGAGGTCAGGAAGGTTTACCCGCCCGAGACGGGAGAAAAATGCAATCGGACGCATTGGACAGAACAGGTGCAGGATTGGGCACAGAGCTGAAAGAGCTGGCTCGGGTGCGGGGGAGCCACCAGCCGGGTCCATTCGCTCGGTTCCTGCATTGCAAGGAAAAGCCCGGCGTGCACGGGACTGTCGCAGCCGTCGGGGAAGCCGAGTCCCGGTCTGGAGTAAGTAGGCACCGCGACGGCCTCGTGCCGGTTCCCTACAGGTGCCAGACACCGTAACGGGTCACCCTGCCAGGTGCTGGCAATGGATAGACCCGGGGTGTCCCAACAGCGATAACGTGCAATGCTGTCCCATCGGGTGCTGGGCCGGCGCAGCGCACGTCACCCCGCCGGACACCGTGCCCCCCAAATCTATGCTGCAGAACCCAGGAAGGCCCGTCCCCCGGGCTCCCGGGCACGGCACCAGCTCGGGGGCACCATCCTGAGGGGATGCCAGAGACAGGAATGAGATCTGGGAGTCTGGAAATGCTGCCAGGCCCAGACGAGCTCCTCAGATCTACCCATTGCTCCTTTGAGCGCCCCCAAATCCACCGTTTTAGTCTTCAAGGACACTTCATCCAGCACCAAGTCCTGCCGCGCAGCACCGGGCACCGAACTAGCACGCCGACAAGGCAGGCAGGCCTTCACGCCGCGTCCCCAGGGGTCGGGGAACCCCGGGCGAGCCGCCGTCTCTCCCCCCACCACGGTTCTTGCCTCTTGGCCCTTTCCTGAAGCAGGACCGAGGGGACTCGCGTGCAGCCCCTCCGGAGCAAATGGGGCCGATTTGAGCCCCAGCAAAACGATGCACTCGGGTCTGCACGTCTCTGCCGGCCGGGTTGGTCCTTTCCCCGCGTTCAGCGCTGCCCGGGTGCCCTCTGCTGGCATCTGCTCGCGTTCGAGCAGGGGAAGGATTCCAGCTCTGGCCGACGCCGCTCTGCGAACGCGGGTGGGAGCTCGCCCTTCGTGCCACAGCCAGCACGCGCCGGCCACGGCCAGGCCCCCGCGCGCCGGCAGAGCAACACGGCCGCTGCAGGACCGCCGGGGAGGCCACCAGCGGGTGCAGAGCACGTCCCCGGCTGCAGTGGGGGCAGAACAGCACCACGCCAGAGGTCATCCCCTGCCTCCTGGCTGCGCTGGGTGGCACCATTCCCAACCTGTGCCCAAAATCCCTTTAGTGCATGGCGGTCCTTCAAGATGGACCGGCACCGGGATGCCGCCACGGCTCCTGGAAAGCAGCCCCGCTCCGTTTCGAGTAGGAGCACGTTATTCCCGATGGCAAGAGAGGCTGAGGACAAGCTCAGCGGCTGGAAGTCCATTCACTTCCATGGAGCAGCTGGCCCACACCAGCCTTGGGGCCGGAGAGGGGCTCGTTGCCCCTGTGTTACGTGCCCTGTCCCGCTGCCGCCCAGTCCCTGCCAACCGGAGCAGCTGGGGAAGGGGGCTGCCAGCACCGCTCCTCAAAGCCACGAGGCATCGCTAAGGTAGCCCAGAGGCTGCTCCAATTTTGGCACCGACCAAAGCAAACACAAGCAAGCCCCAGCAGGGAGGGAGCAAGAGCGTGGCATATGGCCACTGCTAACCCCCGCTCTGATCCCACCCCGAGCCCACTGCAGCCGCCCCCAGCTCAGAACCTGGGGCATTTCTCCCTCCCTGCTAACACCGCTCTGTGGACCAAGGCCCTGCATCCGGAGCCGGGGAGCAGGCGAGGAGGAGTGCCCGATTCCGGTCGTCCCCAGCAAAGATGCAGGCACGCCCACGGGCAATGCAGCACACGCTGCGCCGAGCCCCGAGCGGGGTGGCTTGGGGAAGGCTGAGCCCCGCGCCCGCCCTCTCAACACGGGGATGATGCTTCCAAGCTGATGCGGAGCGGGGAGGATTCATCACGCGGCACTCGGTGTGCAGACCGGTGCTCCTCTGGGCGACAGGGCCAGGCAGACCTCCAGCAGCGGCATCAATGCTGCATCAATGCACCGGGCCCGCGCTGGAGCTGGAGGGGCATCCTGGCACGCGAGGGCAGCAGCGGTCACTCCACCCTGCCCGGGCTGGCATGAGCGGGGATGTCTGGTGCCCACTAGAGCAACCCCCAGGTTGCCCAAATTCCCAGCAATGCACCGGACCAACTCGCAGCCAAGGGAAGATGGATGGGCTGCAGAGCTGGACATGCACACGCTCGAGTCTGCAGGCTTCCCATTAAAAAGGCAGGAGGGGAGATGGTAATGAGGGAGAGGCACCGAGGAGCCCGGATGAAAGGCTCCAGGAGCTTTGAACCAGGGCATTGCCCCCACGCAGCGGCCACGAGCCCACGGCCGGCTCCAGGGGCTCTGCAGGGCACGGGGGGCAGCCCCCGCGAGCACCCGGAGACGACTCGGCGGGCTCCGTCTCCATCTGCACGCGTGCATCCTGGCGGGAGCCTTTCGTGGGTCTCGGGCAGAGCGGGTGGGATTAACCCCAAATCACCAAACCGGCGGGTGCTCGTCTCTGCCTCCCGGCGTTTGGTCAAAGCCAGCTCGATGGGACACGCAGCAGCAGGAGGCACGACTCCCCGTCGCCCCTCACCCCGGCCCCAGAGCATCTCTTCTCCCTCCCCACGGGCCCCCTCTCCCTGCCCGCCTGTGGCCCTCCTTTCCCCCGCGGGCCATGCCCCTGCTCTAAAACATATGAGCTTCTCCAGAAAGACAAAAAACCCACCAGGCAACATCACATCCCACCCCCGCCTTGGGCTCTCTCCCAGAGATGGCTGACCCACGTCGGTGCAAACTTGGCGGGAGGCAGACGCAAAGGTTTGGGCCCACGGCCAGCCGCTTCCTAACCAGCGGAGAACGGGGCTGCGCAAAAAACCTGACCCGGAGAAGACGGCGCCGCTCAGCCCAGAAGTGACACCTTTTGCAGGTGGCCGCTTTCCATAGTCCATCCCACGGGCTCGCTGCTATCTGCAAGGAGGACCACGAGAGGACCTGCTTATAATCTACTCCTTCTCATGCACCGCACAGGCCCGAGAGCAGCACTTTCTTCCAGGCCCTTCAGAGCTCTCCATCACATCTAAAACCTGCCCGTCTCTTCCCACGGGACCCAGCCCTCCCCTGCCCAGCACGCCGAGTTTTGGGGCCTACCCAGATCCCATCAAGGCGTAAGAAGTACAGCAGAGCCATGTTGCAAGAAGGAGGGTTTTCTGCTTCCTACAGCACCGTAGGGTGCCGGCTTAGGAGGATGGTCCTGCTGCCCCTTGCTCAAAAGGGTCAAGGTAAAGCAGAGAAGAGAAAGCAGAGGAAGGAAAAGGAGAGGACTCCCCGCCTACAGCCTACTCTCCCTCCCCTGCAGAAAGACATGCAACTCCTGCAGATGGATGTGCGGCTCCAGGGAAAGCCACCTCACGACCCATCAATGAGCTGCGGCAGAGATCGTCCTCAAATGGCCAGCGACGCTGCTCGAAAGTTAGTCGCGTGCTTTGCTAAATCAGGGTCTCTGCGGAGCGGGGCTGGTATCTCCTCTCTTGCTTTCCATCTGATCTGTAAGTGGTTTGGGGCACGGACGGTCTCCACTTGGTGTCTGTACAGCGCCGAGCACAATAGCCCCCCTATTGCAATGGGCTCTTTTCGTTGCACCGGGAAGATAGCGAAGATGCAAGAGGGTACCAGAGCGAGTGTGCTTAAAGCTTCAGAAGTGGTCCCTGGGACCCTTAGTCAGGACGAGACCCTTCTAGCCAGCTCTTAGGTGCTGGAAGCGTCTTGCTTAGGCAGATATTGAGCCTATTCAGAGTTGTCATCGTTCGTGCTAACAGAGCATTTTGGAAAGGAAAGCACGATAAACCTCACACCCAACACCAAGAAATCAGGATGCGACTTCATTGTCGTGGCAGTAGGAGAGGAGTGAGGGCAAGGAGGAATAGTGAGGGGGACGCTGTCCTGGGTGCAAGGACGGTCCTACACGGCCCTCTGGCACAGCTGGTGCCGACCTCCTCCACGGACGGCCTCCTGGAGGAGATGGAGCTTGGGTCTGATCCGGTGGGCAGGGCTTGCATGAGCATTGAAAGCCTTCATCCACAGCAGCTGGGCATTTACCCCCCCGGGAACAGGCTTACTTCTGAAGAATGGGATGTAGGTACTTGCAAATGCCCAGCAAATTCGATAATGAGCCTTGGCTGCATCGCAAAAAGCTTCAGTGGCGATGGTGCCAGTCACAAAAACCTGATGAGAAGGAAGAGGCAGGGATAGGATCGTGGCTCTCGGGACAGTGCCCTCACATCACCCCCGCTCTCCGCGTGGAGCTGCTGCACTTGGGACAACGAAAGAGTCTTTTATACGCGGCGCTTTGTGGTGAGGGCGCCCGGGCTGAAGCTTGGGCTCCCTTGCCTTCCCCTTCTCCCTCCTTTACGAATCAAGACGGTTGGTTTTATTAATCAGAGATCTTCAGAGACTAATCCAGGTCCTTTCCTTGTGGGCAGACATTTCAGTTCACCCGGACCCCACAGGTTTTGCATTCAGTGAAAAAAACTGAGTTTTGGGGCTAACATGGAATCAGGTCGTGTTGCAGCAAGGGGAGCTGAGGTTGGGCATTAGGAAAAACCTCTCGCCAGGAGGTTAGTCAAGCACTGGTTCCCCAGAGAGGCGGTGGAGCCACCTCCATCCTGGGAAGGTTTTGAAGACCCGGCTAGACCAAGCCTTTGCTGGGCTGATCCTGCTCGGAGCAGGGGGTGGGCGAGATGCGGCCCCGAGATCTCGTCCAACCCTCGTTTTCTGGGATTCTCGTTTCGTTTTTTCCATTCAGCCTCAAGGAATCCGGTTATTATTTGCCCAGCCCGCACGGTTGCTCTTTTGAAGCATTGCCCCGAAAGGCCTGTTCTGCTCGCCATCCTGGAAGCCTTTTCTCTAGACACTCGTTGCAACCCAACTGAGCGTCTCAAAAAGTCAACGGCTTCTAGTTCGAGCATGACCGGAGCGACTGTGGGAGAAAGCAGCTTTTCTGAGAAGCAAGTCCAAGTCTGAAACCGGTCCACAAGTACCCCAATGAAATGCAATGAGGACAAGTGCGAGTTCCTGCCCTTTGGACGGACTACTCCAAGGGTACCGATCCGGGCTGGGGAAAGAGTGGGTCGGCTGCCATACTGCAGGAGACAACCTGGGAGGCGTAGCGCACCCTAAGTGCCTTCCCTAACCTTAGTGCACCCTACACTGAGCGAGCCAACAGTGCGCTCCTGCCAAAAAAGACAAGCCAACAACAGCATCCTGGGTTGTATTAGCAGGAATCTCCCCTGCAAGCCACGGGGAGCGATGCTTCTTCCCCGTTCAACCGCGGTGCCACCTCACCTGGAGCAGCGTCCAGGTTTGGCCGTCGGGCTTCAAGGAGGATACGGACCACCTGGAAATATTCCAGCAGAGAGCAAGAAAGAGGATGAAAGGTCTGAGAAATGGGACTTGAAACACGGTTGGAAGAACTGGGGCTAGCTAGTCTGCAAACGAGAAGACCCGGGGGGCGAGGGGTTGATAATCACCTTCAAATACCAGAAAGGAGGTTATAAAAGATTATGGTCATCACCTGTTTTCACGGGGGATGGGGCAAGGAATAATGGTCTTAAACTGCAACACGGGGAGCTCAGTTTGGATGTTAGAAAGACCTTTTTCATAATAAAGGTGGTTCAGTATTGAAAAAAATATATCCCTAGAGGGGACGTGGAAAAAAGCCCTAGAGAGGCTGGGGATGTAGTCTCAAGAATACATTAGACAGGCCTGTCTGGATGGGTTCGGGGGGTCTACGCCGCCGACCGCTCGAGCTCCCTCCCGGTCCCGTTTTCTGCGCTTCTACACGAGCAGGAACTCCTCCTGGGACGTGGATTTGGGGCCGTGAGCACGTGTCACGTCCACGGGGAGGGCGCGCCCCACCAGAAGAGCCAACGCGGCCGGAAGCCCAAGGACTGCACGGCGCGGTCGCGTCGCTGGCGTGTCCGGCTTGCTGCCTTCCAGTTGCTAACTCCCACGGTTTTAATTTGAAGTGATCTTCAACACCTCCAAGCTCCTTTTTTTCCCTCCAAACCTGAAAACTAATTAAACCAGATGGAGGAGAAATGTTTTCAAGATTTCATTTATTTTTATTGAAAATCATGAGCGAAAGACCACGGGGTACAGGAATACAATGCGGCCTCATCAGACGGAAACTTTTGCATGGCACGGAAAGCTTCTCATTTACAGGGAGTCTTTAGACCTTTACTTAATGATCATAATGAAATCGCTCCGAGTGACGAGGATTCTTTAACGCGAATCCCGCACCAAAGCATCTGGTATCAAAGGACGCCTGGAAGCAGAATCAGAAACAAGCTCCGGTTCTTGGAAGAGGAGACTTGAGTCCGGAGCCCTTGCAAGATACAGTGGGTCTGGGGTCCCCCCGACCCCCCAAACAGCCCTTAGACAGCCTTTGCCACGAAGATCTCGAAATAACAGCAGGTGAAGTCACACACATGGTGCATGTGCACGCTCATTAACGTGCCACAGTTACAGCGTAATAACAGGTACTAACTCAATGTACAGCGCACGCCTTCTAAGTGACGCGAATGCGCGGTAGACCAACTCTGCCGCACCTCAGCGTATTAGCACGGCCTTCACCGTGACACGCTGCCGCGCCGTAGGACTAGTCTACTGCGTATTTAGTGTCTCGTGTAGACGCGCCCCCGGGGTGGCATGTCAACGTCTAGCACCCGTGAATTCAGCTGGCATCTATACGTGCGCCCAGAAAGACTCAACACGGGGCAGTGTCGGGCAGAGAGGACAATAAGGCCTACCACTGCAACCTGGTTTGTGAGTTTACTTCAAGGTAACAAAAGTGATTAATGGGTAATGCAATGTCTGGACTGACACGCAGCATGTGACTAGACAGATGCATCCCAGAAACAAGGTGAATGGAAAGCAGCCATCCATGTAGCGTCATGGAAAATGAGGGCGGGAAGGGAGCTCAGGGGCCGCATCTCGCCCGACCCCCTGCTCCAAGCAGGACCAGCCCCAACTCCGTCATCCCAGCCAAGGCTTTGTCTACCTGGGTTTTAAACACCTCCAAGGATGGAGATGCCATCACGTCCCTGGGTAACCTGTCCCAGTGCTGCACCACCCTCCTAGGGAGGAAGTTCTTCCTAATATCCAACCTCAACTTCCCTTGCTGCAGCTTGAGCCCATTGCTCCTTGTCCTGTATCTGCCCCCACTGAGACCAGCCCAGCTCCATCCTCTTCGCAGCCCCCGGCAGGGAGGTGAAGGCTGCTATTCAATCCCCCTCGGTCTTCTCTTCTGCAGACTACATCAGCCCATTCCCTCGGCCTCTCCCCCAGCCCCCAACCATTTTCATTGCTCCATGTTCAAGGCTCCCTTCTCCCTTCCAGAGCTCGGCAGGGGACAAGATCACACAGCAGCCATTACCACTTGCCTGCACCCTCAGCACAGCAAGCCCATCCAATAGATTTTGCTAATTTACCTCTAGGGCAATTCACTGCTAGGGTTTAATTCGCTGCGTCCTGATCCCCTGCCAGAACCCCTGCTTCTTCCATCATCAACTCCTGCTAATTAGACCCCACTAGATAGTTTGCAATCGTCTGCCTTCCCCTTGAAGTGCGGCATTAACTAGAGCTTCCAGCGCTGGAGGAGACAGTAAAAGGGAAGCAGAAGGGGCTGATCCTGAGGGGCTTCTCCCCTGCTGACCCTGAGGTCTGTAGGCCAAATTCTGCTCAAAGATGGGTGGAGAGAGAGTCCACACACACGCACGTGCACGCACCCCCCCCCCGTGTGTGCGCATCTCTCCTAACGAAGCAGAATGGAAATTTGGGGAAGGCACAGCTGTCTGCTGCTCACGCTGGGCCATCCCCACAGCCTCGCACAAGCCCCCACGCCCTTGGTGCTGCGCCTCCCTCGTCCCCATCTGCACAAAAAGGGTCCAAGCTGGAAAGCCCTGTGCAAATGCCACGTCCTGCAGCTACCGGTCACTGCCACCCCAAACCTCTCGTGGCCTCTCGGCAGATACCTCAGGGTTTCGCTTCCCCCGACACGCAAACCCGGGTGTTGCTGCTTCTCCCTGCATCAGGCATGGGATGGCCATTTGCCCGCACGAGAGGCCCTTCCCTGGCCTCAGCACAGGTGCAGGGGAGGGGAAAGCCACGGGAGAAGGACGGAGGCTCTCATGAACTCTGCTGCAAAGTTTGCTTTCCCAAGACATGTGCGGGCTGCCATCGTTAATGCAGATGTTGCAAAGGGCTTGGGGGGGTATTTTGGAGAAAGTCAAGCTTTGCACCCGAGGTCTGCCCCAGGGCTGAGGGGCATCGGGCTTCACGCCGATCAAGGTTTAACCACTCGAAGAGGCCTCGCTAACCTCAGGTGCATCTCTCAAGCCGTTCCCTCCCGGCCCCCTCCCTTTATCTTTCCATCACCTCAAGCACTTTCTCTGCTCAACCTGGGGCTGCTTTCAGACGTCTCCTCGAAGGCTGGGACCCAACAAAGCTGGCTACACAGAGCAGGTGAAAAAGCAGCTGTTGGAAAATGGGGCGTTTGCCCGCTTCCCCAAAAGCGCTGGCATCGGCCCAGCGGCTCTTCCGAAAGCGGGGGGCAATAAAGCCCAGAAGCCTGCGAACCCCCGAGTTTGCTTTGCATGGTCCGACAGGGACGCACATACAAGACACGTGCTTCCCGATCGCACAGCCAGAGGTAGTAGCACACGCACGTCACCTTGCCACGTGCACACTCCCACAACGCCAAATCATTAAGAGAGATTCGTTTGCAAAGCAAGCCGGAGAACGACGTGCTCACACCAAGTTCGCTGCCAGGCGTGAAAATAAAACCACCACCTGGTTGTCGGCTCCTCTGAAGCCACTGGCCATTGGGAAAGGGCTCCTAAAACTTCACCTCTCCCGGGCGTTTGGTGGTGGTCCGTACCAGCGCCGGACCGTCTTGCACGTCGCTGTGCTTCAACTCCCAGCGCTGCAGGGAGGTAAAGATGCTTTATTATTCCCATTTAAGAGACGAAGAACCAAGTCACAGAGAGATTTGCCAAGACCAAGGAAACCCTGGCAGGCCTGGAAACTAAAACCCTCGTTTCAATCCCCGGGTTTAGGCCTGCAGCTAAGCATCTTCTCTCACCCTCCTGCATGGGGCACACCATCCACCATCATTTATTCATCCAATCCGGGGATGGAAAGCCTCACCGGAAAAGCTCCAGTCTGAAAGTTTCTTGTCCAGAACACTAGGTGAACACTTACGAATAAGAGAAAAGGTTTGCAGAAGTCAAGAAAGGTTTGTGAATAAGGAACTCGCTATCAAAGGGAACACAAAACCCATGACTCATCCGTCTGGTGTTACGCTTACCAGGTAGGCCAATTGGTTTTGACTGGATACTGAGTCTTTTGATTGGTAGCACCAGCTATAAAACCTTTAGGAAGAAAGAGAATAGATGCTGCTTTTCTCTCCAAAGAGCAGCCTAGCTCTCACCGTATTATGTTTTAAGCCTTGGGGGAAAAAATATAAAACCAGAAAGGCTCTTATATTTCTTTCAAAGACAAGTGCAATGTCTCATCCATTTGTATGTATGAGTTGTAGCTAGAAGTCTACGACACGGGCCATCTTCCTACTTAGAAATGAATGGTGCTAATATCATCTCTACGATCTCTCTTACAATATCTTCCAGACATTTCTGTAAAGACTTTTATCTCGAAAACTCCCCAATCCTGATCTGTTCAATGAAAAGACCTCTCTCCAGTCGTACTGCACTTCACAGAGGCAGCGGTGTTAAGGACTCGCCCATACACTCGCCCTGTTTCAACGCACGTCTGCAATGAGACCTCTGGCATCTGGTGCACGAGCCCACACAAGCATCCCACAAAGCAGAAAGCTTTAGAAGCCAGCTTGTTTGCAGAGGCTGGCTTCAAACCCTGAGCCAGCCGAAGAGGATCCACTTAGTATGCATCCTTAAGGCTAGAGACAGAAATTACACACAAGCCAGCATAAGCGATTGAAAACTGGTTCAGGTCTGCAACACGACAGAAGTTAAGGGACATACACAACTTTCAAAACAGCTGAAACCGGTTTCAGATCAACCTGGATGCCTATGGTGTCAGATTTAGCGGATTTAAGTTAAATCGGTTTATTGAACTTCTGTCCCAGATCTAAGAGATCTGAACCACGGATCAAGGGGCAGGTCCCAGGTTTGCTCTGCTCCATAGAAGCTGCTGCCACTCCAGGGAGTTCTGAATCGGGCCCTTCATCAGCCACTGGATGGAAAACAGAAATTTGGGTCAAACGATCTCGTCTCTCCCCAACATCCCCCAGCCACCTGCTTCCTCTACCCTCACCTTCCCTAGGTAGGGAGGAGATGAAACAGGCACGTAAAAATACACGCGGTCCCACTGAATTGGGCCCAAAGCCTGCAAGGATAAACCAGAAAAAATCAGTGCATCTTCCACCCTAAAGCAGTTGCAAGAATCGGGCTTGGCTGGGCAGTGCCCTTTGTTGTACAAAGTATTTCTCGGGTGGGGAAAACATACTAGAAGGAGTTATTAATACGCACAACTCAAAATCCTGATAGCGGCAGTCTCAGCGCACTCTTTCCCTGTCCAAGCAAGAAAGGCATTGCATTCTGCGGAGCGCGGGGTCTTGGCAAGCGCTGCCGTGAGATGCAAGGACCACAAGCTCAACATCGCCCACAGGTAAAGGCAGGGCCACCCCCAGCTTTGCACGGGCCGCTGCGGTCTGTCGGGACGCTGACAGTGCTCTCAGCAAAGCCGGCTGTTGCAGGAGGCCAAGGGGGTCGGAGCAGGGGGACAGGGATGCCGTCAGCATCCGATCTCTCCACGTGCGGGCGAGATGGGGGGCACTGCAGCAGGGGCCCGTCTACCAGCTGCCAGGCATCATGGCAGGAGCCCAAAGGAGGCAGACGGAGCGAGGCTGCTCCCAGAGGCACTTCCCCGGAGGGGCATGCCCGCGGGCTGCCGCGGCAGTGCCAGGACTCCTGCAGCTCCCGGCTCGGCTTGCTCTGCACGGGCTGGGAAGGGACCGAGGAGTTGGAGTCCTCTGCCAACATCATCTCCGACACGGGCTGAGGATACGTGCAGACGGAGGTCTCTCCTCTGAGTCCGACGGACTCCGTGAGCATCTGCCCCCACCGCCAGACTCACGTTTTAAAAGAAACGAGGGGACTCCGGGGCCCAGCCCGTGAGAGCGAGGTGCTGCCCTTGGTACCACAGAGCGGTCCTGGCATCGCTCTGCTCCTGGCATCTCCACAAAGCTGCTGTCAGAGCATCGCTGGCCGAGCCCAGGGCCGATCTCTTGAGCCAACAGCACCGCCGGAGCCAGGAAGCAGCTCCAGGGCATCCCTTGGGCCTGCAGAGCTTGTGGGGTGGGTGATTTCTTGGTGGAAGGTACCCAAGACTTCCACTGGTTCAATTTGACCCTCATCCCAATAAACCAAGGTACGCGGCAGTAAACCAGCTCTCGCATGATGGAGGAAGAGGAGCATGATGGAGGAAGAGGAGAGGTGGAGACAACGAGAGAGAGCGAGAAAACCTCTCCATTTCAGCCCGGCCCCTCCCCAGCTGGAGGGGGGGGAGGGGAATGCTAATTCCAATACCGAAAAAAAAAATGCCATGGTAAAACATACCCTAGTAGCACAAGGCTGAATTCTGGGTAATTAGGAAATTTCCATTTCAATTCAAATACAAATTAAGCTCAAAGTTGTCATCAAAGAAAAGATGAAGATGAGGATCAAAGTGATGCAACATTCTGGGAAAGGAAAAAGATTAAAGAAAGTAAATTGAACAAGATTTTAAAGAGATATTAAAAGGTGTTAATGCAGCTAATGAAGAGAAAGGGAGGCTATTCAATTAACACTGCTAGCAAGGAGGGGACAGCTCCCTACACCTCCGCCCGAACATCAAAGGCTGGATGCTGCCTCTTATTAAAAGAGAATATAGAATATTTAAAAGGCAGAATAGATTAAAATAGATTTGGGATAATTATGTCTCCATCCATAATGGCAACAGTTTATCATTATATTCCAAAAACAAATCTAATAATATGTGCTGCATACTGCAGTTAGCAACAGCCTTTGAAGTGGCTCAGAAAGGCAGCAATTAAGCTCTGGTTGAGCTGGGGATGGGGTTTGCTGTGGTCACAGGAAGCTGGGACTGACCCGGCGAGGTTGTGACCTTTGCCCTCTCACTATACCCGCACCCCACCCCAAGGGACCACCAGGCCAGGCAATCGACTCCAGACGAAAGGCTGTAGCTGCCCTCTGCTACCTCCACTCAGTGCCTGCTAGCGGAACAGCCCTGAGAACAAAGGGGAGCCTTGCTGGCTTATTAACATGACAAGACTGTCACATGCTGGCAGCCCCAGCAAGAGCCTGCTTGCAGGCCCTTCAAGTGCAATCAACAGCCACGCCATGCAACAGAAACGGCTGGTCGAGAGGTGCCCAATGTGCCCGCCTTTGATTAAGAAGTGCCCAGTGTGCCCACCGCACACGGGGATGGTTGTTACCAGCCATCCAGGGCTTTCCAAGAAAGCCGCGGCAGGCAGGCCAACGCCGGCAGACAGACTGACCTGCCTGGGATTCATTCATCACCCTGAGAGCGCCCGATCTGGCTGCCAGGAGCGAACCAGTACTGGCTGGCACACTACAACGGAGCAGATGTGTGCAGCACGGTGCCTCACGCTCCCATGCTGCTTTCAGGCAAGTGATATGCAAAGCTGGGTTATTCCAGGCCTCCTATGCAAGACAGGTGAGTATTTCCGCTCAGTGGATTCACTCTAGTCAAGGCTTCTTGCCCAAAACATCAACTGCAAACCCCCTGGGGGCAAATGATTCAGACCCAGTGCCCTCAGCTGCACTTCACAAGCCCTGTGAAGCTGTGGAAGATGAAGGCTCGTAGGTACCTATTCGGCTCCGAGACATTGTGCTGATCCCAAAGCAGACAGGACACCCCAAGGGTAGCTCTTACCCCCCAGAGAGCTAGTCCAACAGCCTGGGCCTATAAGGACACGAGAACCCCAGGCAAGCTGCCTTTTTTCAGCCAGGAGAAGCAGGGAACCACCCCCGTGGGTCTGCTCGGCAGAGTCCAGTGCAGCAGGAGCATCCCCAGTGTACCCCAGGAGGATGCTCACCACCCTGCCCAGCACCAACCACCAGCGGACCCCGCAGGACAGAGCCCACGGGATCAGGTCCAGACACGCAGCCACCATGCAGCTTCTGTACTCTTTTCTTCCCAGTTCAGAAAAACCCGGCTCCTCAATTAGCCCCTGGGCAAGATGTCTGAGAATTAGGCTCGATGCATTTTTAATGTCCTCTGGAGCGCCGTGCTGGCTTCCTGGGAACGCCAAAGGCAGCGCGGCTCCGCTCCCCACCCAGCTCTGGCTGCTTTCGAGCTCACGCAGACGTGCAAGGCCCCCAGGCTCTCTGCCAGGATGCGAAAGGTTTGTGAGGGCCAGGCAAACTGTGGTCAGCTGGGTTTGCAGTCCGTATAGGAATGGCTTGGGATGCTCATGGGCATGTCGAACCCCCAAAGTTTACCCGGGAGCAGCAGCGCTTAGCAGGAAAGGCTATTTTGGGTGGGCTCTGAATAGGTGTAGTAGACCTGGGGTGGATGGAGAGAGGTCACTGAAAGATGCCTTCCGCCCACCCCAGCCCGCTGGACGGCAGCATCTCCCACACCTCCAGGGGCTAGCTCCTCGTGGCTCCAAGCAGCTGCCCGGTTAAACTTAAAGGACTTGGGCCAGCTGGGCCATGGGTCTGACGGAGCGCGCGGGATCTACAGATGTACCGTGGGTCGGTCTCTCCCCCCACGCCCCTTCCCTACCCCTGCGGGTAAAAGCCGCACCGGTCACCTGGGGCAGCCTGCTACTTGCGACTCCCTCTCCTCCCAGCACGCATTCCTCCCCCACCGTGATCCTGTAGCATTTCCCAGTCGCAGACCTTGCCCCCAAACCAGTTCACCATGGGGAATGCCCCTGCGACTGCCTCATGCACGGCCTCCATCCCATCACCTCTGCCTCCGGCCAGGCGGCCGCCTCCAAAGCCGGCACTGCCCTTCCCCAGCACAAAGAGCGCTGCAGCCCCTCAGCCTCTGGGCTAATGCTCTTCTCCCCGCCCGGCCGTCCCTGGGGCTGCTTTGCACCCTCCGCCGAGAGCTCTGCCCCCTTCTCCCCATCAAACAAACTTGGTCTGTCCCGTTCTGCCCTGCTAGCTAAGCCCGTGGACAGCTCAACTCGCTCCAGCAACTGCCCACGTCACTCAGTCCCTAGCTTTGCACAACCTCAATACCGGCGCCTCCGCCCCGCAACCAAGTGCTGGAGCCAAGCTCTGCCCCTCCGTGCAGGCTGGGCCACGAGCAGCGGCTGCAAGGCGCTGCTCCCCAGAGCTCAGCTCCAGGCAGTTGCCATGTGTACAATCGTCACGTGTACAAGCGCCCCATGAGCTGATCGGCTTGCGGAAGGTGTCTCTCTTCATCTGATATCCCCGGCTGCAGGAATCAAGCAAACTTCTGCCTTCGTATTTTCTGTGCCGGGCCCAAAAACATTCCCGAGTGTCACCGCTTGCACACTCGCGTCCCCCAGAAGCAAGAGCAAGTCACAGGAGCACGCCGCAACGAGGAAGCAGTCGTGTTAATGTGGCCTCGTACGCACGGCGGGCACCTAGCTTCCCCGCGCTTGGTTTTTGAGTCTCTCTTCATCACCAAGTCATGTCAAAATGCTTGAGCGAGCACTTCCCCCGTTACACAGGAGAGTGCTTCTGTGGATTGGGCACTCCTGCAAAACAAACCTTTACCTTGCATCATCGAAACGTTGCCTTTAGAGAGAGCGTAGTGGAGCCGGCGGGTTTGAGGACGGACAGTTACGCCTGGTTAATAAAAGGGAAGACAGGCTCGGTGCATTCAAGGACAGAGGGATCGAACTCACTGAATTAGCAGAGCTCATTATTTCAAGTGCCAGAGGATTTGGTTGAAGAGATAGAGGCTTAATAGCACAGCATTAGTCTGGTGACCTGATCGCCTTCCTCGGAGCACACGTGGAGTCTGCTGGGTCTCTGCCATTCGAAGCGACCTGCTCGGGTTCGGTAATTTCCCACCCGCCCCGCCGCGACGGGCCCGCCATCAGCACCAAGCCCCTCTGAGAGCGTGGCAGCGGGGCGGTTGTATCCGGAAAGTTTCCTCTTCAAAAAGTGAATGCATTTTTATCCAATCGGGTATTTTTCACAGGCAAACACCAGTTCTGATGGGAAACGCCACCTTGCCCACGGCAAACAGCGATGCAACAGTCGTCCCGCTACACAAAACCCTCGTTCTGCACCCAGATTGGTAGTTTGATGTTAAACGTTGCTTCATTTGGGTTCATTAACTTAAAGGGGGGGAGGGGAGGAAGGCCAGCTTCGGGATTTTTTTGCATTTTGGTTTTTTTTGTTTTGTTTTTTTTAAGTGAAACTGGCTTTTTAAAGGGAAATGTGGGTTTTGCTCCAAGAGGAAATAGGGCTTGAACAGAAATTTGTTTTTTTATCTCAAATCAACTTTAAAAAAATAAATAAATAAAATACCGCCCCCCCCAACCACTTCTGCGGGAAAGTCGGAGTATTTCAACAAACGATTTTTCATTCCAAAATGAATGGGGGGGAGGGGGGAACAGCGCTGCGTTTCCAGGCGGCTTCGCTCGCTACGCACAACGTCGCAACGAGCCGACCGACGGGGGTTTCCTACGTCAGTCTCGTAGAGGGAGCCAGAACCGCTCTAGTCCTCCTGCCTGGCAGGACGTAGGTGGTAAAGATCTTCCTTGATGAAGTGTGTGCTCCCCGAAAAAAGCTCAGGTGCTCTGAACGAGTCAGTCTCCAAGGTGCACCCCAGCCCCGCCTGACTTCAGGCGAGTCGGGCGAGCCACCTCTCTGCAGCTCGCGTGGGAGAGGTCTGCTCCTGCCCGCACCTCGTTAGGGACTCTTCAACTAAACGCTTTTCTCCGCTGGTTCGTCGCTACAGAAACGGCTCCCGAACCCGCAGCAGCCCCCTCCCCCACCAGCGTCACACGGCTCACCTCTAGCCTGACCCCCGGCTCCAGGTAAGACCGTCCCCGTCTCAACCAGCCCAGCCCAGCCCAGCCCAGCACGTCCCACTTCCCCCTCAAACCTTCCGGCCACGCAGACTCCCACCCATCCAGGTGCTCTGCATCGGTGCTGGGCCACCCTCGCGTGGAGGACGGGAGCTTGAGCCTGGGTCTCCCGTGTCCAGAGCACGGCATCTTAGCAATGCTTGGAGGACATCTCAGGACACGTTGAAAGGCTTCTGCAGGAAACTAAACTTCAGAAACCTTGATGCTCGTCGCAGAACAAGCCTTTGCTTCTCACCAGCCTCCACCCGGGAACAGGGTCACCCAAAAAGTCCCCAACCATTTCATCCCAAGGAGCTCCACATCCTCCCCTTGCCAGTTTGGCTCCAGAAAAGGTAAAATACCATTGTTAATGCAGTTTTAAAGTACTTTGAAACCAAGCCATCTGTACAAGTTACAAGTCCGTTTTTAATTCCAGCTGCAAAACCATCGTGGAGAAACGGTTGGGTCCCTTCCCCCGGAGGCTTGTGCAAGTACCATGCATTGCCGTCCAGTGGATACACAGGGCACCAGGATGACGGTGTCCGTGTTATGGGTCTGGGACAAACATTGCATAAACCAGTTTGACCCAAATCACTTAAGTCTGATATACTACATTCAACCAGGTTCATCTCAAACTGGTTTCAGCCATTTTCAAACGGTTTATGTGCACTGAATGTCTGTCCTGTTACAGGTTTACACCAGTTCCTGACCACTTGAACTGGTTTGTGTGTAATGTCTGCCCCTAGCCATAGTGTCGCAGGGATTTTTCTTGGCTGCACTTTCAAATGCTGAGCAAACTGCCCAGAGCCGGCAGCGGGTGAAACATTCACCACCAGCAACCTAAAACCAGGCAAGTCTCTCTTGGTTTTGGCTCTCAGCATAGACGCCAAAGTCAGGCTGGGCCAGGCCAGAGGGGCCTAATTCCAAACAGGCTTTATCTGTTGTTTTTACTGGTGTAGCAAGACCGTGAAAAACTCTTCCACGTGTGTTGGAGGTGCAATTCAACCACTGCCTTGCATTGGCTTATGGCTAGAAACAAAACGGATGACAAGGTCCTAGCTGCCGTCTCGCTCAGCAAAGGACATGCACCTCCAGGAGAGCACGGAGGCCAGATTCTGCAGAGCCAGGCTTAGGCCGACTGAGGGGAACCAGGGACCGTGCGGCATGAATTGCAGGTGCACCTTTAACCGGCTCCCGGCGTCGATTTGGGGACGCTCACTGTTTGAGGAGGTGAGAAAACAGCAGCTGATCTGTTTAAAGACGTGAGGCCAGTTAGCACGATCCTAGGAAGGACTCTGCGCATTCCCAGAGGGAAGACAACACACCAGGCTTGCAGACTGGCCCTCAGAGCAGAGGTGCGCATCTCTCCGGCACAGCCGGGGCCATTCTCTGGGTTGCAGCACCCGATGCCGGGGGTGGATCTGGGGGGCATTCACTCACGCCCCTCTTTGAGTCCTACTCCACCTAAAGGTTCAAGCCAACCTCCTGGCAGCAGCAGTGGCATTTCTATTCAGGCAGCAGGGAGGGCGTCAACTGAATTTATGACTCATTAAAATCTACCCGATTCCTTCTGAATTCTTCGTTCCGCAGGTATTAACAACCCTCTCTCCTTTTTAATGGCCTTGATGTTCCACTAATCAAGTTAACAGACTGCAGAATGGCAGAAGAAATGTTAGCTGCTGCTGATCAGGTAGCTCCTATTTCACAGCCCTGCAGACTGTTTTTAACTCATTCCAGTGAAGTGGTTTATTTCTTGCTCCCATCTTAAACTGAAGAACCCAGCCCTAGGCCCCTGGTGTGTTAGTAAAGCTTTTAGTTTCTTTTTACCTGGAGAAAAACAGGTGCTGTGTTACATGGGATGATGCACCTCACCATCTGCACCCTGCTTTGCAAACCCTAAGTCCACTCACACCTGATGCCTAGGTGTCTCGCCACTTAGGAGAACCCACAGCCCTCGTTAGGTGCCTCGGTTCCCTGCACTACGCATGGCAAAAGTTTGGTGCTCAAGAACAGGATTCACAAGGGCAGCAGGGTGAGGACGGCCTGCTTCAGTTGGCAGCAACGCCAAGGAAAGGGGCAGGGCTGAAGCATCATCACTGTGAGGGCGTTTGCTTCCCCCCGGTGAGAAGACCCACAGCTAGTTCTCTCCCGCAAGGCAGAGGAGGACGACCCTACAGCATGCCCAGCAGGATGTCCAGCTGAAGGCTCACTGGACTGCAGGCCTGCCTTCTCCCACATCAGCATTTCAGGTGTGAGGCTACAAGGCCACGTCCCCTCCTGCTGCCCCCTGGCACAGTGAAAACATCATTTTCTATGCAAAGACCAACTGGACCCCAGGGCAGCCCATCGCAGCAGGGTAGAGCCCTCATTCAGGGTGGGGTATGTGGGGACAGACCCTGGACTTTTCACCCGCTGTTTCCAGCCTCCGGCAGGCGGGCATGCTCCGAGACCACCTGCCGGCAGGGCAGACACCCCCGGGGAAACACACTGTCAGACTCGGTTCCCAGGGACCCACGGCACCTTTAGAAAGAGGTGGGGGACACTAAGTAGTGCCACAATCCAGTAGGAACAAGCACGTCTGCCTCTCGGCCAGCTCAGAGCCAGCAGCATGAGACGAGTGTGACACTGAGTCCACAAGGGTTGCATCGCATCATCTGCTTGCCTCGAGAGAAGGAGATGGGCAAGTCTGACCAAGGAAACCCCAGATGTGGAAAGGGCAAGAGGATAGTACTACTTTATGTCACTTCCCACGCACGCACAGCAAGATAGCAGGGAAAGGAAGAGACTGGCAGGGCTGGAACAGGTCGGCTGGGCTACACGGGGTGCCAGGGATTGCTCCGCTGTGGAAATGGTGGGGGCCAGAAAGCTGGCACAGGAGAAGCAATGGAAATGGTGGGGATGAGTGGGGAGAGAAGCAGATCATGGCAAGTGCAGCTGGGGCTGTTCCTAGGCCAGCCTCTCTTTGCACCGGAGGCCTTGCCCTACCACTGGGGTATCAGAGGAGACTCCAGGGCAGGCCACAGGTCCTGGTTGGCCACTAAGTTTTGGACTGCCCTGTTGGAGGGGAAACAATCCCTTGGAGAAGGGAACAGCCTCTCCATGCACAGTGCTGCCCTGCTACAGAGGAGCGTGGGACCATGGCGGCAGTCCCAGACCTGCCCCAAGCAATGCAGACAGGTACGTGGGCCCCCAGCACACGTTACACTTAACGTCCATTAATTGCATCTTACGGTAGTAACCTGGTCACACGTTCAGGGGATTAACAGCATCGCAGAGGGAAACCAGCCACAAAAATATTGTGCAAAAAAATAATGCAAGGTTTTTGTGGCCTTTTCCCACCGTCCTTTCAACCAAACGTGTAGCAAGGTTAGCACCGCAGCAGGGTCTCCGACCGGGCCCAGTGGGATGCCCATTGGCTGACAATCAGCTGATTGTTGGCTAGATCTGGGACTTGAACTGGGTGATGAACTGGGTGCTGACTGCTGGCTGGCTCCTGGACTGCATCAGACTGGCTGGTGCCGGTGTAAAAGGAGCCAGGATCGTGGTCCCAGACTCCCCCTGTACTAACAAGTGGGACCCGACTGAAATGTGACCCCTGGGCCCAAAAGCATGCATACTGCCTGCACACCCGGTATGGCAGGAGGTGCATCGCCTCGTTAAATGAACTTCTACCAGTAGCCTCAGACTCCAGCCCTACAAGGCTCCAAGCTAGTAGGAAAGGTGCGTGTAACCTGCTGGCAAGGAGGTCACAGGTGCTCCTCGGGGCCAACCTGCCAAGGGGAAGAGTTTCTACAGGTCCCGCTGTGGCACCAGCAGCCCTGACACCCTGGCCGCGACAGACCGCTGGAGGCCCATTGGGACGCATCTCCTTGCAGCCTCCAGGCCTGCAAGTGTCACGACGGCCACTTCACCCATCACCCCGTCCCATGCTCACCGCATGCCCACTGCCCATTGTTGGCTCGTGCAAAACACAGCTCCGAAGCTGTATGTGTCACACACGTGGTACTGGAGCCCACCTCGACAGGCCAGACTGGAAACAGCCCAGGGAAAAGATCCCGACAACAGCCAGGAAGGGGGTTGCTTTTTAGCAGCACAGTTCCTCCAAAAGCTTTAGATGCCAGCAGCCCCAGAAGGCATCACTTCTGCCTCCGGGCTTGACTCCCAGGCCCATCCCGACACGTTACTGAGGCTAAGTGGTATCCGCAGCAATCAATCTCTCTCATCATCAAAGCCACAAGCCATCTGTTTCCACTTTCCCGGGGAGAGGGAGGGAGTGGAAATCTGGTTTCACTTGGGTTTCCCTTCCCCGGGTGATGTTTTGCTGAGCATCAAACACCATCTGCAATGCGATCAGCAGTCTGTGGGTGGCCCATCTCCCCCATTCAAAACTAAATTTATAGCTTGGGCCACGGCTGCAAGACCATTAGCTGTGGCATGGGAATTAATGGTACTGGGGGCATGAGGTGCCAGTGAGCAACACCCCCCGTCCCGGCTGGCACAAGGCATGGAGCAGCTCCCTCGCTGAAGCACTGGGGTGCAGCACAGACTCGCTGCTTCAGCGCTACGGATGGTGGCCGAGCACTTGGGTCGCAGGATGCCCGGTGAGAGGCATGTGCCGCCTCCGTGCCAGCTAGGGAAGGAAGAGGCCAAGACTCACTGCTGCCAGCGCTGCTCTTTCCTTAGGGGTTTCGTGCATCTGAGGGTGAAGTTACACATTACACTGAGACCACACGAAGGGCGCTTAAAATGCAAGCGTCTGCACATAAAAGATCACGGACTCGTGCTAAGCACCCTCTGACGTCTCAGGGTTACGTCGCTTCGGGAGAGGGTTGGCTGTGGCCGTGCACCCAGCTCGTAGCAGCATAAACTTCAGTCCGATCCACAGAGACCGAGTAGGTAATTTGTAGTCCTCCAGCATCCCAGGATGCACCACTCTCAGCCCCCACCCCACACCCAGAGCAGGATAGAGCCCAGGCATCCCAGCTCCTAGCCCCGCCCCTCCTCGCCAGCCCTCTAGTGGCGAGTCAGAGCCATGCAGGCAAGAAACGGTATTAACCCTGGAAGTGCAGCTGCGCACAGCCCGTTCTAATTAACACTAATTAACATCCTGTGGATTTAGTCTGGGCCAAATAAACACCGAACTGCATCTTGAGAGCAGAGAAAGGTGCCCCCCTCCCGAGAACAGAGTGCACATCTGGATGCAACCCCTGGCAGCGATAGTCAAATGGACCAAAAGCAACCTCGGAAAGCCAGAGCCTTGCCCTCTAAGCCCTTCCCCAAGAAAAAAGGACCAGGTTCAGGGTGAGATTTTTGGGCAGCCAGTAGGACGGGGATTTTCTAGCCATGGGACTGGGCTCAGTTTGACTGTGGCTCACGTGACTTCGGGCAAGTGACTTCTTCCTTGCCTTCGTTCCTCCATCTTTTCTCTTTCCTGAGCAGGCTCTCTGATCCGCGATTTCCTTGGGCAGTGCCCAGAAGAGAAGGGCCCTTATTGGAGAGAGTCCGGTGGAGGGCAATGAAAATGGTTGGGGGATGAGGGAGAGGACTTGTGAGGAGAGGCCGAGGGAAAGGGCTGACTGAATCTGCAGAAGAGAAGACCGAGGGGGATTGAACAACAGCCTTCACCTCCCTGCCGGGGGGTTGCAAAGAGGATGGAGCTGGGCTGGTCTCAGTGGGGGCAGATACAGGACAAGGAGCAATGGGCTCCAGCTGCAGCAAGGCAAGTTGGGGTTGGATATTAGGAAGAACTCTCTCATGAGGAGGGTGGTGAAGCACTGGGACAGGCTCCCCAGAGAGGCGGTGCAGTCTCCATCCTCAGAGGTTTTGAAGACCCAGGTAGACAAAGCCTTGGCTGGGATGATGATGTAGTTGGGGCTGGTCCTGCTTGGAGCAGGGGGTTGGACTAGGTGTGACCTCTGATGTCCCTTCCAGCCCTCATTTCATAGGTTGTAGAGTCGGAAGGGACCCAATGGATCATCGCGTCCAACCCCTTGCCCCTGGCAAGAAAGAGGACCGAGGTCAGACGACCCCAGCCAGGTGACTGTCTAGCCTCCTCTTGAAGACCTCCAAGCTAGGTGAGAGCACCTCCTCTCTTGGAAGCCCATTCCAGATCCAGCCCACCCTTACTGTGAAAAATTTCTTCCTAATATCTAACCTAAATCCCCTCTCAACTAGTTTACACCTGTTATTCCTAGTCACTCCCGGGGGCGCCTGAGTAAACAGCGCTTCCCCCATTCCTCACTGACCTCCCCTAATAAACGTATAGGCGGCCACAAGATCTCCCCTCGGCTGTCTCTTGTGAAGGCTGAAGAGATCCAGCTCTCTCAACCTCCCCGCGTAGGGTCTATCATGAAGGCCACTAATCATGCGAGTGGCCTCCTCTGGACCCTCTCCAGATTCCCCGCGTCCCTCCTGAAGTGCGGCGCCCAAAACTGGACACAGCACTCCAACCGCGGCCTGACCGGTGTCACGTAGAGGGGAGCATCACCCCCTTTGACCCATTAGTCATGCACCTGCTAACGCACGGCAAGATGCGGTTGGCCTTGTTGATGGTCTCGTTACACCGCCGGCTCACGTTCATCTTGGAGCCAATTATGACTCCAAGATCCCTCTCTGGCTCCGAGCTGGTGAGAAGGACACCCCCCAACCTATAGGTGCGCTGGGGGTTCCTCCTTCCCAGGCGGAGTACCTTACATTTATCTTTATTAAATTGCATCCTGTTTCTCTCTGCCCATTGCTCCAACCTGTCCAGGTGGGCCTGAATCTGCTCCATACGCCCCGGTGTACTAACTTTGCCCCATAACTTGGTATCATCAGCGAACTTGGAGAGGGGGCTCTCCAAATCGCTGATGAAGATATTGAATAATACTGGTCCGAGGACCGAACCCTGCGGGACCCCACTGCCCACCTCCCTCCATGCCGAGGAGGAGCCATGCACCACCACTCCCCGGGTGCGGTCCCGAAGCCAGGTGGGCACCCGCCTGACCGTGCAGGCGTCCACCCTGCAGTCTGTTGGCTTCCCAACGAGGACAGGGAACAAAACTGTGTCGAAGGCCTTCCTCAAGTCCAGGACGGTGACATCAGCCTCGGCTCCCGCGTCCAGGCAGCGCGTGACCTGGTTGTAGAAGGCTACGAGGTTTGTCTCCTATGATTCTCGGTCAGTCGAGGCCCTCCAAGGCCGAAGAGGATTGCTGACGATTAGCATGTTAAACGCAGAGAGATGAAGTTACAGATCCGACCTGCTCCAAGACGGACCTGAACCAAGCAAAGCTGAAGCCAACCTAACACAAGAGGAGAGCGCGGCTTCCACGGCCCACCTTACAGCACATACGGTCAAGCGAAGCTCACGCAGCTCCTGCCGCTCTGGGCAAGGGGCACGGACTCTCGCTCCTGGCTGCAGGCGATCCCGGGGAGCGGTAGCCCGCAGCCTGGAAATGCTCCATCCCGGCTGTACAGAGGAGCCCTTGGAGTTCGTGCCGGACCAGGCAAGGAGGTGGAGTGCACGTGCCTCGTTAGGAATCGCATCGCAGCAAGCTCAGCTTCATTCGCCGTGCTGAGGTTTTATTGCATCCAAAACAGGGCAATGCCGTCTAGCGCCAACAGCGCGCGCTGTTGCCTTTGACTGCAATGGGAGGAGGTCGGCCACTTCGCAACTCGGGCTTGTGCAATGCACTCGTTGGATCTTCACCCACCCAACGCATCCCTGCAAAAAGCACGTCGGGAACCTCTACGCAAGCAAAGAGGAATGGCCGTGGTGTTCGGTGGTCGCGCTGCCCACAGTCTCAGCCACGACTCTCCTACCCAGGGCGCGCCCGATACCCAGGTCCTGGGTGCCGATTAAGATCTATCATTCATTGCTAGGAGGGAGCGTTAGATGGACAAGAGCTAGAAAAAAGGTGCCTTTGCAGCAACTCCAACCTGCTTGGCACAGTGTAGCGAGGACGGCCGGCAGACCTCAGAAACGCTTTGGCTGAACCGAATTTTCCCCTCAGCGAGATTTTGGTGCACTACAATCCCAGCTGTGGGATGAAGCCATCCCTTCCTGCTCCCTTGTGCACCCCGGCAAAACAGGCAGATGGGCAGGGAGAAACTGCAGGGTTGCATCACCAGCGCCAGAAAGACCCCAAGAAGCTCACGCCTCCCCAAAGTCCCAGCCAAGCTGCAGGAGGGCAGACTGGAGTCTCCCGGTGAAGAGGCAGCCAAACGTGTCCAAGATCTTGAGTGCTTACAGCTGGGGAGGGACAACAGTGGCGCCCGGGGGCTGCTCTGGATCAGCACGTCCCCTCCCAGGTTGCACCATCAGCTCTTGGGGGGAGAAAAAGTCAGTCCACACAAACAGGGTTACTGCGCTGCAACATCTGCATGTGCAGAGGCCAGCGCAAAAGCTGTTTACTGCACAGTAAATGCACGTGTAGACGTGCCCACGGAGCCTAAAGCCAACTCAAGTCCTGGGTAAGCGGCACGGCTGGATCGAGGTGCGTTCCCCAGGGAATCTCCCCGGCATCAGGGTGGGAAGCGCTCACCTCTGCCCGCCCTGGAGGGGCCTCACGTGCCCTGGGCTTCGAAGAGGCTTGCGTGTTATTTTCCTGCAGGTGCCACAGCAAAACCCGCATCCTCATGAACCTGAAACTAGCATTTTGGGCAGAAAAATAAGCAATGTGTGTCTTGGGGGAGAAAGTCGATAAAAAGTCCGAGAAGCTACCTGCCTTGCGTCTGCAGAGGGGTCCTGGTATGTGCGCTGCCGGCTTCCCCAGCCCCGACGGTCATCGAGCTCCTAAGAAAGGCTGTCTGCGCGCCCTGGTCCGTCGCGAGCCGATGGGACGAAGGGTGCCAAGCGCTCCCAAACAGAGCCTGGAAGTCACTGGATCTGGCGTGTGCGAGGAGCGTCCCAGCGCTGCCGCGGGGGCAGGCGGGGAGCAGACGGCAGCGCAGGGGCGGGCTGGCGTGGGTGCAGAGGGCGAGCCGGTCGTGCTGCCTCCTCCCCGAGGACAAGCGCTCTCGGGAGGGCTCTGAGCAAGTCCAAGGGACCACCCCTGCCAGCAAAGAAGGGCTGATCTCCCCTGCCCAAGGGCAGCGGGCTGTGGGGAGGAAGGGCACGGGGCTGGGATGCATCCGTGTCGGGGTCCCAGCTCTGCCCAGCGGCCATGCTGCCGTTTCCACTTCCATCCACCTCGTCTTTCCCGGGGTGGATCCGGAGCGGGAGCAGTGGCACGGCTGCACCCCTTCTGCACCCCTTCAAGCCCTTAAATAAGGTGAAAGGGGAGGATTTTCACCCGCTTCGGGGATTTTAAAAAGCTCGCAGGTGCCTGAGGACGGTCTGCCCGTCCTGGAAGGGGCGGAGGAGGCTGGCGCTAGGGGCGCCTCCACGTCTGCACTGCAGGGTGCTGGCCCTGCACCCCCTCTGCCCAAATCCTGGATCCACCCCATCTCTTGGAGGAGTCGAGCCCCTCGGGGCAGGTCCCGTCTCTGGCTTGGCAGCCACCGCCCCGTCTCCGAAGAGAGAAGCGCCGGGACGCGTGCGTCTCTTCCAGCTCCAAGTCGTGGTGCTAGCAACACCCAGGTCGCGGGTTTGATCCCTGTACGGGACACGAGACAAGGCTGGACTAGATGTGACCTCTGGCGGTCCCTTCCAGGCCCACTTCTCTGTGCTCTCAGGTCCACCCCGTGCCCCGATGTACAGTTTCCGGCGAGGCAATGCAAGCGCTCCCTGTAATAGATATCCCCTTCCATACCTGGGGACGGTCACAACTGCTTTTAATTACTGCCCAAAGTTACTCTTATTTGTTCCCCGCTAAGCAGCCTCTTCCCCCACATGCCTGGGTTCTTGTTACATGGTAATTTGGGGCAGCTCCTGGAGCTCTTAACCCCGGGATTGTCCACACATTAACACCTTCAAAGTGATGCCTCTCCGGGGCAGGATGATCTCTTGACCCATGCAACACAGCTCCTGTTGCAAACATGTGGCCACCCCCCAGATGTGCTGCTCCAGTTGCAGGTGCAGCTGCTCCAAACTAGCGCGAAGCCGATCAACATCTGTGCAGCTCACTGCGCGAGGTGCGACACGGGCCCTAGACTGGGTCTGTCCTGCAGAGCCCCAACCTTGCACGTGCGCCCGCTGCTGCCCGGAGGAGGCTTTCTCTTCCGCGTGTCACCGAGAAGGAAGGGGCCTTCAATGGTTTTTGGTTAAATCCAGCAGAACTTGGACAAGCGCGTGTCTGTCTGTGGCAGTGTGGACAGGGCTGATCCTGCTTCAGGCAGGGCTTGGACTAGCTACGATGCTCTTGCTTTTCCAAGTAATAATCCCCACTAGCAGCATCAATCGTCCCCATAGAAGAAAGGGAAAAAAACCCCACCACCTATTTCCAATGGGAAAACGCCCTGCCATGTTGGGGAGATCGGCGCGTTTGCACCGGATCAGAAAGCACCGCCGCAAGCACGGGCTCAGAAGCCAGCCCCGCAACCAAGCGGATGCTGCCGCCACGCTGCCTACGGCAGCCATCGAGCCCCAGGTCGGCCCTAGACGATCTTGACCCTCAACAGAAGAAGGAAAACCGCTTCACAGGTAGGGAAGGGAGGCTCCGCTGTTGCCATAGCAATGGTCCACCACCTCCCTGCTGAGCCCAAAATCATGTCCCATCCAGCGGCTCAGGTGCTGGGGGTCCCAGCCCACACTTGGAGCAGAGCCATCCCAGGTTGCACCTCGCAGGCAGAGAGGCTGGAGGTGGTGCGTGCCCAGGACCCCTCCGCGCCAGGCGTCCGGGTAGCCGAGCTCACAAACCGGGTTTCTGGGCAAGCCCCTGGGACGCGCGTGCACGTTGTGCAGGGATTTGCCAAAAGGCCGTTCCCACTGGTTTTCCGGCAGGAACAGGGGGGCACAGGGATGCACAGGTGTCCTGCCCGGGCGGCCCTGCAGGGTTTGCTGGCCCAGCTCCCTTCCCTCCCGTCCCCGGGAAGGGGACAGTTCTAGGCCAACGTGCGCCACTGCCCGGAGAGGGTCCCTCCGCTCTGGATGCGATGCTCTACGTGAAGTCAGGAGGAGACAAGATCCTCGCCTCGTTGAATGGGTTTGGACGCCAAACTCCGGGGGCGAAGGCAGGCACTTTCCGCAGAGCTTTTGCACTTCTAGACCATGCCTTGTTCCTGGCCATGCCGGGCCCAGCCAGAATAACCAAAGGCCTCAGGGGGACCTGCTTGCACGGGAATATCATCCCCTGGAGAGCAAGCAGAGCCGCACCTGGAAGTGATGGGCAGAAAAATGCAACGCGTGCAGAGATCCCCTTTACGTGGGCACCTCCTAAGCACGGCAAGATTTTCCCTTCCACGCATTAGCAAACCATTGGTTTTTCTGCCAATGGGAACAGTTCATCTCAGCAAGTTCCAGGCATTTAAATAGACCGAAAATCCTACAGAAATGCCCGGATATTTTATTCCAAGTTACATCCACTAGATGAAATCGGAGCAGGTGCCTAAGAAAGAGCGTAGGAGAACGTCCGGGGCACACTGAACTCCACGCCGGCTTCCCCAAATGCAATGTGATGAATCCGGCCGTCTAAACGACCATCAACAGGACAGAGAAGAAAAGCCATCTCTCTGCTCTGCAAACCAGCATCGGGCTCCGTGGAAAAGCACGTGGCTTCACCCACACCTCCGCACAGCTTTCTCCATCTCTCACACAACCCAATCACATCAGCCTCATAATTAAGAGGTGGTCCCACGCACCTTTCTCCTATGGACTTGGAGGCAATGAGCACATCACAAACCTGGAAGATATAATTTATGGTCTCGGGCCTTGCAGCGACTCCGTCCGGTCTGCCGTATCATTCCTGCCTTGCCGGCACACAAGCTCGACACAAGGGTTCAAAGAAAAACCCCTCTAAAATCCGGGTTTTCAGCGCTCCCGTCGTGTGACGCGGGGCCAAGCCTTGGGTTCAGGCGTAACAGACGGAGGAAGAAGAAAGGCCCAATTCCCCTTGTTTCTTTCCAGCCTGACCCAGGTGTAGAGCTGGCACGAACGGCCTCCCACGTCAGCTCCTCCCAATGAAGACATGTTAAAGCAACAACAAGAAAATGAAGAACACGTGGCTAACATCGTCTATCCATTTCTCTTATTTTCCAAAAATGAATTTTCCCGGGGCGATATTTTTCCTCGCCCGGCCACGCTCTAGTCTATCAGCATTAAAGAGTTTCAAAGACAGCACGATCCCTCCGAGAGCCGCGCGACGCCAGGAAGCACGCCTTTCCGAAACTAATAGCCTACTATTTACAATTGCGAGCCGCTCAAACATTCGATTTAAAACCTTCAAGTGGCAAAAAATTCCTCCGAGGCAAGATGCTGGAGTTGAGCAAACAATTTGTACGGAGCGTTAAGTGTAGGAGGAAGCCGCGGAGCGGGTAATGAAACCTCGCCTTGCGTTTCCAATCAGCGCGGGGCAGGACCGAAACGCGCCGTGGCGGGCTCCCGAGCTAGGCAGCAAACCGCGGGGGAGGCGGCGAGGGTGGGGAAGGGAGAAGGGAAAGGAGGCTGGGTTCAAAACACCTTTCGTCAGCTCGTTGGACCACGCAACGGGCGCGGGCAGCAAGTCCTCGCGCAGAACGTGGCCGGGCAACTTCCACGAAGCAGAATTCATACGTTAGCCTCACGATTTTGAAATGCTTCGATGCCCGGTGGCCAACGCGCAGCTCCGAGGGGAGGCGGGACTGGTCCGCTCTCAATGCCACGCAACGCTTCAGAGCGGCGGTGCTCGAGCTTTCGCGGGTGGTCCACGGGCGGCGTGGAGCCCAGGCCCAATGCAGCCCAGGCTGGCACGCGGGGCACCGTGGGGGCCGAATCTCCGCACGGCGGCTGCGGCCAGAGCGCCCCGCACGCCCTGCTGGACAGAGCGGCGGTCAGGGGAGTCTCTGGGACCAGCCCGACACCCCAGCGCTTGGGGCACGCTCGATCGGACGGATGGGATGGGGCCGCGGGCGGGCGAGGAGCGGCATCCAAGAACGAGACCAGCGGCCAGGGCCAGGATCATGGGAGACCTCGCTGCCCACTCCATCGGGAGCCCCGGCAATGGGTGCAAGGCAGACGGTCCGAGGCCAGATAGGAGCAGTTCCCCACATCCCTGCCGTGCCAGATCAGCACCACCCCGCACCCTCAAGAGCTCACCGAAGCTCCTTAAGTGGCCCTTCGGCCCAAATGATTGCCCACCCGAGTCCAAGAGAGGCTGCCTCCTCGCCGAAGCCCCTGGTGAAACTGGGTGCTGCAAGACAGGGGTCCCCAGGAGTTGCACTGAAGTCAAGGGGAAGCTACTGCTAATTCCCCAAGTCTCCGACAGACCGGCCCAGGCATCCCCCAGCATTCGCTGGCCCTGCCCGTGCAAACCCCTGCGCAGTCACCACCCCGGCATGGTCCAAGCCCCGGTGCGTGGTGGGAACAGGCAGGGGCATCTGCTCCGTGCCATTGACTTTGCAAGGCACCCCCGGCCAGCCCAGCCATTGCACGCGGAGACACCGCAGAGGTGACCCCGGCAGCTCTCCATCACAGCTCCGCCAAGCGCAGGGCGGGCACCGGGGGCTCGCACCCGCCAGCCTCTCCATGGTCCTGCTCCGCTCTGGGCAGCCCCGGCGCTGGCTCCCGTGCTTCGCTGAGCCGCCTTTCTATGGAGGCAACTAGCGCGCACACGCAGAGAGGGTGCATCCCCCCGGGCCACGGATCCTGCCGGCACGGCTGGTTTTAAGCCACGAAACGCCGCCTTGCCACGTGGCCCGGGCCGCTCCATTCGAAGTTGCTTCAGGGAGCCTGGTGAGACGAACCCCCGGGACCGGCGCTGCTCGGGGGCCTGCTCACGCGGGGTCACGCGGGGCTTGCCCCAATGCGGCGAGCGCTGGGCTCTGCTCAGGGACCCCTTCATTATCCGCTGGAACCAGTTCCTCCCAGGCCCATGAGAGGGGAAGCTGGTCTTTTAAGTCATCGGCCTTGACCCCAAGGTCCCCATCCACCCCCCACGGCTAGGACCCCGTCAAGCCCTGTCGCCACTCCTCCAGCTCTCCAAATAGTCCCCAGGACCCCCTCATTGCCAGCCCTACCATCATCCAGTGGAGCCGACAGCCCCCCGCACATGCCTGCAGCCGCCGGGACAGCCCGGGGTGCGGGGACCCCACAGCAAAGCTCCAGCAAGCCCTTGCCGGCTCCCCACGCCGCCCTCACCCCGGGACCCCCCGTTCTACTCCCAGCTCCCTCGGGAGCCGAGCCCTGGCTGCAAACCGGCGCGAACGAGCGAGCCCAGTGCGGCACCGATCCGGACCCGCGGCAAAGCTGTCGAGGAGCGCGCCCAGCACCCCGGGCGCGTGAACCCCCACAGCCGCGGGCTTGCACTGCGCACCCCGTGCAGCCAGGGACCCCGGGCAGAGCACCCGATGCTGGGTCCTTCTCGTACCATAAGGAGACCCGGCGAAGGATGGCAAGCACGAGGAACCAGCCCCCAGAGCCTTGCAGAGCCCGGGTTCGACTGCGTTGGAGTAAGGCCCCTTTGCTTTGCACCCTCGCTTCTTTTCACGCCCAGCTCCCCGGTGCACCAGACACGCCGTGCCCCAGGCAGCTGGCAATAGCCACACGCGATCCCTTCCCGGCCTGTGCTTTCCCAGCCTAGGATCAAGGCACCCTTGTTTCCGTCCCAGCACCACGAACCGCGTTCAGAGCGGAGAGCCTGTCCGCTATCTGGCAGCGAGCGCCTTCTCGCCAGCCAGGCTCCGGGAGGACGATGCCAGACGTGCTTTCGTGGTCCTGGGAGAAACATAGCCTGCCCCAGGCTCTCTCTGGCTTGCCATTGCTCCTCGAACCGGACCTCTGCCATTGCAAACGCCCTGCGACCCAGCATCAAGGCAGAGGCTTCCCTGCAGCTCCCCAGCACGGCAGTACTCACCCGCCTCGGGTCTCCGCGGGCCGGCTGCTGCGGCACCCGGGACCTGGCACGGCCCTTCTCCACCCGGACGCTCTCCCACCTCGGCAGGGGAGTCAAAGTCCCAAAGCAACAGCAAGCAAGGCGCTCCGAGCAGGCCTTTCCCCCGGCATCAGTCTTCAAACAAGCAAGCAGCTGCTTGTGCTCCCACCCCGGCGTGGCCACGGCCCCTGCTGCACTCCTCCCAGAGGGAAAAGCAATCCCTCTTCCCCTTGCAGCAGCCAGCGCCAGCTCCGACAGGTGTGGCAGCTCGGGGCTAATGGGGCCTCAACCCTCGTTAACCCGCTGCTGGGCAGGTGCGTGCAGACTAGCTCTTCTACCTGCCCTCAACACGGAGCAAAGTGCCCGCGGCTGCGGTCGTGGCCGGCGGTGGCCTTAGGGTCACCCGGGGCCCCTCTGTGAGGACCTACGAGCAAGTTGGACGTTTTCAATTTCAATTTTACTTTGCCCTATCCGTGCAACTTGTCTGTAAGTTGGAGAGAGCAAAGCTTTAAACAACTTCACCCTCCCCCTAAAAAACTGGTTGCAAAATGTGGGTTTGCCCTCCCCTAAGGCTGCTACTGCCAGGCCTGTCGTGGTCGGTCGGTCGCCTGCAGCCCCAGCCCGGTACGGAGGGGATTCCCTACGGGAAGAGACCGGGCCTGCCCCGTTTGAGAGAGATGCTTGGGGAGGGGGGCACACGAGAAGGGTTTACACCATACTAAATAGCAAAGATAAAATCACTAGGGATTTATTAGGGACTCTGTCAGCGGGCGAGAACCAGGGGTCACACGAAACAAGTAGGCGGTCCGCTTGAAATGAATACCAAAAAGTTGTTTTTCACCAAGTGTGTCGTTAAAGGTGGGACTCGTTGCCACCAGCTGTGCTAGAAGCCGCCGTTAGCCAGGATCAAGGAGGGGCTGAACTCCAGCGTGGAGCCCAGGTGCATTAGGGGCTCTGGAGCAGGGGAGTGAGGGGCCGTCCTAGACCTTCAGTGCCGGAGGCTGCAACGGGGAGAGGAACGGGGGAAAACCCAGTCCTGGCCTCTTCACTCTCCCCATTTGCCACTTCAGGGGAAAGAGGCCGCAGCCACGACACTGTAACGGGTCACCTAGGAGACTGGGCACAAGGGACCACTGATTTGACCCAGGTCGTGGCAGGTCCCACGGGCTGTTAGGAGCGGTCACGTACAGGTGACACGCACCGAGCCGGGGCTCCAGGCAGAAGAGCTGGGAAAGGAGCAGCACACAAAGCCCTGGGGGTTGCTTCCCCCCGAAATCCCTCCATCTCCCTGGGGGATTCATGGCTGGGATTGTTCGAGGTCTCGTGGCTTGGCACATCACGAGCAGGCTGGGGTTTTTCCCGTTCCCATAAGATGTGCCATTCCCCAACACACACGTGGAGGTTCAACGGGCTGGACTCCCGTCTAGGAGAGACCGGCATAGACCGCGCTGCAGGGATGCAACGACCCCCCGGCCCGCCACGGGCACCGCGACCCCAGGGCTCGTTGCAGACAGGAGAGGATGAAAGCAGACGCTGTCGCTTGGAGGGGACAGATGTGAAATCTGAAGCTGCCCGTATCCACTCCACCGTCCGGGCAGGGAAGAAGCTGCCGGCAGCAGGCACTTTTAAGACATTGCTCCGTGCATTCACTATTACGCTTCGCCACCCGTTTCGCCACCTCGGGCGATGCTCCGTGCAGGGACCGCTCAGGCACAGGCTCGTTTTCCAGGGCGAAGGCAGACCCGCAGCATTTGATGGAGATCACCCCGGTCTCTCCAAAGCGGCAGCTCCCCTCCTGCTTGCAGCAGGCTGGGGGTGGGTTTACAAGTCCCCAGATGTCTAGCCCCAAAGGGGAACACAGACACACGCGCGTGTTCCCACACCGGGGGTTTCTCTGTTGGGTCTGGAAGCTTTTCCCTGTGCCCCCTTCCCTGGGGGATCCCATCTCGCCCTTGGCCAGAGATGCCAGCTAGCCTCCCCCTCCCCGCCAGCGCAGCGGTCCCGAAGCAAACCTCTGTTGCAGATCCCACCGTCCAAGCCACGAGCCCTTCTGCAGTCGAAAAGGGGGTCCCTTTTTATACGTCTCTACCCAAGGAAGGATTCGTGTCGTGGGGAATTAGCTACCTGAAGAGCGAGGGGCTTCCCGAGCACTGCAAGAGTCGGCGACCCCATTCACCAAGGCAACACCGCGCGGTTTCCCCGTCTCCGATCTCCGGCCACGCCAGCAGCCGATTGCAGACTTAAGCATAAAGCTCGCGCTTCCCCAAACCTGGAAATCGTGCGTGACCCTCAGCGCAGCAGGAGCGACCGAAGGATGCTTCCCTGCGGCGAAACGGCCCCGGTAGCTCATAATGCCCCCCGCCTCGATGTCCTGCAGCTCATTTTGCAGCGCTCTCCACTGTATCCTACCAGCATACAAGAAAACCTACTACTTAATGAGGTGTAAAACTAATTATTATGAAATAAAACTAGCTGTTCGCAACGTGGGGGGAAAAAAAATTAAAAAAAAAAAATCACATTTTCATGCCCTATTTTTTCTGAAAACGTGTGCCGTTCCCATCACATAACGTGCTCTGGGAAAGTAAAAATAAATACTCTTCACAGCAGAGTGCTGGCTTGGACGCCCGCGATTCCAATAAGACAGAAACCCTACAGCTTAATGGGCCCTAAATGCTCAACATCTTTTTCACTTAATGTAAAATCCATCTGATGTAATAGCCGTGCCTCAACTATATCCATTTTTTCTATTAAAAAAGTTAATTTTCTGAGCTGGCAGAGCAATGCAAGCATTAAATTATTAAGGAGGCAATAACCTCTACCAACTTTCCAGGCTCAGAGAGGTTCTCAGGCCAGCTACCCACCGAAAAAGAAACCCGTACATGCCCACATCAAGACTGGCCGCGGAGCATGGCAAGATGGCACCACCAATCAATTATAAGTTGCACTTTATTGATGTTGCTTTGCTGTTTCGCGGAACGGATCTCAGTCTCTCCTGCGAGTCACCCGTCAGACGCGTTTCATTTAGAGCTGACATTTTTCGTGACCTTGCCGCTCTGCTTTCATTTATCATCGCTGTTTGTTCCCGGAGGCATAAATAATGAAAACGTCCTTTGCCATGTAGGTGATGCCACACGCTTGATTATGCTAAACATTTGCATTACCGCTGCGGCGAGAGCCCTGTTGATAAATAGATGCAATCCAGATTTTATCGCCGCCGTCACAAGTCACTCGAGCCCGGGGAGCAGATGCACCGGGCCGGTGAAGTCTCTGCCGGAACAGGCTCGTGCCTGGAGATGCGTTTTCCACGCGACTGAAATAACGTCCCATGTTCGAATTCAAGTCTCCTGAAAAGAGCTGGATTTCTTGCAAAGCGGCATCCTGCAGAAGAGCCGCTCAATGCCGACACCGACAGGAAAACCCAGCAGCGAGGATGCGAGACGACCCGCAGCACCCACTTGCAACTGCATTCAAATGTTGGGAGAAGCCAACAGGAAATGCTGAAGGGAAGGAAGGGTCTGTCTCTGGGATTTAGGCACCTGCAGGGCACTGAGAGCCAATCCCGGGCTTCAGCGCCTGTGTGAAACCTTAGGGCAGCCCCTTGTGTCCAAAGCGGAGCCCAAAGGAGGCACGCAGCGAACTATGGCTAGACCCTGCACCCAGGGAATGGCAGACCTGGGCCTCCCAGGCCGGGGGGATTCGAACCCGCATCTGCCGCTGCTCCGGGGAGTGCTCTCACCTGCGGCCTAGACACGGCTGGAGCGGCCCCCTCCGGCCAGGGCTGGAAGAGCTCAGGGGAAAAGGAAGAGCAAGAAGGAGCCCGAGCGCATGGAGCGGAGGCGAGGGCATCGAGCGGGAGGGAGCGCTGCTGGCGTTGGCGACGAGAGGGATGTCCCGCATCCCGCTCTAGGGGCGTCCCGTGCACTGGGTAAGGGGCACGGGCGACAGCTAACCCCGGGAAACGGAGAGCAGGTGGCTGCATTAGTCTGCGTCAGGACGGAGGCAGGGCAGGGTGGCACCCTAGAGACCGACTGGCTCAAGAGAGGCAGGAGCTGCTGTAGGCAGCAGCCAACTTGAGAGGCATCTGATGGACTCGTACAAAATTCAGGCGGGAAGGGAGCTCAGGAGGTCACAGCTAGTCCAGCCCCAACTCCATCACCCCAGACAAGGCTTGGTCTTAAACACCTCCAGGATGGAGACTGCACCCCTCTCTGGGTAAAAGCTCTGATGAACCTGCCTGTTCTCCACAAAAGCTTCTCTGAACCAGTCGGTCCCCAAGGTGCCATCCTGCCCGACCACACAGCACTCGCAGAACGCAAGAGATGCCACTTGCTGGCTCAGCCCCGTGTCCCATCGCTCACCGTGGCAGGATGAGCGCCACGGGGAAGAATATTTATGCAGGACCTACGCAGCGACCTCTTCCTTCTCCGCCCCCAGCGTTTGCAGGTGTAGGAAGTCCTCACCTGGAGGCAGCAGCTGTGTTCAGTATCCACCCATGGGTCCCTCTCTAATCCTCTTTTGAACCTGGTTTAGTTGTCGGGCTCGACAACAGCCCCTCGCACATGGGTCTTGACGTCCCTGCGTGACCTGCGTTCAAGGGATGCTGCCGGCACTGCCGGACCCCCACGTTAGCACACGCTTCAAAGGCGGGACAGAAGAAACATGTTTAAGGAGCAGGCTGCTCTTGAGCAAATTTCCACTGAGTGCAAGAGTCACAAAACACTTATTTAAAAAAGATGATAGAAAAGATAATGTTCCTCCCGGGGAAATTCAGCAGCAAGGAGTTATTTTGCCTAATGAACACAAAGGCTGCTCCAAAGGGCTTTTTATTGCAATCTCCAGTAGACAGGATGCTCGCCGTTCAACGGCACTGAGAATTTCCTGGCAAGTCAGTCGAGGAAACCACTTGCAAAGGTCTGGCTCTGACTGCCGGGGGCCGATACTCATGGTACACCGAGCAAGCTGCTTGCAGGGCAGTTGCAAACTCTTGCTCCAAGACACTAACTGCTGTGAGGTCCCCAAGGGAAGAGTCGTCATCCCAGGGACTGTTTAACGCAGGGTTTCATAAGACTCAATGTATGCTTCCCATGCCTCTCCCAATCTTACCCCACTCCCCTGCTTCACAGACATATTTATGCTAGAGAAACTCAGATGCAGCTACAGACTCGGCCTTTCCCGTTCAAGGTCACCAGTTCAACTCCAGCAAACGTTGGCAGCGCTTGCGAGCGAACATCCCAAGGATGCTTGGTTCCCTCCGAGAGGCGAGAGACATTTGGACGTGAAGTTGACCCCTGCCCCTCCACAGCTGATGCTTTCTCCCTTTTTTTTTTCTAGTAGCCTTATGCCTTTCACAAGTCCCGAAAACTCCCCAAGTTGCTGTTCCCAAGCAGAAGTCTTGGCTATTGCGTATCAGTTATTGTACAGAGCCAAAAAGGAAGGCTAATACTCTCTGCTACCCACAGACAGACTTGGCAACAGGCAAGGTAATACACTTCTTTCACATTGGTACCATCATCATTACAAGGAGACAAAAACCACTTTATTGATATGTAAATATGAGAGAAATTTTTAAAAAATACATAAAAATCCCCCGCCCCCCCCCATCAGGACAAATACAATAGCAAAATATGCCAGCATTAGTATAACAATCAGTTTCTCTCCAGACAGAGCTTCAAGTAGTGAGATTAGGAAAGAATTTAACTAGGAACTAAAAGTACACTTGGTGAATTGATGCTTCCTATGGGATTCCCCCTGGAAATTAAAGGAAAGCAGCCGTGGATCAGATGTCACACCACAGCGAAGTAGTTATTCAACCTTAAAAATGGATTGTCAAAGCAGCTTGTTCTACAAATGCACCTCAATGCCTCTTTATCTCCTTTGCCAGGCTTTCATTTCAGTGATACAAGCCAGGCCCCAGAGCCAGAGACTCAGACGCAGAGCACGGACAAAGGACTCTGCTGGAAAATAGAAAAACTCGAAAGTTGCAAAAATTAACCTTGCCTTGCGAACAGAAGTCAGATCATGCACACACACACACACCTGCTTTAACACCTCAGATTTCCTATTTCCCCCCACAAAGACAAATTGTGTCTTGTTCTCCATTCAGTTAGATCTCCTACACACACACACACACACACACACACACACACACACACACACACACACACACACACACACACACACACACACACACACACACACACACACTAACAAAAAAAACTCAAAATTCATATACACCAACCCCCACCCCAACACAACACAGGCTAAAATGCTAATGACAGAATAATTTGAAGCTAACGAGACGACTCGTGTAGCGAGGAGCATCACATGCAGCATGTAGAACGTATAGGGTCAGGGAAGCCACGGAAAACGACGACACCCTTCTTTGTAAACCACCGTGCGTTTCACCGACGTTTTCCTTCAAACTGTTCCCAACTGCTGGATTTTTCTTTTGCTAAACTCGCATTTAGATGCTTTATCCTTTGGTATTATTGCACTGAAAGATGAAGCCCCACCTTGCTTAACATGTAAATCCCAAACCAGTTCGATTTCTTGTGGTATGAATGTTACTATTTGCAGCTTCCCCATAAATAATTAAGAATTGATTACAGTCCATAATTTACACGGTTAATAAAAACCAGACATCTTAAAACTTTGCTAGAAAAGGGCTGACCATGTGACACTTGAAGTATTGATGGACAAACTTATCCAGAGTTAGTCTACGGCAGGGGTGAGCAACGTCTGGCCTGTGACCAGACCGGGTCCGCGGCAGACTCCGTTCTTCCGGCAGCCCCTGCCCGCGTCGCTGCAGCCGGTTTCCCAGCAGCGCTGGCACTGGGCAGGGATCTTGCGGCGCTGACAGCATGGGCCAGACCCGAGGCAGAGCTGCAAGATCCCGGCCCTGGCCCCGGGAGCAGCTCCCTGCCAGCGCAGCTGGAGCCGGTCTCCATGGAAACACGAGCCCGGCATCACTGCTGCTGGGGTCTCCATGGAAACTGGCTGCAGCAACGCAAGCACGGGATGCTGGGAAATGGAGTCCACTGCGGGTCCAATCCAGTCTGCAGGCCAGGCTTTGCCCGCCCTGGTCTACATCCACCTTGTGCGTGCTGAAGTATGAAATGATTATAAAAAACATACAAATCTCACTGCAGCATTTGAGGTTGCAACGCTGTTCTACCATTGTGATCTACTCCGGTCCTGCTGTCGCTTAGCCTAGTAATCAGAGTTACAAAGCATTAATGAAAAAATAGCTCTTGTAAAAAAAAGTCATACAAGTTAGTGTTCGATAGGAAAGAACCTGGTCTTTGTACCTCTAGTAAAAAGCAAAAAGGCACCAAGTCTTAAAAATTACTTAAATAGCAAATGCAACTTGGCCAGCCAAGTTACCAGGTAGACTTTGACACCATCAGTCTTGTTATGTAGTCGACACACCGCACTGAAACTAGTCTTGGTCTATTAATATGACCGGCACAAAAAGAAAAAGAAAACACACTTTTTAACAAGAAGAAAAACGCAAATAGCCACAGTATTTCAGCCAAGGTCACTTCAGTTTAGCCTTAGATCTTCATTCACACTTTGTCAATCAACAATAGGATCAAGCTGAAGTTTTGGGATGCGGGTTTTAGAGTGGTCAATCCGACATTAAAAAAAAACTACTTGCCATGTCATCATTTCGACTGCCAGCTCATACACCAATTGTAAAATACATTTAGAGTCCACGTATCTGAAGTGTCCAATTTGAACTTCATTTATCCTATTGTTCTATTTTACAAGGAGTAAATGGATTCCAGCCACCTCACATCTGCTTCCTACTTGGAATAAATATTTCTTAGGAGGGTTTGGTTTGGTTTGGGTTTTTTTTTTGGGGGGGGGGGGGTTGTTTTTTTTAACATTTAAGAACATCACAACCCGATAAAGCTCGCGAAGGTTAACACACCGGTCAAGACACCGCACACCCTGGATGCGGCCGCTGGG